>VDFB02271358.1:117682868-117700379 GCA_007258455.2 Sequoia sempervirens
ATGCAAGATTGCCCTCACACCACTGGATGCTCCTGCATCAGACACCCATGGTAATTTGAGAAGTGACCTTGTCACGTCTCAGATGGTTGAGGAAAACCCAAACGGTCAACCTCTGCCTTAGACAACCAAGAAGAATGTTCCACAGGCCTTCTTTTCTATTTTACCAGATAGTCTTCATACTGCCTGTTTCTGGTACTCCTTCCCACACGGCTATCCCACCTGACGAGGGAGCAAACTCGAGACACAGAAATACACTCACAAAACAGAGAATAATATTTTATTCATCAATATTGAACTTCTTACATGTAGAGGATCTCAAATCCCCAAACTCTGTATTACATGCAAATTACAGACTTACAGAAAATTACCCAGATCCCCCTTTCGTAGCATGCAAACTTCTTTTCCAAAAAGTTACCCAAAAATCAGAAATAAGCCCCTAAATAGACCCATTTCGGTCTGGAACCAAAAACAACCTTCGAGCTAAGATTTTTGACAGTTTGGCGCCAACATTACAATTTGAAATTCAAGTTTAAACTCATAGTTGAAAATTAGCACATTTCTAAAATATGCACCAACTTCCGGCAGCCATAACTTTTAATCCGACTGTCGGATCTTCAATGATAATACCTTTTCGGAAAGCTCTTGAAAAGATGATTTTCTACAAAGTGGGCCTTTGGCGAACTACTTTGGTGTTTCCACAAATTTTCAGGCCCATCCGGGATCGTTTGGTGCCTCAAACTGAGCTCGGAAGGTTTTTCAGGGCAAAAAGCAGAAATTGGAACTTGAATAACTTTCAAGTCGTGAATGATCTTGACCTGATTCTTTCACCAGACTGTGTATTTTTCCATCCTGAACCTTCCCATAAATTTCTGTCTTCCCACGACTTCAAATGCAAACCTGCTAAAAATAGCAGTTGAGCAGAAAAAGCAGAAAAGTAGTTCTGAAAGTTGGAAACTCTTATTCGACGAAAAGGGTATCCAGAAATACAAAAACATCTACAAAAAGAAAACAACAGGAACAAAAATGGAAATCATCTTTTGGGTGATGTAAGATTGCCCTCACACCACTGGATGCTCCTGCATCAGACACCTAGGGTAATTTGAGAAGTGACCCTGTCACGTCTCAGATGGTTGAGGAAAACCCAAACGGTCAACCTCTGCCTTAAACAACCAAGAAGAATGTTCCACGGGCCTTCTTTTCCATTTTACCAGATACTCTTCATACTGCCTGTTTCTGGTACTCCTTCCCACACGGCTATCCCACCTGACGAGGGAGCAAACTCGAGACACAGAAATACATTCACAAAACAGAGAATAATATTTTATTCATCTATATTGAACTTCTTACATGTAGAGGATCTCAAATCCCCAAGCTCTGTATTACATGCAAATTACAGACTTACAGAAAATTACCCAGATCCCCCTTTCGTAGCATGCGAACTTCTTTTCCAAAAAGTTACCCAAAAATCAGAAATAAGCCCCTAAATAGACCCATTTCGGTTTGGAACCAAAAACAACCTTCGAGATAAGATTTTTGACAGTTTGGCACCAAAATTACAATTTGAAATTCAAGTTTAAACTCATAGTTGAAAATTAGCACATTTCTAAAATATGCACCAACTTCCGGCAGCCATAACTTTTAATCCGACCGTCGGATCTTCAATGATAATACCTTTTCGGAAAGCTCTCGAAAAGACGATTTTCTACAAAGTAGGCCTTTGGTGAACTACTTTGGTGTTTCCGCAAATTGTCAGGCCTATCCGGGATCGTTTGGTGCCTCAAACTGAGCTCGGAAGGTTTTTCAGGGCAAAAAGCAGAAATTGGAACTTGAATAACTTTCAAGTCGTGAATGATCTTGACCTGATTCTTTCACAAGACTGTGTATTTTTCCATCCTGAACCTTCCCATAAATTTCTGTCTTCCCACGACTTCAAATGCAAACCCGCTTAAAAATAGCAGCTTGAGCGTAAAAGCGTAAAAGTAGTTCCGAAAGTTGGAAACTCTTATTTGACCTAAAAGGGTATCCAGAAATACAAAAACATCTACAAAAAGAAAAACAACAGGAACAAAAATGGAAATCATCTTTTGGGTGATGCAAGATTGCCCTCACACCACTGGATGCTCCTGCATCAGACACCTAGGGTAATTTGAGAAGTGAACCTGTCACGTCTCAGATGGTTGAGGAAAACCCAAATGGTCAACCTCTGCCTTAGACAACCAAGAAGAATGTTCCACAGGCCTTCTTTTCCATTTCACCAGATACTCTTCATACTGCCTGTTTCTGGTACTCCTTCCCACACGGCTATCCCACCTGACGAGGGAGCAAACTCGAGACACAGAAATACACTCACAAAACAGAGAATAATATTTTATTCATCAATATTGAACTTCTTACATGTAGAGGATCTCAAATCCCCAAGCTCTGTATTACATGCAAATTACAGACTTACAAAAAATTACTCAGATCCCCCTTTCACAGCATGCGAACTTCTTTTCCAAAAAGTTACCAAAAAATCAGAAATAAGCCCCTAAATAGACCCATTTCGGTTTGGAACCAAAAACAACCTTCGAGATAAGATTTTTGACAGTTTGGCGCCAAAATTACAATTTGAAATTCAAGTTTAAACTCATAGTTGAAAATTAGCACATTTCTAAAATATGCACCAACTTCCGGCAGCCATAACTTTTAATCCGACCGTCAGATCTTCAATGATAATACCTTTTTGGAAAGCTCTCAAAAAGACGATTTTCTACAAAGTAGGCCTTTGGCGGACTACTTTGGTGTTTCCACAAATTTTCAGGCCCATCCGGGATCGTTTGGTGCCTCAAACTGAGCTCAGAAGGTTTTTCAGGGCAAAAAGAAGAAATTGGAACTTGAATAACTTTCAAGTCGTGAATGATCTTGACCTGATTCTTTCACCAGACTGTGTATTTTTCCATCCTGAACCTTCCCATAAATTGCCTTCCCACTTCAAATGCAAACCTTAAAAATAGCAGTTGAGCAGAAAAAAGTAAAGTTCTAAAAGTTGGAAACTCTTATTTGACTAAAAGGGTATCCAAATACAAAAACATCTACAAAAGAAAAACAACAGAACAAAAATGGAAATCATCTTTGGGTGATGCAAGATTGCCCTCACACCAATGGATGCCTCCCGCATCGACACCTGTAATTTGAGAAGTGACCTTGTCACGCCCTCGATGGTTGATGAAAACCCAAATATAACCTCTGTAGACAACTAAGAATCTTCCATAGGCATTCTTTTCCATTTTACTAGATATTTTCATCTTTGCACATCGGGTCTTCTCCCTTCCTCCCACTACGAGGGAAAACCCGGATTAACAAAATACACACAATACAAATAGAATAATATTTTATTCATCAATATTGAACTTCTTACATGTAGAGGATCTCAAATCCCCAAGCTCTGTATTACATGCAAATTACAGACTTACAGAAAATTACCCAGATCCCCCTTTCGCAGCATGCGAATTTCTTTTCCAAAAAGTTACCCAAAAATCAGAAATAAGCCCCTAAATAGACCCATTTCGGTTTGGAACCAAAAACAACCTTCGAGATAAGATTTTGACAGTTTGGCGCCAAAATTACAATTTGAAATTCAAGTTTAAACTCAGTTGAAAATTAGCACATTTCTAAAATATGCACCAACTTCCGGCAGCCATAACTTTTAATCCGACCGTCGGATCTTCAATGATAATACCTTTTCGGAAAGCTCTCGAAAAGGCAATTTTTTGCAAAGTAGACTTTTTGGTGGACTACTTTGGTGTTTTCGCAAATTTTCAGGCCCATCCGGGATCGTTTGGTGCCTCAAACTGAGCTCGAAAGGTTTTTCAGGGCAAAAAGTAGAAATTGGAACTTGAATAACTTTCAAGTCGTGAATGATTTGACCTGATTCTTTCACCAGACTGTGTATTTTTCCATCCTGAACCTTCCCATAAATTTCTGTCTTCCCACGACTTCAAATGCAAACCTGCTAAAAATAGCAGTTGAGCAGAAAAAGCAGAAAAGTAGTTCTGAAAGTTGGAAACTCTTATTTGTCGAAAAGGGTATCCAGAAATACAAAAACATCTACAAAAAGAAAACAACAGGAACAAAAATGGAAATCATCTTTTGGGTGATGCAAGATTGCCCTCACACCACTGGATGCTTCTGCATCAGATACTGATACCTCTCTCTTAAAATGTGGTTGCAAAGGATGCATAGGGATGGACTGGGTTTATAGCTTAGTGTATTTTAGAGGTTTCCCCTACTGTGTCAATTCAAGGATCATTCCTCAAGGCTTACTAGTGAGTATCTACAAGATGGCATGACCCCAACTTCAAGCCAGTTGTGCACTTGAGGACCGCCTATGAGGAGTGGGGCATGGAGATTGTCCAACTCACTGCGGAGTTGATGACCATTCGGGGACAATGTGACCAGCTGTCAAGGGCGCTACAGACGATGCTCACCAAGAAAGATGCAGTAGTGAGGAGGGATGATTCCACTGAGTAGGCGTGTGATGCCCTCTAGATCCATATTGATGACCTCAATAGGTAGCCAATAGTTGTGAACCCAACAAATGTTTAGTGACTACATGATGAGTTGAGGCAGGTAGAGCTGATGATATCCTCCTTGTAGGGGGAGATTAGAGGGATGCAGGTGGCTTTTTCCATATCATGCTCCCACTGTTCACATTCCATGACCACCGTTAAGGCTCTCCCTACGGTTCTAGAGCATCTGCTAGATCTTGAGGGCTCCAAGAGCCATTCACTGTAGTGATTAGAGGCTCATCATCAATTTTATACATCATTTTTATAGTGAAATACACATATATATGTACATAGTTGTAGATATTTTGTATAGCCACATATTCATCAGCCAGTCATTTTTTATAGTAGTTACTTAATGCATGTATATGACATTTGATACATACATGCATATATATATATATATGGATACATCAATTCTGATTTCATGGCATCATTCTTTTGGATATGTATATTTTTTATTTTTCACATATTTTTATGCTATGGATGTTATATGCTCAAATGGATGTATACTTGCATTAGATGCTAATATGATTTAATAAACACACATGGTTGCATGTTAATTAAATACAATGGTGATCTAATGGTTTTAATAGACGTAACGTGATGCATGGTCACACACGCACATGGTCATTCACAACAAAAAAAATTGCCTAATGTGTTAATGAATAATGTCAACCTATGTAGTGCTATTGCCCTTCTGTAGGAGAAAACACCACATAGATGACACATAGAACACTATGTATATAATCGACAAAGATGCATCACATTAATGGGCTCTTGTAAAGGAGTTCCATCCATAGATGATAGTCCATAGGTACTTGAACCATATATGAAGATTACAATGTAAGGGCCTAACTAGTTAGGATTGAATTTTCCTCTCTGATCAGACAATGCATTTACATTTCTCTGGTTTTCATAGAGAACCAAATCTCCTATTTTAAAAGTCCTAGGAAGCACACCTTGATTATATTGCCTAAATAATGACCATTGATAATCTTTAAGATGTTTGAGGAACCGTAAATGGCACTCATCGAGCATCTCTAGCTGATGCAAATGGTTAACTCAATAGTTTTCATCATCAATTAACCCTTCAAGGGAAATCCATAAAGAAAAAATCTCCAACTCCAAAGGCATAATAGCTTTGACGCCATACATGAGGTTGTAAGGCATTGTTCCCATAGTCATACGAACACTCATGCAATAGGCCCATAAAGCGTACGCCATTTGAATATTCCAATCTTTACCATGCTTATTAACTATCTTATGGAGAATAAGCTCAAGGGTTTTGTTAGACACTTCCGCTTGACCATTAGATTGTGGATAGTACAGTGTGGAAAACGTATGTTGAATATGGAATTTCTCGAGGAACTGCTTCACTTTCTTAATCTTGAAAGGTGTACCATTGTCAGAAACAAGCATAGTGGGAAATCCAAATTGAGAAATGATGTTGTTCATGAGGAAAATACACAGCTTCAGCGTTTGTAGATCATAGTGGGATAGCTTCAACCCATTTCGTGAAGTAATATATAGCGGTAATGATAAAGGTATGTCCCTTGGAAGGAAGTGATATTTTTCCAATAATATACAACCCCCATTTTGCGAACGACCAAGGGGAAGTTTGATTTTGTAATTCTTGGGTAGGTGCATGAATAAGATGACTGTTTTGTTGACATTGGGGGCACTTCTTAACAAAATTGAAGGAATCTTGTTCCATTGTTTTCCAACAGTACCCCATGTGTATTAGTTTTCTTTCCAAGGGTCTACTAGACCAAAGTGTCCACCCCCAAAGCCCGTATGGGCTTCCTTAAGGGAAAGTGATATTTAATCTTTAGTGACACACTTGAGAATAAAGTAATTATAGGGTTTTCTATAAAGGACATCAGAAAAAATAACATAACAAACTGAAAGCTTTCTTATATGAGTGCAATCATTCTTTGTCACATCATCGAGAAAGTTTCCAGCCTTTATGTAGTTGTAGATATCAGAAAACCATTCTCGAGAGTCCACATGGGAACATACAAGGGACTTGGTTTTGGGTTGGCTGGGAACCACAAGGGAACACAACACCTAGACCATGAAGTGGTATTCTTTCGTATCTTCTTTTGGAGGTACCAAGGAAGCAGTGATTTCCATAACATTAGCATGTCTATTTTCTCTCCTAGGGATGATGTCTATCGTGAAAGAAGAGAAATGTTCAAGTAAGGATAGGGGAAGGTCTTGATATCTAGATAGCTTACCATACTTGGCTTGATAGGTTCTTGTAATCTAGTTCATGATAAGTTCAGAGTCGCTAAAATATGAAGATGCTTGATTCTTAGTGGAACTATAGCATGTAAGCGAGCAATAAGGGCTTCATACTCAGCGATGTTATTGGAACAAGGAAAATTTAGTTGAAAGGATAGAGGAATCGGTTTACCTTCGAGGGATATTAGAACCACACCAGCTTCAGAACTAGTTTGACAGCTTGATCCATCAAAATACATTATCCACTCAAGCTCCTAATTAATCACAAAAATATTTTCATCAAGAAACAAATCCAACCCTAGAAAGGAGTGAGATGAGGGAGCATCTACCAGCTGATCCACAACCACTTCACCCTTTATTTATTTCTAAGGAATGAACTTTATGTCAAACTTAGAATGTAGCATAACCCATTTTGCTAATCTCCCAGCCAGGTCAATGCTAGAGAATAGATGCTTTAAGAGATTCATTTTTACTATGACATGTGTTTTAGCATGGAGGAGATAGTGTCTCAACTTCTTCATAGTGAAGACAAGAGCAAGGCATTGCTTCTCCATGGAGGAATAACTAGTTTCACAATCAACCAAAACATGACTAATGTAGTAGATCACTCTCTCCTTCCCAATGTCATCATATTGAGCCAAAAGAGTTTCCAAAGCATATGGTGATGTGGCAAGGTAAAGTAGAAAGGGTCTATCTTGCATAAATAGCATCAATACAAGAGGATTGGCCAAATAGGCCTTGATTGATTCAAAGGATTTTTGACACTCTTCATCCCATATGAATCAAATGTCCTTTTTCTATAAATGAGTGAAAGGAAAGGTACAATCATCCAACTGAGATATAAATCTACAAATTTCCTAAATCTCCCCCTGTAAAATTTGCAACTTAGTGATATTCCTTGGTGGAGGCATGTTAACAATGGAATCACTTATTAGTATCAGCTTAAATCCCACGGTGAGAAACTATAAACCCCAAAAGCTTGTCAGTGTCAATGCCAAAGACATACTTATGTGGATTTAGTCTCATTTAATAGATTCAAAGCATTTCAAAGATAAGATGAAGGTTCTTTACATGATCTTGATGGGTTATCAATTTTGCTAATATGTCATCAATGTAATCTTCTAAGATCTTATGGATAAAATCATGAAATATTAGGGTCATCACCTATTGGTAAGTAGCTCCCACATTCTTTAATCCAAAGGGCATGAACAAATAATAGAAAGTACCCCATGTTGGGTAGTGAATTTTTCCTTGTATTGATCATTTAGGTTAATACGAATCTAATTGTAACCCGAGAAGTCATCCATGAAAGATAGTAATGCATGGCCTGCAGTCGAATCAACAATCATATCTATATTAGGAAATGGAAAATCATCTTTAAGAGAAGCCTTATTAAGATTGCAAAATTTGATACATATGTGAATACAACCATCAATCTTACTAACGACAACTATATTTGAAATCCAGGGGGAATAGTCCATAGGATAGATAAAGCCTGCTTTCAACAATTTCTCTATCTCAATCTTGATCATCAATGCCACCCTAGGATTGATCTTTCAATTTTTTTGTTTAACTTTCTTGGCATTGGGACATAGGATGATATTGTGAACCTATATAGATTCATCAACACTGGGCATATCCTCATATGTCCAAGCAAAGATATTAGGATGATAATGCAAGAGATTGGAGTGTTCATCTGCTTCCTCCAAAGAGAGACACTTCCTGATCTTGATCACTTTTTCTAAAGATTTAGGATCCATAGAAATTTCAACAATATCTCCTTTAAGAAGGGAACTATGGTCTTCAGGATGAGATAACATGACATCATCACTGACGTTAGATAGAGGGTCCTCCTCGTCAATACTCAAAATGGATTCTCCAATGTACACTTGATTGTACAGGTGATACGGGAACCGTTTCTTGTGATGATAAGGAGGCAATGGGGAATAAGCACCTAGAAATTCCTCTAGCACTTTATCCAATGAGAAGAAATCATGAGGGACTTGCTTAGCCTACTCCATTTCCTCTATTAACTCAGGGTGAACTAGGCTCAATGGCTCGGCTGAGATCATATTAACACTCCACCAAGTCTTTTGCTTGTATTGTTCTATAGAGCATCCCAAACCTAGATAGTGCTATCATAGCTTAAACTAGATAGGGACCTAAATCCCTTGCTTGAAATTCCCTAGACCTTTTTGCTCATATCCATATCAAGAAGTGAGCTCATATTTGAACCCTTAACGAGTTTGCAAAACCTCAGGATGCAACGGCTCCATGTAGAGCATTTCATTCCACTAATGGATGTCAAATGTTTCTATGGGGGTACTCGCACCTTCTTTACCAAGCTCACAAATTTTAATATCCTTTGCAAGAGTAGTTTTATTTTCCTTAGAACATGAGGGAGTGATCTCCTAAATAGGATCATACTTCTCCTTCGTGATAGTATCATCTACCTTTGTATCAAGGGTACCTAGAAGGTATATGTAGGAGGGGTTCACCTTGTATTTTGCAATGAATAATTTGGAAAAATTTATGGAGCCCTAATCATCTCCAAGGAAAGCATTCATTTGAGTAGCAAACAAGGGAGACTCAGGGTCTTCTACTTTAGGTGATTCTTCATTTCTAACACTTTCTTTGGGAACAACTTCCATAGAGGGTATCGACAAAGAATAAGCCATAACATCAACGATCAGAGATGCAATACAATTCTTGAGAGTAGATACAACTAAAGAGAAACCTACAGTGGCTAGTTCATAGAGGTGAACAACTTTTGGATCTGCTTTGACTGTAACTACTCAATTATTTGCAACGAACTTCAAAGAGCGATGAAAAGTAGAAGTCACTGCATCCATAGCATGGATCCAAGATCTCCCTAAGAGGAGGTTATATGGTAATGGGCTAGGCATCACATAAACCAACATGGGTAAGGTAATGCCCGACCTAGTTGCAAAGGTAGTATTATTGTACCTAGAGCTTGGCGGTCGGAATTATCGAATCCACAAATGTAGGAGGAAGTTGCTAAAGAAGATGAATCAATCTTGATTTTAGGTAATAGGTCTACACCACAAACATTGAGCGCCAAACCAGTGTCAATGAGGGTGGGCCTAATATTGATGCTGTTAACATTGACTATAATTATCAAAGGCTTTTCTTGCTTCTGCACATCTGGAGGCAGGAGTTCTTATGGGTGGAATGTTATATTCAATGAATCCACATGAATATGAGCCAACAACACATTAAAATTTTTTGGCCTATCGGAGGAAATCAAGAGAATATTTTGTAAAGCTTCCTAGAGGATCTCTTGATAAACCAGAGCAATTTGGAGCAAGTCCCAAAGCAAGATCTTAGCCAGAGTAATGAAAAGCTTCTTGACAAAATCATAATCTCTTGGTGCTTTGATTGTGGGTTTAGGTGCTAAAGGAAGGCTTGGTTTAGAAGGTGGTAAAGAAGTAGGGATAGATGGTTGTGATGTAGAAATAGTAGGTTGTCGATTCAGATTTTGTTTATTACCCCTTGTAGGATATGTGTACCCAAAAACATTATAAGATGTAGAATTTGTAGCTTTCACGAACCTAGAGTATAAGTTTGATGAATTGCTATGACATGAAATCCCATAGACAGAAGAGTCGGTCAGGGTCACATAAATGATGAGTTTCTTAAGGCTTGGAGGAGCCCCAAAGACCACCACCACATTTATTGATCCCTCAACCTATTGAGAGAATTGTTTAGGAGATTTGCAAATAGGGAAGGGCACTTCTAATAAATCATCTAGAGCATCTTCAGCATACTGAAATATTCCTCAGAAAAGTCATTATCATGAATGTGCAACATCGCGAAGAAAGATCTGACGTTCATGTTGGGTTCACCAAAATGTGATATAAGAGGGATTCAGTACACACAGGTCTATCTTTTATCGAAAGATAACTAGCGAATGAACTTCCCTTATACACCTCAGGATAATAGATCATCAGAACAATAAAGAACTAAGATTCAATTATGCTTCAAGAAAAATCACCAAAGATCCTAGGAGAGTGAAGCTAAGAGATTCCTGCCTAAGAAGAGGGAGCTCTCAGCCAAAATATGTCAACGCAGTTCTAGGAAACCAATGTGGAACATTGCCATCTAAAGTACACGCTAGTGTCCCAAGCAATAGAGAACTCAAGAACTCAAACAGACAGACAAAAGCTTTACTTGTAAGCTCAAGGGTGAGTTGTACTAAACTATATAACTAATCAAATAACTATAAACTAAAATGAACACAAGGATGCTTGGAGAAATCTTACCTTCCTCTGGACATCCAAATCTTCACTCCAAGCTCCTTTTCATGACCTACACACAAAAGAATTAGATGAAAGTTGTTGGGTGGCTATATAGGGGCCTGCCTCAGTCATACCCCACTTTGGTGTTCCCACCTCGATGGATAGCCAAGTTGGAAAGGAGTCCTAAAGAAGTAAACAAAGCATGTGGTGAAAGAAAAGCCCACTCAGGACTAGAACCCATACCACAAGAAGCTTGTGGTGAAAGAAAAACCCACTCAGGAGTAGAACCCACACCACAAGATAGTAAAAGGACAAGTATGAAAGGAAAGTGAATAAGAGAGAATACTACCCATAGGCCTAGACCCTCACTAGAGAACACAAACGCACTATTGAATGATTGCTTGAGAGCTTCTACTACTGGGAGGACCTCAGTTTGGCATGGCTTCGCTTGTGAGAGCACTGCTATCAAAGATGAGGATATCTCAAAGTTGGAGCAAAGAAACAAGAGAGCTTGAGTGATGTCTTCCAACCCCCAAATGAGAGCCAAAAAGTGGTTTTTAATGCTTGCAAGGGCAACAAAGAGCCATTACTTTCATAATGTGACCACTAGGACATGTGTCTCAAGGTTTAGTATTCTAGATTCCACATTTTGAACTCGGGAAACTGACTTGATGCTAGTGCATCGTACAGACATCTCCTTGTTGTGCATGTGTCCAAAGCCTAGATTCTCAAAAAATGTGTCGTCAGCCTTCTGTCGCTCAGCCATAAGTCCACATGGAGTTAGAATCATGAAATTTTGACCCATGGTATTTTTTCATTAATGTCTTAAGGCATCATAAATGTTAGGTAAAAATTCCAGAATGTGGAATTGCCCCTAGGTGCAATTCTATGACATTACACTCTCTTTGTGCATTCCTCTATTTGTACCTACATTCTTTTCTATGCCATAAAGCTTTTCCTTTATCTTTATCTTTTTCTTGTGTTTTTCTTTTAGGGATGACATAAGGCATCGATACATTTACGTCTCTTCCATGTTGACCCAAATCTTTTAAGTTGTTTTCACTCACTTTATGTCATTCTTACCGTTCCATGAGTATTTGGAGAATGATGATAGTTTCAAGCTCTATAAAAATATTGTAGAAATAAATATTGACCCCAAATCTGTGGATCCCTTATGTGATTTTGGGATTTCAATTTTGGGGCAACCCCTTTTCATGACATAGATTTATTTGGAAACACATGACTTGGCATAGGGATTTCCAAATAAGCTCTCATGTCATATTTATTAGCATTTATCATTTGCTACTTTAAAGTATTTCTCATAGCATGGTGTGTAGAAATTTATTTAAAGTGGGGGCATACATTGGCATTATTCTTTTACATTTTAGTTACAACTCATGTTTCATTGGGTTTTCTTCTTACTTCATGTGATGCATATTTCACATTGTGGTAACATTGGGTGTGATTTCCTTCAAGAGCATGATCTCTCTTAGAATATTCAATTCCTCTTGGTGGTTTCATGTGACACACTACATCCCCTAAGTTGAAAATATTCTATTCTTCGATTGGTCCTCTCTTGGAGACATTAGGCACAATGTTCCCTAATTTAAGACCTTACATGAACTAACTACAAATATTTTGAACATGCTTTACACTTTTTTGCATTTAAAATATCAGTTATATGGCTACCTGTCATAACACACTTTGCTTGCCTATGGAACCATCCTATTCGTTCATGGGTGTCAAGCATATGAATTTTTGCTTGCCTCATGAATCTAGTTGTGCTTGTTGTGTGGCACCATATAAAAGTTGTCAAGAGGTATATATTTGGTATGGTTACCATATGGTAGTCAAACTTAGGCATGAATTTCCCATAGCCACTTGCTTGTCTATGTGAGCACATACCGATTGCGTGCATATGTGTCTCACTGGGGGCTCACCTTGTGGACAGCTTGAGGTCCCACTAGCCCTTGTGAGTGTGCATTTGGTTTGCTTAGTGGACATCATGTTCCACTTGTAAAAATTATTGGACAAACAACCTAGATCTGATCCATGGCATGTGGGACAAAAGTTCGAAGCTTGATCCAACCCCTTTTGTTTTTGTTTTTCTTTCCCTTTACCTTTGGCAGTGTATGCTTGTGCCTTTTTGTTGCTCCTTATATAATTTTCATGTGTGTTCTCTTGTGCCTATGTTAGTTTTCCATAGGATCTCAACCCTGCTACCTTAATCATCCCTCTTGATTGTTGTTTTCCAATCTTACTAGCATTGGTACACTTGGACCCCTCTTGATGCAAGTTTTATATACTTAGTATGAGTTTGAGGCAAGTTCCTCCTCTGATCACTAAAGTGAGAGATAAATTTAGTGTAGAAAAATGTATCCCTTTACATTTTCACACTTATTTAGGCCCTCCCAGCTAAATGACACTTCTTTATGCCTTATTTGGTCTTGTTTCACATCTACATGACTTATTTAATGCATCTTTCCAAGGATAATCCTGACACATATCTAATGACCACTCATAATTTAGTGATTTTGGATTGTATGGTCCAGATTTAGTGATCTGAAACTCATACACCAAAATTGGAATATGAGTGTCGCTTAGCTTATACCTAATTTTCAATTCAATTCTTGGTACAATTTTATTATCCTAGATTTGATATCATCTTATAGTGTTGTAATTTTAGGAAATTTGGCATAATCAAGTATAAATACAATCTTATTTCACATATTTTATGCTAGAAATTCAAGTATTCATGTATTCTAGCAATTTTATGAGATCAAGAGCATTCAAAAGTGATTATCAATCATTTGGGAGCATTATTCAAGATTCAAGCATCATGTCAAATTCTTAATGCATCATGTGTGTTTTTGAGCAAACATTTGTGATGTAGGATTTCACGATTCAAGCAAGCATTCAATTAAATATCTACAACATTCAATAAAGATTCATGATCTACATTCATGCTAGTCATTACTTACCAAATTGCAACCTTTATTCCAATGGTTTGGTGAGTTGCAACATATCTTATTTATTCATTCATCATTCCTTCATTCTATTTTTATTCATTTCAAGGTTTGATTACCAAAATGAGTTTTGACCAAGGAAAACCCCTAACCCCTAATAAAAAAACATTTTTCCCTCTCTTTGATGTCTGATCTCAAATCTAGGTTGAAGACCCATTGAAGAGGAAGAATGGAGAATGTGGTCAAAGTTAAAAAGTTGTCAAAGTCATCACCTACCTCACAAAATAACAAAAAGTCCTAAAGAAGATAATTTAGTGTTCAAGACTCAGATTTGACAGGAGAAGCTACAAGAGATCACTAGAGGATATCAAAGTTTCAGATCAACCTTGATACTAGGACTAAATTGCCACTTTATGGCATATGAGTCCCAATATATCATATATCAAATATTTTCTATAGATATTGGTTTAGTAGTTCCAAATTATAGGTTTGCCCCGAAACCCTAAACTGGGACTAAATCGCCCTATAGGTGTATGAGTCCCATTGTGCATTAAAATTTAGATTTTTAGGAGTGTTGACCTTGTTTCAAGCTTCTTGAGGTTTCCAGGTGCACCTCTATTTATCTACAGTTTGTTGTTCTAGTTTGAGTTCATTTTGTAGGTCATATAAATTAAGTTCTACATATTACATTTCTTATTTTTGCAAGCCTTGCTTGGTGGTGAACCCTCTTTTATCTTTAATCACACCCCTTGGACACCGTATTTCAGATCTCTTTCCCTCATTTCCATCCCTATAGTGAGATCTCTAAGGTTTATTTGAATGGAACTTGAAGGAAATTGGTGGAGGAACCCTAATCCCACTTTAATTCTATCTCCCAAAACATAGAATAACAATTTTTGACATTTCAACATGAAAAAAGGATACTGTAGAGGATAAAAAAGTCAAGCAGATAGATATTGATGATGCCCCTAGTGATTGAGCTCAACAAGACACTATTGCACTAGACATGAAGTTTCATTTTGTAAAACTAAAATTTAGGACAATTTGAAAACCGGAAGAAGCTACCACGATGATAAGAATTCTTAAGAAGAATTTGGTGGTTTGGAAGAAAAATATGATGAAAAGGTGAATATATGCCCCTTCCTTTTTTTAGACATATCTAGGTGGGGTAAAAATAGGATGAATGGAAGGACCACTTTCCTTAGGAAAAATGGGTGAAAAATGACCTATATATACTCAAGAGGGCCCATAGAAGGGTCATTTTCACTATTTGCAGTGAGGAAATTGTTAAATTTTATGAGATAAAACCTAGAAAAATGCCTCATAAATGCAACTAAGTAGACCTAAGGATCACACAACTCTGCACAACCATAGCAGAGGCAGGTGAGGTCAATGAGGTAAACATAATATGACATTACTTCACATTTTTTATGTATTTTTTTAACTTTTTCCATTTTTATAGCAATGTAGGCATCTAGCTAGTAAAGAGGTGTTCGGTCAGTGTGTTGTTAACCCAACATAATGTTGGCGGCCTCTAGTTGCATTGGCATCTACCATACATATTGTTGTTAGGTAGCATTTGACCTTAGGCGTTAGCACGCCATGCAAACATTTGTGCAAGGCACCTCTATCTCTAAGGCTAACATAGAAAAAAAAATATGTGGGAGATAGAATTTTATGATGTACAGATGGATCTTACGAAATTTTTGTTGCTATGACAAGACTAGCTAGAGATGAGAGAGAAAGGAGTGAGAAATGTGCTCACCACACTATGCAATCAAGCTAAGAACTTGCACCCAAATTACCAAGATCACCTGAAACATGTGGGCTTGCGGTTGGCCTATACCTTGCTAGACATGCACTACCATCCCCTTATGCTCATGGCACTCATGGAGTGTTGGGATGTAGATACCTTGTCCTTCTACCTACAATCCAGAGAGATGATCATAAAAATGGATGACATGTATTGGATCACCAAACTACCCATCCATAGATGATGGGTGGCTTATGACAAGGAAACAACACTACGACAGGCCCTAAAGGGCCAAAAGTACTATGCTAAGCATATAGAATCATGAAGCACTACATACCACATCTATATGTGATGCCACGAGCAAGGGCAAGTGGCCATTCCACTCATTCAGAGGGTGATGGTCACCATAGTCACCCTCCGAGTCACGATGGATGGATGAGGCTCTAACTAGCATGGGGGGCACATCCATTACATTTGAGTGATGGAGGATCACAAGACTTGGTTTTCCTAGGGTTGAAGCGTGCTTACTCACTTATACCACAACCTCGAGCGATATTTCCATTCCAAGTTTTTAGTCTTACATCTTGCATGCTCCTATAGGTGTGGCCATTCCTACACATCACATGTACCCAACTAGTCAAGTTCCCCTAAAGCACAAATCCTAGTGCACTGATGGTGCAAAAGTACCCATTGATGCACAATTGGAGATATGGAGATCTCTTTTTGGCACCTTTTGTTTGATGTTTTGCAGTTGTGACACATGAGATGGTTACCTTATAGAGGGATGGGGATTTGGCACATATATAAGTGGCATCTATGATACATGTAGTGCAATTTTATTTTGATGGGGCAGTTAGACCACATTGTAGTACCATATTACTAGCATATAGTCACTCAATATCTTGGGTAGCTACAAACAATCCCCCTAATTCCTCCAATGTACATTTGATCAATGAGGAGTGCCACTAGGGTAGAAAATATTTGTCATTCGACCATTGCAGACATCATGGCTAGAAATCATGGGTCAAATAATGATGACCAATCTCTCATCCTCATGATCGGTGATGTTGAGGTATCCCATGGATTTAGAGAATGGTGGGTGATGGCGGGCCTTGCCTCAATTTTTTTAGCAAATGCCCCAATGGGAAATATTGGTGCACAATGGCAGGTAGGAGAGGATCATTGTAGCGGTAATAATGAGGAGGGAGAGGTAACAATAGGTAGAGGAGCAGAGAGACCTAGATGGCAGTGGTAGTTATCATCAACCCCAATGACAATTCTAGTCTCATTGGTAGCACCTTTGACGGTCATTGTCCCTCCTACAACAGTAGTAGTAGGAGTATGAACCATTGTTGCACCCTTCCTTATCCACACTAGCAGGCCAAGGATTTAGGCACAAGAGTGATTGATGTTATTTCTTTTCAATACTTCTAATTTCAATTCAGTTTCTCATATATATACACATGCTTTTATAGATCATTTGGTACTGATAGTGTCTTCTTCCTTGTGGTTGCAATTAGCACAGAAGAGTTAATTGCATCCATCGGGTGGTGCATTTTAAGGTAGCCCTAGTCATGCCCATCTAGGGGAGTATCCTTGATGCACATAATTAAGTGTTAGCAAGGTGACATTTCCACTTATTTGATCATATTTTATTGTTGAGGTCCACTTACGAGGAAATAAACATAGAAATGGTGCAAAGGGTAGTTCACATTACTATAATGATTAGGCAGAGGAATCAA
>VDFB02271358.1:117707447-117748560 GCA_007258455.2 Sequoia sempervirens
GTGATGAGTACATGACTTATGTCTATCAAGGATTAGAGATTTGAGTTGTGTGTTGCAACAATTTGTCAATTTACCACTTGTTATCATTTAGCCTCTACCCAACTAAGGGTAAAATTTCCTTTTACATCATCATATCAATTGTGGAGGTAGACATACCAAAACAGGGTTTGACTTAGGCCAGGCCATATATGGAACAACCCTTCCCCCTCTTTCATGTGTCTAGGTTTTCAAATCTGAAGTAAGTTGGAGGAAGATTGAAGACTAATTGCTCATTCACACATTTGAGCCCTAAAAGTTGTCAAATCAAGGAAAGTAGATTTTGTCAATGAACAAAAGAAGTTTTGGTATTGGTCCTAGAAAAGAAGGACTTAGAAGCAATATGAGTATTCAAAGTTATATTTTGAGTATAAATCACATAGTCTAGGGCACCCAACTTACCTATCTAACTATTTTAGGCAAAAAATTATATTCTAGGCTCTTCTGTGTCTACATTATGCTTTTTTCAAATCTTTTTCTATTTGTTTCTTCGATGTTTCTCATAAATCTCAATTTAGTTTGTTGTATTTTCATTAGTAACCTAGGAACAACATTGCATCATATAACTCACTCAATTAACAATAAGTGAACTTCATCCATACGTAAAATTCACAAGGATTAAAACCTCGATCCACCATTTTGGCTCTTCCATTTAGGTTTGAGTCTAAGTGGATATCAAAATTATTTTTAATCATTTCTAAATGTCCATCTAGAAGAAGGGTGATTTAAGGATTAGATCCCTTTTTCCAATCAAAATAGTTAATTTTACTCTCCGTCAAATGGTGTACTATTAGTTCCTCTAATACTACATAGTATGTATGTCACCCTCTAAGAGAAATCTTTAATTTATACATGATTTTATCATATTCCCAAATGAGTTTTTTCAAATATTTTTTGTAATAACATTTTAAAGGATACAAATGGTGAGGAGTAGGTTTCTCATAGTTTCTAAGGGAGAAGATTTTTATTTTAAAATCACATATTATTAAGATCATATGGAGTAATAAATATTTTTTTATTATGTCTAAGGATAAAATAAAATTTAGAACTTTGAATCATTTAGGAAAAAAGGATTATTTAATATGAGAAAAATTAAGAAGAATCTATGGAAAAAAACTATAGGATGATCAACTATGAAAAAGGAAAATAAAGAAAATACACAAGTGGGAAAATAATAGTAAAGTAGGAGATTTGTCTTCCATGTATTAGAAAATGGATATTTTCTCTCTATTTCCCCTTCCATCTTTCTAATTTAACCTCTTCTCTCAAAGATATATATAAAAGCATCTATTTTTTTTTTGAAAAAGAGTGGAATTTATTTTGTTGGTGAAGCTATGTCATTTTTGGAATTCAAGCATTTGAAAAAATAAATATATATTATCATTATACCAATGGATGAATAATATTGTAATTGTGTTAATATCCTTTTAAATTATTTTTGTTAATTTTTTTTTAGATTGTAAGAAAATTTACAATACAAAAACTTGAGAAAAACAATAAGCACAACTTTAAAATAGTATTTATGTAGAAAACATGGTAAAATTATACCAAGAAAAAACCATGGGCAATGATATTTCAAATATTTTTTTCTCTAGAATTTTGTAATTCCAACAATCTTCTAAAAGTTACAAAAATGTGACTTCAACAGAGTAATAGAAATTTGAGTTGCAAAGACCTTGTCTAACAAAACTTTCCAAAAATAGAAAGTGTGATTCATACAACTACATGTCAAAAATTTGTCAAAATTACCAAAAACAAAGAGTCCAAAAAAAAAATGGCATTACTGATATCTATGGTTACTATCCATCACTTCTAGAATAGCAATAAAATTGACTTCATAATCCAACATAGATAAATTATGTTTTGGTTTAACTATGCTTCCTTCCTTTTCCATTGAACTCTTTCTCACCTTTTATTTCTCATGTGTAGCCTTGGTTTGTATATTTGGAACTATCTAATCTCTTTTATGGTTATGACTAGGCAAATTTTACCTTTCATTTCTGCATTTGTATTGTCCTTGTTTTATAATTTCAAATCCTATGCAAAATAAGTCATATGCAAGAGAGAGGGTTTAATAACTAGGGAATCATCAATTTAATGAGGCTTTATTTTTTTAACTTTCTTCTCTTCTTTTACTTGTAAAATTTAAAGAATTCATTAAAAGTATTATGTAGAGCCAACTTATCAAATGCCAATGGTTATCTTGCAAACCATGTCCCATTTTTGTAGAATTTACCATATTGACGAAGGTCCATAAGGACGTGCAAGTTTCAAACATATATTTGAACATCAACATGAGTAACACCACATTACTAGATGAAGACCAAGAACAAAAAGTAAGGAATAAAAAATTCAATGATATAGGTTCAAAGGATCAAAAGGAAACCTCTAGAGCTAGAGTTTAAATATCTCAAATTGGGTGTTAATACGATCTTCTCTACATTCTAGAGACATTGGTTTGAATTTACCTCTCTCAAGAGTCCATTCATCTTTGAGGTCCTCTAACAGGTATAGATGGGTCTCATTAAAGGAATCTTACTATATTTATGTACTCCTATTTCTTTTTTTTAATAATGTGTGGATACATAGCCTATAAAACAAGAACCTAGACAAGATAATATTAATTGAGGTCCTCTAATAGGTATAGATGGGGCCCCATTAATGGAATCTTACTATATTTATGTGTTGCTATTTCCTGTTTTTAATAATGTGTGGATACATAGTCTACTAAAGAAAAACCTACACAAGATAATATTAATTGGCAGACACCTCTAGTTAGCAAAGATCCTTCAAAAACTGGTTAATGATCTAGACGTGAAAATGATAATCTCTTGCATAATATAAAATTGATTGCTTTAGGCACTTTCAAATTACATAATAGTAATTCCCTCTACTCTATATGATATTATAATAATGTCTCTTATATTGAAAATATTATTTTAGGTCTAATATAAATTTTGAATAAACTATAATTTATTCATTTTTATAAAACTAATATATGAACCCTATTTCCATTTTAATTTATTAAAATGTGAAGAAAGTAGTGTGCATCTGAGTAATGTAAACATAACATTTAACAGAAGTTTTCAGTTTAGAGGTCTTTCTTGCCTTGAGAGATAAATAAGTTGTAATTATGATGCCATGTACGGAAATTCTTTATCCTTGAAACGAGGAAACTGACCGCAATCCATTGTCATCATTATTCATAATGCTGCTACGACTAATTGTACATAAAAGCATGCTGTTCAAATATTGCGCAGAAGTGTTTAAGGTTTAGTATAAGTTGCGCAAATTTCCAAACGTAGAGGGTGCAGATTCAATCCGGAGAGTGCAAGTAAACAGTAACTTGTAATATTTTTGAGAGGAAATTCGCTTAACTTTAAAGAGTTCTATTTGGCGACAGGTGGAGTGTTTCCTCCACCTGAATCTAGTGTTTCCTCTACCTGAATCTAAAGAAATAAATTCAGTGGAAAAATAGGAAACAATTAAGACAAATATGCATTTCAATTTAGCAGTGAAACAATGGAGGCCTAGAAGAATCCGTATTATAGTGGCGGCTTAAACATAGGTGACATCTGAGAGGACAATGCCTACGGATATCCGTAAATCGATATCATTTGTCATGCGACATCAAAACCCTAGAATCTCTTCACCTGACTAGCCTAACGTATACCTGGCGTTAAAAAAGGCAGAAACTGTGAAAGTGAGCAGATATACTGAAGGAGCTTGGGAAAGCAAAAATTGATCTATCGACCAGAAGGCTTTTCTGTGGACCCCAACGATATCAACGAGTGAAAGAAAAGTACCAACACTGAGCATCAATGGAGTCCCTGATCTCTTATCTTACCGTGGTTGAATAGATTGCTGTCATCAAGACACTTGTCTGCCAGTAATTCCACGCCCCAGATTATTTTAAAATTACGAGATATTGACGAGTGAAAGAAATGTACCAACACTGACCATCAATGGAATCCCTGATCTCTTATGTTACCGTGGTTGAATAGATTGCTGTCATCCAGACACTTGTCTGCCAGTAATTCCACGTCCTAGATTATTTTAAGATTACGAGATATTGACAAGTGAAAGAAATGTACCAACACTGACCATCAATGGAATCCCTGATCTCTTATCTTATCGTGGTTGAATAGATTGAAATCATCAAGACACTTGTCTGCCAGTAATTCCACGCCCCAGATTATTTTAAGATTACGAAGGATTCTTTTCATTCGGACGCGATCTGTCTTTTAAAAAGCAAAGCATTCCTGCGAGTGCCCGCGTACGTATTATTTGTATAAAAGATCTTGAGCGCCTAACACCTTGAACAAATTCCCACGAAATAGGTCTTGGTTGATTTCTAATTCCTTGTATGATGGTCGAGCAATATTCAAATCCCACTGTTCATTATTCTCTCAACTTTCATTGTGTTTTTCTAAAAGCAACTCTGTTCGAATACATAGAAAGGGTCCTAATCATAAGTACTGTAGACGAGAATAATGTATACTTTTGCCTTTTTATTTATATTTATTTACTTTAAAATTTTGACATAAAGAGGGGTAAAAATTTATTAAAACAGGAAAAAATACAAAGCAAGGCCATTAAAAAGCCTTATCAAGCTCTACCAAATGGTCCAATTGTTGGGACAATCCAGGGGGTAATTGACCCCGATCCACCAAGTTACAATCATGAATATGATTAGAAGCCCATTTAGCTAAACAATCAGCAACACCATTCCACTCCCGAGGAATATGAGTGAAAGTAAAGACTCCAAAGAAGTGCAAAGAAAGAGAATATGTTCCACAACCAAAGCCAAATGCCAGCTAACATCGTCTAATTGCCGCCTATTCAACAAGTTCACCACAACTTGGGAATCAAATTCACATATGATCTGGTGCCAGCCCAACTGACTAGCACGCTCCATTGCTAATAAAATTGCCTGAGCCTCCATAAGATTATTAGTATAAAGACCCTTATAAACAGAGAAAAGAAACTGCACATTCCCAGAGCTATTTTGATAATTAATTGGTTTTAGTTATATATAAGTTAGAAAAAATTAGGCTTATTATTTATCAATTTGATTTTATCAAAAATATTTCTAGATTTTAGATAAGGTTGTAAACATCTGAAATGTGAGGCTAACATAACCACACTTTGGTTGGGATGTGAAGCCCAACGGTCACATGACCGTTTGTATTCTCCCATCTCTTCATATTCAAAGAGCCTTGTATAAATATGTGGCAAATCATGTATTGTGTGGTTGATTGGTGATTGATTAATAGAATCATTCCCTGTTTGAGAATGGACATAGGCAATTGCCGAACCACTATAAATTGTGTCTCGTTTTTTGTTCTTTGTTTTTTTGTTTTATTTCATTTTTGTGTTTGTTTTAAAATTTACATTTGGTATCAGAGCCATGGAGAAGTGTTGAGTTGTTGGTTAGAACCAAGGAGCAGAGATGGAAGCTAATGAAGCCTCCCAGTACTTCCCATATATTTTAATGGCTATAACTAATTTTGTATTTGATGATGATGAGGTTGATTATGTCATTAAAGAATTTCTTGGTGGTTTGGATTCAGCTGAAGAAGAGGGTTTGAAGCAATCGCTGGCTGAAGGAGAGACTGAATTTCTTATGGAAGATTTCATAGGCCTGTTGGAATCTGGTAGTGATCGTAGAAGAGGAGTTGATGGGGCTCCCGATGACGAGTATTGGTTTGAGGATAGGGTGCCCTAGGTAGAAGATGATTGGGAAACATGGAAGAAGAAAGTGTCGTTTGCAGAGACTGCTAATGTTATTTATTATGAGGAGTATGACATTTTGAAGAAGAGTAATAAACGTAGAAAAAGACAACAATCCAAAAGGAGAAAGAAAGCAAGCAAAGAAGAAGGGGTGGAGGAACCAGATGAGGGAAGGTCTAAAAGTGCTTTGCAAAATTTTTTGGAGGAGAGTGAATCCCTATGTGATGGGGAAGTATCATGGCCTTCAAACAAAAATCCCATTCCCAAGCCCGTTGCAGATCTGGCATTGGAAGCTAGAAATGACGTTGCAACGCTTGAGCCGGTCAAGCCTATTGGTGTAGAGGAGGACCTTCCTGAGGGGGAAGATGTTCTCGAGGACCTGCTTGTGGACAAAGTCATTGAAAAATTTCTTAACCTTTTAGAATTTGATCAAGATTTTCCTGTGGTTTATGGTATAGACGTAAATTTCCCAGACTGTATGAAACAGATGGAAGTTGTGTTTGATCATTTGGCAGGAGATATTGTGTGCCTGGAATGTGGGTTGGTGCAGAAACCAGAGGTGGTGCAAGTTCGTATAGGCAGCGCTAAGTCACCTGAAGTGCTGGTATCCTAGGCAGCTAACCCACCAACTAGGCCATCTGCATTCAGAGAAAGTGGCACTGGATCACCAGAGAAGAGGGCAATAGGAAGTGGTGTTGATGGCAGGTCCACAAAGAAGGACAAGGGCCAAGCCAGGACTAAAGCTAGTAGTGGGAACACGAGAATCCAGGGTGGCTAGAAAGGAAAGGGTTCGGTGACAATGCACTCAGGATGCCGACCTAGATGAGTGACCAGATCAAGGCACATGCCTACATAGGAAATAATAGAGAGATGGGTGCTGAGAATTATTTCTCCTCAATGACAGAAACCTCAAAATTAGCTCATGTCATAAATGGTGATGTAGAAGAATTCAACAAAGACCTGGAAAACAAAAAAAATGGCACGAAAGAGATAACATAGGAGGACACATGGGAGGTGATTAGTGCCTACTTCGATGACAAGGGCCTGGTGCACCAGCAACTTGACTCCTTCAATGCGTTCATTCAAAATACAATGCAAGAAATCATGGATGAGTCCACAAATATTGAGATTAAACTTGAATCACAATACAATGGGGAAACTGCTACTTTATTTCCATTGGATGTCATGGTGGATCTGAGGAACATAGTGGAGCGCATGGCATCCTCAGGGTATGGGATGGAGTGTGTTCGAGTCTCTACGATTACTAGAAAGTTAGTCGTGGAAGAAATTTTGTACAATTTGGAAGTGGAGAAGTTTGATTCTCTTAAGGAAAGGAAAGAGATCAAATCATTGGAAGCTCAAATAGAAGTGGGAAAACCTGAGTACGAAAGCAACCAAACCAAGTTTTTGGCTGGTCTATACAAAGTATTATTGTGCTAGTTTGTTCTGCATTGGAGATTCAAATCTCCACAACCTTACTTTTGGAAGATTAACATTGAGGTTCCAGATGAAGTAGGTAGGTTGGAAGTGCTTTGTATCCATACAAACAATATTTGGCGAAGTTGAAAACTTCCAGCTTGGTTGTGATGTGAAGACAATGGGAAATGCAGGCGATGATGTGTAATGCATGGTTGTGTTTGTTGGACTTCACAAGGGAGATTGTTGTGATGTGAAGCCCAACGGTCACATGACCGTTTGTATTCTCCCATCTCTTTGTATTCGAAGAGCTTTGTATAAATATGTGGTAGATCATGTATTGTGTGGTTGATTGGTGATTGATTAATAGAATTATTCCCTACTTGAGAGTGGACGTAGGCAATTGCCCAACCACTATAAATTTTGTCTCAGTTTTTTTCTTTGTTTTTTATGTTTTATTCCATTTTTGTGTTTGTTTTAAAATTTACAACTTTACCAATCCAAATATTTAATAAAATAAATATTTACTATTTATTTAATTAATTTAACTTTTTCCTTCATCCTAATAATTAATTAAATAAATATTATTTATTTATTTATTTATTTTTTTCATTATCTTTATCCACCACCTCTACATTTATTTAATTAAATCTAACCTTAGCTACCAAATCTTCCAACAACTAACTAACTTTCAATACCATTTTCTCATTATTTAATTCCATCTTAATCACCATTAGCCCATTCTCCAACTTCTAACCCTAACCAAGTTAATGAACCCATGGTTGGTTAGCTTAATCCATTCCTATTAAATTAATTAATCTATGATTAATTGATTTAATCCATAGGTCTAACCATCATTAACATTCTTTCCTAATTTTTAATTCTCTCCACCTCCCTCAAACTTGTCACCATGTGACAAGTGTCCTAACATACCAATCCTACCTTCCTGTCACACATGTGTGAATCCCACCTACCTCTTACACAATCCCACTAACTCTTCCCAATGTGTGCTCCCACATGTGTGAGCACACCTCCCTCTTACACCTATTTCCCTCTCGTGACACTTGTCACAAGACTAATCCTCTACCATACCATTCAATCTTGGTCATTGATCAAGTCAATTCATCTTAGCCATTGATCTCACTCATAAAAATGTTGTATATTGAGGTAGTGACTCTCATTCTTCATAAGCTATTTCTACCATACATTTATGCTGCAAAAATTATGGGCAACCACATATCATTAATATTTGAGAAAATCTTCAAGTCCTAGGTGCAACTTGGAGCTCAATCCATGAAGAGGAGGATGAAAGTATAATGTCAAATTGTGTTCATTTCTTTTATATTTTTCATTGATTTACCTTCATTACCATTTTCCCTTTCTTCACAAATTATAGGTTAAATTTTATTTCTGGAATAAAAATATACCACGATCTCAAGTTATTAGATTCAAATACCTGTTTACACCTTCCCAAACTTTTCTAATCTCACATCAAATATTTGTAAATACATATAGATTTTAAATTCCTATGTTTTTCAGTTTTTTCAAAATAATAACATAAATTACAAAAATCAAATGAAAAAGCTAAGTTCTTTCAAGCCCCTAGTGTTCTTGGTGTAGTTTGGGGTTTCTATTGATCTAGGTTTGGTTATGAAGTTGTTGGCTAGTTTTTCGAGCATGGTTTTTTTACTGGTTACATTTGTTGGAAGGCTAGAATGGTTGTTGGTTATAGTGGCTGCCAAGGTTTCTTATGATTCTCTGCTGGACGTTTTTCTCTTGGGCTACCAGTCTTGTATGATGATGTCTATGCTCTCCCCCTCTTGGATCCTATTGTTCATTTTATATTATGGGGGTGTGTTGTTGGTTGAGGAGTGCTCTACTTTTTCTTCTTTGCTCCAGTTTACTATTTTTCCAAAGGATGCTATGGTGTTCTTTACTATGGGTGTAGTTGCTTCCCTTCACTTTTTTTAGCTATGATCTTCTTTGGAGGTGGAAACTTCTCTTTCAGAGGTGGATCCCTCTTCTATTGATGTGGAGAGGTGTCCTATGGATCAGGTGGGAAGTTCTATTTTCTATAGTTTAAGGACTCATTTCATCATCTCCTATAGAGGGGAGCCCCTTCCTATTGAGGTGGAGGTTGGGTTGGTGTTGTAGGTTGACTTGTGTTGTGTGTTTGTTGAGGCTCTTCAATGGTTTACTCTGATTCCTAACTCTCCTATTGGCATTGGGAGTTTGGTTTTGTTGGATGGTACTGACAAGTGTTGTGTTGTTGTCTAGCTAGTTTAGGCTAATGGTTAACTGGTTGTCTTAGGTTGTTCGTTGTTGGTTAATACAAGCTAATGGTTACCTAGTTGTCTTAGGTTGTTCTTGGGTACAAGTTCCTTTGTAATTCTTGGTTGTTTTGGGTTTGAGGATCCCGTTAAAACCTTTATTTTTTGGTGCAGATTTGAGTTTTCATGCTAATTTTTTATAATCTACTTATGGCTCACTGTTGGTTGTCTTTGTTCTATCTTATTGTAGCTTGGTCTCTTTGTATGGGTTTCGGGTTCCCATCAAAACCCTCTTGTTAATGGTTTCAAGTTCATTCAAAACCTAGTTTTCTCCCTTAATCAAAACAATTGAGATATTAAATGTAATTGATAAAGAATTAGCATTTATTTAATTTTATAATGATATTTATTCTTCTTGAAAAATATTTTCATGTATATAATATGTTTGAAAATTGAAATTATAATTCTTATATTAGATCGATATACATTAAACTACAAGAATTCTAATTTTTCAATAGATGAGACTTTCAAGTCTTAACACAACTACTAAAAATTTTAGATGTGTTTTTATATATAAGATCCTAGATGCTCAAGTTGAATTATCTAGCAAATAAGATAATCATTAATCATCACAATATAAGAAAGGGTGGTTTGAGAAGATGATAAAATGTATTTGATATAAACAAATATGATATCAAGTTCCCATGCATATATGCATACATATTTAAAAGATCATTATATGATTTATAATAGTTACATATTAATTAATATTGCACTTCAGATTTATTCTATAATTTTTAACATTAAATGCATTTTCACTTCCATTATACATAATTTAGTTTGTATAAATTAATTTTTAAAATACAAATAAGAATAACATTTATCATCACTATTATTCTTAAGAATTAATACTTCATAATTTTTTTGATAAATTAATGTTTTTTAAAACGTAAAGTATTTTTAAAATGTTGTATGCTAAAAGTTATTATATCATATTTGATGGAGGTGTATAAGAATTATGTTCATTTTTAAGCTTATTATATTTTTGTTAATATAATCAATTACAATATTCTATAAAAAATATTAACATTACTTTTACAAAAATATAATGAACAATTATAATGAAAAATTATTATTATTTTAAAATATTTTGACAAGTTTTAATGTAATGATTACATATTTTTATATAAAGTAAATATTCTTAAAAAATAATAATACAAATAAAAATAAATATTTTACTTAAAAGCATTTTAATGGTTTAAATATATGCACAAATAAAATAATATAAGATTTAAAATTTGTGTCAATTAAATTTAATATAATAATATTATTTTATATACAATTAATAATAAATATATTTCAATTGAAATAAATGTCTAATTCAAATTACGACTAATGTTATGTCTAATTTAATTCTACATTAAACAAGTGGCATGTAGTGGCTAGTACTTATCTTTATAGTATTGTAATTATTTCTTTTTAGATTTGAATGTATTTTTTACTAATGTGAATAAAAATAAATATAAGTTTTGTTAATTATAGTGTTATAGCATTGCTAATTAGTTCTTTGCATGACCTAACGTTAATCCTATCTCACACCCTAACTCTAACCTCAATCTTATCCCTAAACCTAACCCTAACAATAAATTCTAAACCTTTATCCTAATCTTAGATGTATCTCTAACCCTAACTATGGTCGTAAAACTATGCATAACTATGGTCATAATGCTAATCCTAACAATAAAGAATTATAGAGTGACATTACAAAATAAA
This sequence comes from Sequoia sempervirens, assembly GCA_007258455.2. Lineage (NCBI taxonomy): Eukaryota > Viridiplantae > Streptophyta > Pinopsida > Cupressales > Cupressaceae > Sequoia > Sequoia sempervirens. The sequence continues at coordinate 117,718,676 of VDFB02271358.1, forward strand.
ATATATGAATTAATATTTAAAATAAAGATACCAAATGAATGAAATTTTGGAGCCTTATATCTATTAATCATATTTTAATGATTCTTATTAATAATATTTTATTTTTAATTTATTTTAATTTTTGAATAGTTTTAACCATAATTTTTTACCTTACTCTTAATTCTAATCCTAATCTTAATTATAATGTTTCCAGGATTATATTAATTAATAATAAAAGGATTAGAATTATTATTTAATTAATAATTATAATAATTTTAGTTATTTTAATTTAATTTTTTGTTGTATTAATATATGATTTGAAGTTCATAAAATTTGGGAAATAAAAAAATGGCAATATGAAATAGTTTAAGATTGAATTTAAATTTTAAATGGATGTTTAGTAATTTAAGTTTTATTTTATTATTTTAATAGTGTGATTCCAAATCTCCATAAAATAGTTTACCTTGCTTTCACTACAAATTTTCCTATAAAACCCCAAACTTCTTAGCCAATTATGTTCAAGAAAAATAATTTTTACAATTTTTAAAGTTAAGTGTCTAACATGTTCACTTTTAAAAAATTAAATTATATTTCAAGAGCATAAAATTCTAGTTTTTAATGGGTTCAAAACCATCTTATTAATAACTAATTAACAAAATTAGTTGAAGAAATGATTACAATAGTACTATGTGTGACGACAAGTACTAATAAAGAAAAAATTCTAGAATTTATTTTCATAGAAACAATTATATTAAGGAGATTTAACCTTCACTTTGCTCAATTATATTAGCCTATTTCAATAATGATTAGGCTAATTAAAATCTATTGGCATGAGTGATAAAGAAATCCTCTTAGATAATTCTAGTGTACCTACCTTCATGAGAGAAAAATTATACTTAATTGTTTGACTCATTATTCTAATTTTATTTCTTTCATTTTGAAAGAATTAATAAGAAGAGTTGTGAGCTAGCTGGAGTCCCTACCTAAAGGAATGTTGGATGTTCATGTTTAAGATTCAAGTTGTAAAAAAATCAACAATACCAATCACTTCTTACAGAAATAAAGCACATAGAAACACAAAAATTTACTTTGTATGGACATTTGAAAAGATCTCAATTAGTTAGTAGAGACATGATTACTTCTATTGCATGCTAGACCTTATGAAAAAGAAATATAACACACCATCATAATTTTGATGCTCTTCTTCACATAAACTATGTCCACACCAACAAACATTGCTCCTATAATCCAAGCTCATTTCATGATAATAATTTTGGAATCCTGCACATAATGTAGAGTTGTATTAGAAATAATTTAGTAATGAAACAAATATGAATGTCTAAAGACTTCATAAATGTATTAGAGATAGTGTATCAAGCAATGTGACTGACTCCAACAATATCTAAACCATCTATAAGATAGGATTTTTAATTTATTTTCAAACATATGACCAAAATATATGCTAAATGAGTTTCATAGGATCCTAATTTAGTAGGGTTTTATCCTGAAATAGTGTTGTGACATGAGAAAAATGTTATTAGAAACATTTTGAGTCGCTATCTATTTTGAATGAGTAAATACAATGAATGTGAGAAATAAAGTATTGGATCTTATTGATATGGAAATATGTCAACAAATAGTACAAGCATCAAGAAGACACACATTTGAATGTTGCAAGTTAAATCAGTTATTATATACAATGTATGTGTTTGTTAATATGCTAAAAGGCATAATCAATGTCTGAATCATGACTATGTTGTAAACATTAATATCCTATCCTATATTAAATTTTGAGTGAATATTCAAAACCCATCCTGTTCAGTTACGATATACTAAATATTGCACAAATGGGAAAAAGAAACCATAAAACCCTCTACAAAGGGAGTAGGGATGGATCAACTACATTTTCCTAACACATAATTTTAAATATACCTTTTGTGTGATTTATTTTTAAGTGTATGATAAATGTAGATTTAAAACAAATCAAACACAACAATAAGACATTATATTAAAATAGAAGATTAAATAAAAGGAATGAAAACTCAGTCTTCTATCCTTGATGTCATCCTATCATCCTCTATCTCCAGTGTTTTTTTTAAATGTAGCTTGCTCTCAGATTGTATGCTAGTCTCAACAAATAGTCTTCCTAGAGAACGAGATTAAAGATGAATGCACGCTATGCTAAGATATGATTAACATGCTATGAATGCTATTAAAAGAAACTAGAATTACTAAATTATATGAATGCTAAAACTAATAATAATTATGCTGAAATGTTGATCACCTATCTCTAAAGCATGTATGTGTCTATCTTTGTGTGTGTGTAACCAATGGTTGGATTTGTAGTGCTATTTATATAGTTTTCGAAAGCTTTTGACTGGCTGATGTGATCAACAACTATGATAATTCTGGTAGATCGAATAGTCGAAGATGGAGAAGATTGGAGAGAAAAATAGAAGAAAAATGAAAAGAAGGATTTGTTTCCTCTTTCATGAGAGATGATAAAGATGAATTGTAGAAATCATCTTTTTGTGAGATTGATAAAAGATTTTGAAGATAAATAATAAATTCATTATTCATTTATTGGTGACATGGAATATTTTCTTAATTAAATAAAATATTTAATTAAGATTTGGAGAAAATGGAAGATTCCTAATTAAATAAAATATTTAATTAATATTTGGAAAGTGACATGTCGAATTAATAAGCATATTTTTAGAAGAAAGGGAATTAAATTCAATTAAATCAAAGATTTAATTAAACTTAAATGTGATAATTAATTTAAATAAACAATGATATTTATTTAATTAACTAAGTGGACTTAAGAAATTGGTAATTAAACAAAATGAATTTATTTAATTAAAATGGAAGAATAAAGTAGGTGAATGATATAAATAAATAAATAAAATTTATTTATATATAGAGGAATTAATTAAATAATAAATATTTAATTAAATGCTAGGATTAATTAGACATGACCATTTTATGCATATACATTTTTCCCCTCTTTGAAGTGATGTGTGAAACGCATTGCTTCAAAGAAAATATTCTTGCTTTTGAAATTTGTTGTGTTTGATTTTTCCCTTGATCGGAAAACTTTTTGTAAAAAAAAATGCCTACTATGCCTTTTGATGTGACTTTGATATGTTTTTGATTGAAAGATGTTGCTGATATTAATTATTCCCCCTCGGGAGGTAAATCATTGATGATGAGAGGGATGGAGTGATTTAGCTCCTGATAATTGATTAAAAGATGCCCTAGTTTGAAAAATAAAGTCAAATTTTGAGAAAAATATTTAAATAAAAATAAAATTCCACAAAAACCCACCTGGGTTGACCTTTAAAAGGTAAAAGGGGTAAAAAGGACAAGTCAATTTCACCCTTTTGAATTTAGTGATTTTGTGCTCTGATGCTGACTTGGAAAGATGGAGATTTTGTATCACCAACATAGATTCGAGCGAGCCCACCAATACCAGAGACCAGCCACGTATGGACCATCGGTGAGTCAATTCAACCCTCTTTGTGTTGAGAATTTGTGATTTGAATTGAATTTTGATGCATTGTAGCACAAATTTTAGAGTTGAACATCTCATTTTAGCGTATAGAGTAGGAGTTTTAGTGCTTTCAAATTTTCTTTTAGCACATATAAGGCGTAATTTATCACTTTTAGGGAATAAACAGTTTAGCGCATTCGATAGGTGAAATAGGGCATATAGGATGCTTGTAGAAAATTGGGACTTTAGCACATATAGGAATTAGAATAGCGCATATAGGGTTTCAACGCATTGGGGAGATGAAATGGTGCATACATGTAGGGTTTTAATGCATACAGGGAAGTAGCGCATAAAGGAAAAAATTCCCCGCTAAAGTTCCCTTGAAATGCGCTAAATCACCATATGTGCATTTCAAGGGAACTTTAGCGTGTAATACCCCTCATGTTGTTGATACTATTTGATACTCTTATGTGTTGGTTTGATACTTGGTTTGTGATGGTGATTAATTCACCGATTTGGTTGTGTGTGGATTCATTGTTTGGTTGGTTTGCTACACTTGACAATACTTACGATGTTTGATGATACATTATGTGGTGGTTATATTATTTGGTTATGCTATATGGTTTTTCTTCCATATTATATGTGACCATGTTGTGATTCTATGTTGCTATGTTTTCTAATATGTTTTCTAGTGATCCTTGGTTAAAGGACAGAGTAGCATCACTCGCTTGTGAGTGCCCTGCTACCCCACGATTACCTTTCATAGTGTGTCTGCAATGGAGATTTACATGTTACTTGACATTTGTTTGTATGGAGGAATTCCAGGAATAAAGTCTCGATTCCACCTGCTTTGGCAGGACAGGGCGAGCATTAAATTAACCCAAAAGGTACGATGTTGAAAAAGGGAGTTGATAAGGAAGTGTCCTTGTCCCAAGTCCATCACCTCGTTGTGAGTCTTGTTGTGCCATGGTTTTGGCTTTGTCCTTGTCTCTATATTTGTTGTTGTTTATTTTTTTTAATTATGGTTATTTGTTATTTAATTTATTTTTACTTTATATGGAATAAATTAATGATATTTTGTGGATATGATTAACTGTGAGTAATTGTAATTTTGGAGTTAAATGTTGTAAATTAAAGTTATTTAATTAGTTAAAAGGTGTAAGTAATTAATTTAAATAAATAATGTTGGTGATAATTATAAATTATCTTTTTCAAGATATTAAAATTAGAAAATCAGAAGAGAATATTTCATGAGGATAATATCATGTGAAAATAATGAATTTTTAATAAAATATGTGAGATAAGTGTGAGCTTTTAAAAACAAGAAAAAGAACCAATGAATGTTTTGGATTTTTAAGGAAAAAGAAGAAGAGCTTTATTTATTTTATTTTGAGGAAGTTTTATACACACAAGGGTTTTTGGCTTTTGTCTGAAAAAGAAAAAGATAGGTTTTTTTGTGCTTCTTTGTGAAAATTGTTCTGTAAGAAAAGAATAACAAGTTGATTCAGAAATTAGTTAAAAGGAATTTGAGAAGGATCTGCAGAGGAAATCTCATTTTGAAAGAGGAGGAAGGTTTGTCGTGCTATTGGTGTAATGCCCTGCCATGCAACCCCAAAGGAAACTAACATACACGCATTTAAGGCACACAATTTTTTTTATTTTTAAACGAAAAAATATGAAACATACATCACATGAAATGAACAATATAAGTACAACATATAACAAAGTTCCTTGGGGTCACATAGTTGCATCACTTTTCATAACACCATCTTACATGACATGAGAGATAGACATCCACCAATAATCAAATAACCTAAACATGGATCATACATTACAATACGAAGATACATTGCTCAAGATTAGCATCAATACAATGCTATTCCCCAACATCTATGGGAAGAATATAATAACATGGAAAGATAAATCTAAAATTGAAGGAATACAAAGCTATAAGCTAGATCGAACTCTGACATAACTTAGAATTCACTGCAACAGGTACATCTTTGTGCATCTCAACCTTCAGATGGGGACCCAATGGGGTGCGTAGAACGTTCCACCTGACCACCCCCGTGCCTGGAGTAAACAAGAAAGATCCTCACCCAAGAAGTCAAAAGAACCAAAGATAAACAAGACTCCACAAAAGAGATAACAAATCGCAAGATATTAACCCATAACATTGCCAACACATAACCATAACAAGAGTAATAAAATGTCCAACAAGAATCAATCACAAATATTATAGATCAACACTAAATAACCATAAGAGGTGTCAACAACAATAGAATCCAAGAACTCTCCAAAAGAGATTGCAAATCAACCAACAATAAATATACAAGGTACCTTTCATCCACATCAATAACAGCAACGATAATAAACAACTCCAGAGGCAACAAGAACAAGAGAGACAAAGGGAATAGTGGGAGAGTGTCATCGCATGGCCTTATATGAATTCGCCAGACTACCTATCGCAAGGTGCCGCCTCCATCTATACATGGATTATCTAGACAGCCTAGCTCAAGGTGCCGCCTCCATCTATGGTTATCCAGACATCCTATTTCAAGGTTCCGCCCCATAGGGTTACTCATGTGGAGCCACTTACCTTTCACAAAGACAAGGTAGTGACCTTACCAACCAGGTCTTCCCACCTGTCCTTAGCCTTTGAAAGCGCTAACGGCAGGGGCGAGGTGCATGTTTTTATCTTGTTATGTGTTAACTAACCCAACCCACTAGATACATTAATTAAGTTATCACTTATTTAAGGAAACTCTTTCAAGGGTGACCACTTGTACACTTGCCCCAAGAAGAGCCACTCTCCCCTACGGTTACTCTAAAATCAAAGAAACCAACAGGTGTACCTCAATCCTCAAGACATAAAGGAATTCTTAAAACATACACATGATGCATGACCATCTTGTGGCTATCCAAGCATCAAAATCCATAAACTAGGAGGTACCACCCACACAAAAATTCATGAGGTAAGAAGATAGAGAAAAAGGTGCAACAACAACAATGTGCACACACACACCCCTTCCCCTTGCCTCTGGAGGTACATAAACATCTACCCAAGAAGCAAAATAACTCGAAATGTCCAAATCAAGACATACTTCAAACTATACAAAAGCTCAACCTTACTAAACATAACACATATCAAATACAAATTCCCATCATTCAAAGTCAAGTCAATTCACGAAATTGAAACAACTTCAATAAATAAAGGTCATCTCTCCTACTAGCACAATATCAAAGTTCAGACCCACTTGTAAACAACACATTACAATTAGCGTCACAACATATGTCTACACTTAACAACCATCCTACTAAAACATAATTAAGAATTGCGGTCTCCAATCAATTACTATGTTTTATTTATTTAAATTTATTAAACTACAGAATAAAATCATATAAAGATATTGATTACTCCAATTTTTCCCTATTACTAACTTAACTATTCCACTTGTAACTAATTATATTAAAAATAAACCAATCCATCAATATTCACTCAACTTATAACAAATAAGATAAAACAATTTCCTCTCAACAATATAGGGTAACCAAATTTGTCTAAGTGGAAATTCACAATCACAACTTAGCTAAACTAAACGTAAATAGTAATGACAAAGTTTCAATTCAAACCAAATGACATTATGTACAAAGAATTTAATATATACCTTTCCAACTAAGAAGGAATTTCCAACTTTAAAATTCTTTAACTAAATACAATTTCCTACTCAACTAACTAGCGTAGAATAGTTACAAATGGAGTTAGCATTTACTAAATACCTAATTCTCACATACTATCCAATATATAATATTTTTTTATAGAAAGAAATTTCAATATAATATATATATACTGCGATTACATATTTATATATATTATATAAAAAAAACAACATTGATTATGATGGAATATATATATACTTCTACTTAAATGTAATACATAAACTCATACGGACATTATCACTTAACTACATAAACCATTATCATTATCAGTACAACCGAAATCAGAATAATATCTACTAGCATATAAGCAAGTATATAAATATCAACAGCGAAAATCTTCCTATTTACAATACCATTACCAACATAGATAAAAATAGGCTTGAACATACCCTCTCTGTTTTGAACTCTATAAAATATAAACATGAAATAATCATTATCCCTGACAGGGCTCCATTTCTTACAAACTAAAGGTCACATAGCACTCAGAGGGAGACCAATCACTTTTGCAACACGGGAAAGCTGTGCAACGCTAAAGGAAAAAGGCTTGGCGAATGGAGACAACAGGTATTTCCAGATTCAAGACCTTGACTTAGTCCATAAGAATCATTATTGACCGCCCCAAATGGAAGACTGGAAACTACGTTTGGATGATAACTATGGTGAATGGGTTTAAAAAAAGGCCACGCTGCGTCTAAATTCATTTCTAAATTGTTGCAAGATAAATCATTTTGAGAGATATGAACCATTTCCATCATTCTAAACAAAGATAATGTTCCTGTGTAGAATATCAGTGATGAAAGGTGAGAGCAAATCTGAAAGGTAGTTCCGCACGAAATAAAATTTCAAGCAACAACAATAGGCAGATGAAAGCCAAAGTCTCGACCTTTGTCAGTCGCCCCTCTGCTTGGGTACACTTGGATTTTAAATTTAATGGAATTCTCTATGATACAACAAAGGAAAAGTACATTAGTCCTTTACAAAATGATTTATGTGGTGTGAAAATTTTCCTTCTTGGTGATAGCTATGATGTCCTCTCTACTCCTGGTCCAAAAGAGGTTCTGTCCTACGACATCTTATTTCCTACCTTTTGTTGTATTCCTTCTGCTTTTGGAAGTTCACTAGGTACCACTAAGGGGCAGTTTCCAACTTTATTTTATTTGAGAACGGCGTTGAATCATCTTGCATTGCAGAGATGGACTTAGAGGGAAAAGCAAAGATCCCATCTATTACCAAGTTTGCCCATAACGCCACAGTAGAGTATTTTAGTTAAATGTACTAGGGTCTGAAATACTTCACCTTTGAGAATCTCTAATTGAGCATTGGGTCAAGACTCCTGGCTTATATAGCAGTGAGCATTATTTGAGTGAGGCGTTGACTCTCAGACTGGTGCAACACAAATGCAATTAGCAATAAAGCAGAAGGACAACGCTGGTAAAGGACATGACAACAGGGTGGACGCATTATTACAGCTTTAGAGGCTTAGAACTTAAGAAAAATACACCTCGATACTCATAGATTCCCAATAGCAAGAAGCAATAATCAAACAGAGGGAATCAGTTCCTGATGACACAAACATACACCAAAACAAGGGAAATCGAATTGCCAAAGCACGCAGATCCAAGTATCATATTTCAGTCCATTATAAATCGCTTATTCACATATCGAATGCCACATATACCACAAGCAGTGAATACCACAATAAATGGCTAAGGAAGAAATCAGATTAATATGATTATTATTAACGTACCTCTCAAATTCAAATGGATGAGTCGAATGGTCTAAATCTCGCCTTCCATGCATTGAAGTCTCCTTACGAGAGGTCTTGTCTATCCTCAAAGAAACAGTCCAGTCCCGAAAAATCAAGAATGAGCTTCCTTTTTCTCCACCCACATCCTCTCGCTATCCTCCTTTTTCTTCTTCGGAACCCCTCCAATTATTTTCCCTTCGGGAACCAACCAAAAAAAAAATCCCCATTCTGAGGCAAAAATCCCCTTTTTAAAACTCAAAAACTCTAATAAAATAGTAATTTATTTTTCAACCATTAGCTCGAAATTCTGCATGCACTCGCATGCCAAATCTTTCTATCCTTTTTCCTTGCTTTTCAAATCGTTTGAAATCTTATTTTTAAGCTTTAAAAACTCGATTGAAAATCTTATTTCTTTTACCTCATTTAAAATCATCTTTCATTCCATTTTTATCCAGTTGATAAGATCACTTATCTTTATTTGATTTCTTTATCGTATTTAAATTGTTATCTTTTCCTAGAACTAAATTATCAACTATAACTAAATATTGATATAGTTACAATAACAATTAATTTATTTTAAACAACCTTGAAAATTTAATTTTAATTTAATTAATTATCTACAAACAACCAATAAATTATTAATTATTATTGGATACCATTAAAACAATATTTTCTTTATTTTCTTTATTTTATTTTTTTAAAACAAATTAATTACTTTATTTAATAATAAACTATTTACTTAATATTTCAAAAGAAACTAATTTATTTAATTATCATTATAATATCCAATTTTATTTAATCAATACTAATTTAATTAATTGAGTAAATAACACTATCAAAACATTACGTTTATCGCCTGAACCATTAACACACCAATCGATGATAACATAAATAGACACTTACCCAATTATCCAGACGGACTACCATGGAGGGGCACTACAATTGGATTCAACATCAAATGAAGGACTCCAGGTTCTTTTAAATTTATTATTCCATTTGATTTATTGTTTTGTAAACAACAATCTTGGCTGCCATATTTGAAAATCAATTTCTCTATTTTTGAAAGAGGGTTCTTTGATTGAAAGATTTGTCTGTGCTAAGCCTTTGAATCTTCTCTAGAAAATTATAAAGAAACCTTATGAATGTCTTCAATTAATCTAGTTGTTAAATTCTTGTTTTGAAAAGAAAATCAATTTATTGTGAAAACTAATTGCATGCCCTATTTATTTTGGGTTATGGCGGAAATTGATTTGTTGTTCATATTGTGTATTTTATATTGCGGCCAATAATATATATATATATATATATACATATTCTTATGTGAAAACCTCTCTCTGTTTCTTTCTTGTTTTTTAAATATATATATATATATATATGCATGCAGGGTTTTGACCTATGCATTGAATATGATATGTATATAAAAAAAAAAAATTTGAATTTCGGGTTTGTTTGGAAACGAAATTTAATATATTAAAAAAAAGAATTTAATTTATATTTAGATGGGGGTGGATGGTCGGCCGAAGCCGTACCACCCATGGCCCCTGTGGAGCTGTACGCAGCACCACTGGCTATGCACAACTGCCGAGGCTGTTGGACGCAGCCGTGTTCGGCTGCAGCCTCCCCAATGGGAGGTACATTGTACCACCACTGGGGCCTGTGCATAATTTTAATATTAATATTAATATATATGTATATGTATATATATATTTATATATATAAATAAAGATGGCTATTTATATATGTTGTGATTATGAATTAATTTTATAATTTTAAAAGTTGCAATGTTATGGTGTAATCGTGCAAATTAGAAATAAACTATTTTCTTTGAATTAAATTGAATATTCTTGAGTAATTGATTTATTTATTTGATGAAATTGTGTATTGGAATGAGTTACATGGCATTGTTTAAATGTAATTGTTTACTCTTGATGTTATTCATTGAGTCTATTGTGATTTTCTCTTTATTGGTTTTTGTGTCATGTGGGAAAACCCTTGAGTTAGTTTATCCTTCTATAGGAGCTTAATTTGTTGATTAGGGACTTCCAGAGGTGGGGATACTGATGTTTATATTTGATCTTGTAATTTGACATTTGGCCTATGTTTTGACTATGGTTGTGATTTGAGTTTACACATGGGTTGTATCATTTTGTGAGTATTGTTTCATATGATTTTGGTGAGATGGTTTTGCCTCGTGGATGTTCCATTTGTTTGTTCAGTGTTCTTGATGGTACAATCCCTTGGTGTTAGATTTTATGGTTTGGGTGTCTAGGGAGAGTGGCTCTAAGTGGGGGCCGATGCACAAATGGGTTGTCAGGGTAACCCACGTAGAGTTAGAGTAATCAGTGTTAACCGAAGTAATTAATTAGGGGTTGGGTAGTTAAATATTAATAAGATAATTATGGATGCCTCATCTGCCTGTTAGTCCTATCATAGACTAAAGGTGGGTTGAAAAGGCTATGGTTGGGATGATCGTTGCCTCGTCCTCATGAGAGGTTAACGATTCTGCATGAGTAACCCTATGGAGCGGCGCCTTGAGATAGGCTGTCAGGAGAACCATAGATGGAGGCGGAACCTTGTGATATGTTGTCTAGATAATCCATGTAAGGCCATGCGATGACACTCTCCTCTAGCATTCCATTTGAGTTGTTTTATTGAAAGCCTCTAGAAGCGGTCTATTGTTATGTCTTTTGGTGATTTATCGTTGTTTAGTTTTGTGAGTGGTCTTTTGATATTACATTATCTTGTCTGGAGTTAGTCTTGTGTTTATTGTTTGGCTGTGCTTGGTTGGGGATCCTTCCTTGTTTACTCCCAGCACGGGGGTGGTTGGGTGGAACGTGCTACACACCCTGTTGGGTCCCCTTGGATGCAGGTGTACCATTATGTGTCGAGTTTTGATGAGGCAGTTTGATCCAGGATTCATTATTTACCAGATGTAGATTTGTACTCTAGATGTATTTTATTTATTGATGTATCACTCCCACGTGCGTTGGGGAAGACTTTTGATGTAATTTTGTTTATGTCTTCATTGATATGCACTATCAAACTGATGTAATATATTACCATACCATGTAATCATTCTTGAATTACCGTATGTAAATACTATTAATGTTATGTTGTATCTATGGAATTATGTACTTAATATCTTCTTGATTAATTTATTTCTCTTTTGCATGTATGGTTTTATATGGGTTATTCATATTCATTTGGATATCATGAATGAATCTTTAGATGATAATATGTGAATGAATGGATTTACATAATTGGATATTTAATATTTAATCTATTATATTTGTTATGGGATAGTCTAGTAATTTCACCTTGTGTACCCCAAGGGATTTTGTTTTGCAACTTAGAACATTGTTATGATGGGAATACCTAATGTACTTTCCTTATGTTCTAAAAAAAAGTTCTTGCATTATTTGTTGTTCCTTTGGGGTTTGCACGACGGGGCGTTACAACTTGGTATCAGAGCCTAGGTTCAAACACTAAGGGACTATGAGCCTATTGTGTTGACCTAGTTGCTCATACTCTTGAGGGTGTGTCATTTCATTTGTGTAATATGCACTCGGTTATATGAGTTTGTCTCTAGGTGATGTATGTCCAAAGGTGCAGAAATTCGGTGGAAAGGATAGGACCCTCAGTGTAGTGTGCAATGCACCTATATTCTTCCTACGGGAAATGCATTTTTGGTGTGTTACCGTTATGTTACCCTTGTGTTACCCTTATGTTACTTTTTTGTATTCTTGTGGTGTGTTCTCTGTGAAGTTAATTTGTGTGTGCATGTGGTGAGTGTGGGTTTTAAACTAAAATCTATCCCTTGGTGTTCTTGCAGGATGAAGATACAGAAAACACCTCGGAAGAAGGTTCGTGATCTGATAGTCAAATGGCTATGGAAATTCAGACTTCAGTATGATTATTCCAAATGCTCCATGCTTTCAGACCTAGAGAATTTGGCTGAAGCTCTAAGGAGACTTCATCAAGAAAGAATGAAATGGATGTCTTCCAGTAAGGAAGTCGGTAAAGCGGCCAGCTTGGCCAATTTAAAAACAAACTAGTCAACCTTTGAGTGCTTACACTTATTTTTTTAATGGCTTCTAGGAGTAAGCCATGTTCTAGGGGGGGAGGATGTAATACCCCTCATGTTTCTGATACTCTTTGATACTCTAATGTGTTGGTTTGATACTTGGTTTTTGATGGTGATTAGTTCACCGATTTGGTTGTGTGTGGATTCATTGTTTGGTTGGTTTGCGACACTTGACATTACTTATGATGTTTCATGATACATTATGTGGTGGTTATATTATTTAATTATGTTATGGTTTTATTTAATACTATATGTGACGATGTTGTGACTCTATGTTGCTATGTTTTCTTATGTGTTTGCTAGTGATTCTTGGTGAAATGATGGAGTACCATCACTCGCTTGTGAGTGTCTTGCTACCTTGTGATTACCTTTCATGATGTGTCTGCAATGGAGATTTATATGTTACTTGATGTTTTTTTGTATGCAGGAATTGTAGGAATAAAGTCTTGATTCCACCTGCTTCGGTAGGACAGGGAGATCATTAAATTAACCCAATGGGTACGATCTTGAAAAAGGGAGTTGATAAGGAAGTGTCCCCGTCCCAAGTCCGTCACCTCGTTGTGAGTCTTTTTGTGTCATGGTTTTGGCTTTGTCCTTGTCTCTGTATTGGTTGTTGTTTATTTATTTTTAATTATGGTTATTTTTATTTAATTTATTTTTACTTTATATGGAATAAATTGTTGATATTTTGTGGATATGATTAATTGTGAGTAAATGTAATTTTGGAGTTAAATGTTGTAAATTAAAGTTATTTAATTAGTTAAAAGGTGTAAGCAATTAATTTAAATAAATAATGTTGGTGATAATTATACATTATCTTTTTCAAGATATTAAAATTAGAAAATGGAAAGAGAATATCTTGTGAGGATAATATCATGTGAAAATAATGATTTTTTAATAAAACTTGTGAGATAAGTGTGAGCTTTTAAAAGAAAGAAAAAGAACCAATGAATGTTTTGGATTTTTGAGAAAAAATAAGAGCTTTATTTATTTTTATTTATTTTATTGTGAGGAATTTTTACACACATAAGAGTTTTTAGTTTTTGTCTGAAAAAGAAAAATATAGGTTTTTTTGTGCTTCTTTGTGAAAATTGTTCTGTAAGAAAAGAATAGCAAATTGATTCAGAAATTAGCTGAAAGGAATTTGAGAAGGATCTACAAAGGAAATATGGTTTCGAAAGAGGAGGAAGGGTTGTTGTGTTGTTGGATTCAACATCAAATGAAGGACTCCAAGTTCTTTTAAATTTATTATTCTATTTGATTTATTATTTTCTAAACAATAATCTTGGCTGCCATATTTGAAAATCAATTTCTCTATTTTTGAAAGAGGGTTTTGTGATTGAAATATTTGTCTGTGCTAAGCCTTTGAATCTGAAATGTAGAAAATTATTAAGAAACCTTATGAATTTCTTTAATTAATCCGGTTTTTAAATTCTTGTTTTGAAAAGAAAATCAATTTATTGTGAAAACTAATTTTATGCCCTATTTATTTTGGGTTATGGTGGAAATTTATTTGTTGTTCATATTGTGTATTTTATATTGTGGGCAAGAATATATATATATATATATATATATATATATATATATATATATATATATATATATATATATATATATATATATATATATATATATATATATATGTATATATATATTATATATATAAAGAAAAGAAATAGAGATGGGTTTCATAAGAATATGTATATATATATTTATATACATATATATATGTATATAAATATATATATACATATTCTTATGTGAAAACCCATCTCTGTTTCTTTTCTTTTTTTTAAAATATATTTATATATATATATGCATGTAGGGTTTTGACCTATGCATTAAATAAGATATGTATATAAAAAATATATTTTTCAAATTTCATGTTTGTTTGGAAATGAAATTTAATAGTAAAATAAAAAAAAATAATTTATATTTATATGGGGGTGGATGGTCGGCTGAAGCTGTACCACCCACGGCCCCTGTGGGGCTGTACGTAGAACCACTGGCTGCACACAACAACCAAGGTTGTGCACAATAGCTGAGGCTGCTAGACATAGCCGTGTGGGGCTGCAACGTCCCTAATGGGAGGTACATAGTACCACCACTAGGGCCTATGCATAATTTTAATTTGATTTTTTTTAAGTTCGATTTCATTTTAAAAAGTGATTGTTAGGTATGTTTTAATTTATGAATATATATATATATATATTAATATTAATATTAATATATATATATATATATATATATATATATATATATACGTATATATGTATATATGTATATACACTTAAAATCGTATATATATGTATATATATATATATATATAAATAAAGATGGCTATTTATATATGCTGTGATTATGAATTAATTTTATAATTTTAAAAGTTGCCATGTTATGGTGTAATCGTGCAAATTAGAAATAAACTATGTGCTTTGAATTAAATTGAATATTCCTGAGTAATTGATTGATTTATTTTATGAAATTGTGTGTTGGAATGTGTTATATGACATTGTTTAAATGTAATTGTTTCCTCTTAAGGTTATTCATTGAATCTATTGTGATTTTCTCTTTATTGGTTTTTGTGTCATGTGGGAAAACCCTTGAGTTAGTTTATCCTTCTATAGGAGCTTAAGTTGTTGATTAGGGACTTCCAGAGGTGGGGATACTGATGTTTATATTTTATCTTGTAATTTGACATTTGGCCTATGTTTTGACTATGGTTCTGATTTGAGTTTACACATGGGTTGTATCATTTTATGAGTATTGTTTCATATGATTTTGGCGAGATGGTTTTTCCTCGCGGATGTTCCATTTGTTGGTTTAGTGTTCTCGTTGGAACAATCCTTTGGTGTTATATTTTATGGTTTGGGTGTCTAGGGAGAGTGGCTCTAAGTGGGGACTAGCACACAAAGGGGCTATCAGGGTAACCCACATAGAGTTAGAGTAATCAGTGATAACCTAAGTAATTAATTAGGGTTTGGTTAGTTAAACATTAATAAGATAATTATGGATGCCTCGTGTGCATGTTAGTGCTATCATAGACTAAAGGTGGGTTGAGAAGGCTATGGTTGGCATGATCATTGTCTCGTCCTCATGAGAGGTTAACGACTCTGTATGAGTAACCCTATGGAGTGGTGATTTGAGATAGAATTTCAGGAGAACCATAGATGAAGGCGGCACCCTGTGATAGGCTGTCTAGATAATCCATGTAAGGCAATGCGATGACACTCTCCTCTAGCATTCAATTTGAGTTGTTTTATTGAAATCCTCTACAAGAGGTCTATTGTTATGTCTTTTGGTGATTTATCATTGTTTAGTTTTGTGAGTGGTCTTTTGATATTATTTTATCTTGTCTGGAGTTAGTCTTGCTTTTACTATTTGGATGTGCTTGGTCGGGGATCCTTCCTTGTTTATTCCCAGCACGGGGGTGGTTGGGTGGAACGTGCTACGCACCCCATTGGGTCCCCTTGGATACAAGTGTACCATTCTATGCAGAGGTTTGCTGAGGCAGTTTGATCCAGGATTCAGTATTTACTAGATGTATATTTGTACTGCAGATGTATTTTATTTATTGATGTATCACTCACACGTGCTTTGGGGAAGACTTATGATGCAATTTTGTATATGTGTTCATTGATATGCACTGTCAGACTGATGTAATATATTACCATACCATGTAATCATTCTTGAATTACCATATGTAAATATTGTTAATGTTATGCTTTATCTTTGGAAATATGTACTTAATATCTTCTTGATTAATTTATTTCTCATTTTCATGTATGGTTTTATATGGGTTATTCATATTCATTTGGATATCGTGAATGAATGTTTAGATGATAATATGTGAATGAATGGATTTACGTAATTGGATATTTAATGTTTAATCTATTATCTTTGTTATGGGATAGTCAGTAATGTCACCTTGTGTACCCCAAGGGATCTTATTGTGCAACTTAGAACATTGTTATGATGGGAATACCTAATGTACTTTCCTTATGTTCTAAAAAAAAGGTTGTGTTATTTGTTGTTCCTTTTGGGTTTGCGCGTGTGAACCTTGATATTTCTACCTCTCTAAGAGTGTAAAATAACTAAGAAACATGAATAACAAAATAAAACCAAGGACACCTCAAGATTAGCCAAAAGAGAGTTACAACGAAAAGGAATGCAAATAAAATGAAACACAAACACTTTTACCTCCCTTGTTGTCGAAACTTCTTTGATTGGCCCTTGCTTAGATTGGTTGTGTGCTCCTTAGATGATAGATTGAGTGACTATAATGCAAGCTTCAATATGCAAAATGATGAACAAAGATGGTTGAATGATCTAAAAAGGCTTGGACAACATGTAGTTATGAGAGTGCAAAGTGTTGAGAATGCAAAATGATAGCATAAGAGTGCTCAAATCTAAAGTGTTGTGGAAATGCCCTTGAGGAGGGGGTATTTATAGAAGAATTTGAATTCTCTAGAGAATTCAAGGGTCAAGATTGATCCAACAAGGCCAAGATGAAGGGCTATGGTGGGTTGAGAACCCACAAGCCCTCACATCTTGACATGTGGAGGATGAAGTGGACAAGAGGATATGAGGTGGAGATGAGTTGTCAAAAGGTACATGAGGTGGAAAAGGACATGCACCTTGGGGGATGAGAGGATTTCCACAAAAAGGATTTCTTGTCCCCAAGTGGGGAAAGGGACTTTGAGGAATTTTAGAATTTCCAAAAATCTACATGGGAAAAGGAAAGGTGGTTGGAGGGATAAATGTGAATTAAAAATTCACATTCATAAGATGATCTAGAGGATAAAAGGTGGGCTCCAAAAAGGTGGGACTTGGTCACATGTGGAGATTGTGACAAGTCCAAGGTTCTAGAAGCCTTGGGAGAATGGAATGTGAATTAAAAATTCACATTTAAAGGAGGGGAATCTAGAGCAAATAAATGTGAATTAAAAATTCACATAGGAGAGAGGGTTAACATCAAAAAGGAAAAAATGGAAGAATTGACCAAAAAGAGGTGCTAAATTTAGTTAATGATTTTGGTTAAGGTTGTGCAAATATTGGATTAGGCTAATTAATAGAAGGTTAGAGGCAAGTGGCAAATGTTGGAGGATGTGACAAGGAGAGAGAAAGTGAGGAATTTTAAATTGATTTTTAAATCAAAAAGAGGAGAATGACTAAATTAAATAAATTAGTGTATTTATTTAATTTAGAGAGAAATAAGGGTAAATGATAAAGTATTAATTATTAAATTAAATACTTTATGGGACAAAGGGCGTAATATTAATTTAATAAATTAATATTAATAGATGTGAATGCAACAAATTTAATCATATGGAAGTGATTAAATTTAGGTGTCTACAGCGCGATGAGGAATTACATAGAGCATTTGAGTTTTAGTGCATAGAGGTCACAAATTAGCGCTTTTAGGAAATTTAGGTAGAATGCCTTGTTTGATGAAAATGATGAAGTAGATTGCTTCTTTGGTCAATAGATAGAGAAATTGTCTTATCATCATGCTAATATGGATAAATCTGATAGAAAATTTGATGATGAATTGATAATTGTGTTGCCCAAAATAGAAAACAAAGAGTAGATAGATAATGACTTTGTTTTAGTTGAACAAAAAACAAAGAGTAGAATAATTGATGGATTGTCTGATAACTTTGCTTTAGAAAACAAAGAGTAGATACTTGATATGACTTATGATAAATTTGCATTCTACGATAGAAAAAAAATAGTTGATGATATGATTTAAACAATTTTGCATTGGTGACCGATCTATAAATAGGAAAATGATTTGATTGTTGATAAATTTTATCTCTTGAAAAAGAAAACAAATAGTAAATGATGATAGAGGAAATTGATTTGATATTGAGATAGCATTGATTTAGCATTGATTGCATGATATGAATCACTTAGATAGAATACTTGATATGGTTCACTAATAGATAGATATGAGTCTGAGTGATTTGTATGATGTGACATAGATAGATCATGTTGACATGGATCAATGATATGAGTATAATTGATTGTCCTTGTGATGACCAAAAATAGGAGGGTTTAAAAAACCTCTAGATCAAAGAGTGTTTCCCTGTAGGTTTGGATCAGATGTACAAGATCTGACACCTACATATGTATAGTTGATAGTGGGATGTGGGTTGGTACCAAGTTATTATCTATGCCACTAATTCAGGTCAATAGGGGACTATTGACCGCACTAACAAAGAGGTGGTATTCTGAGCATAATACCTTTCATTTGTCGATGTTTGAGATGACTGTGACCCCTGAGGACGTATACACGATTCTGGGGATTCCAGTGGTAGGTGCTCTTGTGGTTTATGACCACAAGGAACTAGGTG
Organism: Sequoia sempervirens; assembly: GCA_007258455.2. Classification (NCBI taxonomy): domain Eukaryota; kingdom Viridiplantae; phylum Streptophyta; class Pinopsida; order Cupressales; family Cupressaceae; genus Sequoia; species Sequoia sempervirens. Next base: position 117,738,055 of record VDFB02271358.1, read on the forward strand.
GTATAGATGCACTTAGGAGGGTATTTGGGGATGCTCAGATAGTAGGTTATTGGGTGCCATGGGAATATTTTAGGGGATATCTGGCCTTACCTACAATTTTGGGTGCACTCATTGGAGGCTTCCTTTGTCCGGACCATTGTTCAAAGGGATCATTAGTTAGGTGGGGTAGGATCATTGAGCTAATGATAGGTCAGAAATGAAGATATGCCTGGGGGAGCTACATGTTAGCTCATTTATACCATGATTTGCATCAGGTAGTATACAACAAATCATCCAATTTTTCTTGTGGTGTTACCCTACTCCAGATCTGGGTATGAGAGAATATTTCTATTATGAGACCACTTTGTCCTAGAGTGAGGTCACTAGGTAGGCCATATGTGTATGCATATTCTATTACACTTGTCCAGCCCAAGTTGGGCAAGTTAGAGTACTAGCGAAAAACTCTTGATGATGTTGATTCAGTGATATGGAGGCCATATACGGATTGTTAGGTGTGGAATATTGATCATCTAGAGATGCCATTTGTATGTGTGTCTCAGTATCTGATAGGGTGGACTCCATTTATTATAGATATATTTTTGGAATTACGAGTATAGAGACAATATGGCTATACACAGGGGATGCCTTAGGGCGTTGCTCACTATGGGTGGCACAAGAATGATCTTGGATGGGGGACATGTATTTCATATCATGTAGCATATACAAATTATACTAGTTTATAGCCTGAGACATGGGTTTAAAGGCTGAATATTATTGATGCAGGGATGTCAAATGGGTACTCTGCTTATTTTCACACACCCATTCCCTTGTTTCACATGTCTAGATGAGTTGGTGCCCATTTTCATGGCACATTAGCCAGGGGGTATGAGATAGGAGGATGTGATAGGGGAGGTAAAGAGTGGAGATGAGGAGGAGGAGAGTGTAGAGGAGGCAAAGAGTGGAGATGAGGAGAGCTCAGATGATGGTGGTGGGGATGATGGTAGAGTTGGCAGAGGGGAGGAGTAGAGGCTAGTGAGGCAAAGGACAAATATCTTGGGCAGTGCTCGAATCATGCAGAGGCTGAGGTTTGGTACTAGATGATGGAAAGTGATCAGGGTCTCCTCTATAGTGCAACAGGCGTAGATAGATACTTTGTAGGCCTAGGTATAGACACTTCAGAGGAAGCATGCGCAGTTCCAGAGCTAGTTGGCTCAGGCTCAGATTTTGGCAGTGCAGTTACAGGCACAACTTGTGTAGCCACATGCATAGGCACCTCCTCCTACCTTGGACCCACAGGTGGCCTAGTTGATAGTAGAGAGAGATTCTTTTAGACAGAGGGCAATAGAGATAGAGGGTTTTGCTCAGAGACTCATGGGTACCATTGAGAGTACTTCTTTGTGAGAGGCCATTGTAGAGGGAGTTGAGATTGCTAGGGAGGCAGAGCATTATCAGATCAGATATGAGGAGTTGTGCCCTCCTGACTACAGAGAACCTTACCCTCGATCCCACAACAGATCTAGGAGTAGATAAAAAACTATGACACATAGCAAAGGATTCATAGGGCCTCGACAGGATCCTAATGTAGGGGGTAGTGGCAGGCCACCATCCTCTAGACTAGCTCCATTAAGGGGCTTGACCAGTCAGCCTTGATATGTGATGTTCATTAATGTAGTATTATGGATGTACTTCACACATGTATATCATTTTTGGAGCATGTACATTGTTTCTTATCATATCTCATGTATCTCTCTATACTTTTCAGTTCAATTGGATATTAGACATTTGTATGTATTTTTGATGAGCAATGATATGGAGTGGCGATGAGTTTTGGTGATGTGTGTTTGTGATGTGATGATATGATATGCATGTATTTCTGCATGATGTAGTATGGATGTTGATATGCATTTTATTGATTTGATGACTAACATGATATGCAGGATGATTCATGATATGATGGTGATTTGTGATGCGTACTAATGATGTCATGTAGGTGGATGACCTAGGATGTTGATTATGAAAGTGTGCAATGAGATATATGATATGTTTATGAAAAATGATGTGGAAATGTAATGTATGCATGGAATGTTCATTTTTGGATTTTTCAAATGCATGAAATAATGATGTTGTGATGAAAAATGGATGTTTATGTTTATGAGATGCATCATGAATTTGTAGTATGTATATGATTTAGGAAAAGATCCGAAATGATATGTGAAATGGGTCAAATGTTATGGGAAAATGATATGATAGATAAATGATATGAAAATGATAGATGATTGAAAGATATGGTATGAATGTAATGTGAAAAATGATAAATCATGATTATTAATAATGAAATGGATAATAAGATGATAGATGACACGTAGTGAAATGTAATGAAATGATGATGAAATGATAACGTTGATGAAATGATGATGAAATGATGATATATAAAGATAAAATATGAAAATGAAATGAAGATGATAAATGATATGCAACTTTGATAAATGATATGCAACTTTGTAGAAATGAAAATGAAATAATATAAAAATGATAAGGTGTTAATGAGATGAAGATGATAGATAATATGATATGAAAGTGATATGAAATACCTAATGGATAAATGAATGATATGAAATGATAAAGGACCAAATGATATGAAAATAAATGAAAAACTATATGATATGTACAGGAACTAGATGAAATAATGATGAAGATGAAAGATGAAACAAATGTCCAAATGTCCTCCACAAATAGTCTAAAGGAACATGACAGTTGTTGATATTTTTGTTCAGCCTTTCAAAACTATGATGCAAATCTAGTATGGAGAATTGTACAATGATCTAAATGAAATGAAATGAAATGAAACCAACCATTTGTTGATCCCTTTGTTAGCTTTCTTGAATCATCATAGAGTGTTTTAAAATGTTGGAAGTATGTACAAGCATTAGAGGGGAAATTAGCACCAATGATGACCTGGGTACAACTTTCATGATTTTTGATATAGCAAGTGAACACAAGCATCAAGATATAATTGAACCGAGATGACTTGATCATTTCTTGCATAAACAAACAATGATTAACAACTTTTCTGATGCAAATTTAGAACTGTCATCAATGATATGCTGTGGAAATCATGTCTCGCAATGTATTTGCACTAGATGGATAGTTAACCTCAAGACAACAGACAAAGAAAAATCATCCTCTTTCCTTGCCACTCTAGTTCAATACATCATCAAGTGTGCTCCAGAGGGATGATATTGAAAATCAAACAACCATTGTTCAAAATATAATACTGCTATTCCAAACATTATTCAGATTTTAGATCATCCAGATATGAGTCATGCTATGAAATTTTCTTAAAACTATGATGGGATCAATGATTGGATAGTTGTTCATAGGATTTGATTGTTTGTTCGCATGATTGAATTTTATATCATGGTCTAACTATTTCAGTAAACTTTGAAAGTTAATTGTTCCCAGTATGTCAATGTTTGCCCCCAGTATTGGCACAACTCGCAAAAATGAATATGTACAATGGTCAAGCCATGGTAAGACATTGTCGCCCTAGGAAAATGATGACCATATGATGTTTTCATTGTCCTAAGATGATGGTGACAGTATGCATGAAATGAAGGTTGAGAAACTAAGTGTTGGACATGAACTAATAGATGGAGAGCTACAAATAGAGTTTATTTTCTATATTTTCACTATTTATTTTTATTGCATTTTTCTGATTTCTTTTTTATTTTATTTTATTTGTATTTTTCTCTTTCTCTTTTAGTTTTTTTAGGGTATTTTCTAATTTTTATAGATTTTTTTTTAGGACTTTTTCTGCTGTTTTTTATTATTTTTTTTAGGACTTTTTATGATGTTTTAGTTATTTTTTTAGGACTTTTTCTGTTGTTTTTGTTATTTTTCAAGACTTTTTCTCTTTTTTTATTATTTTTTAGGACTTTTTCTTTTTTTTTTGTTATTTTTTCATGACTTTTATGGGTGATGATAACTTCTTTAGACATAATACTTCTTCAAGTGCATACGATTGATGAGTTCGTCAAACAAGTTCCCTTTTGATGTTGACAGTTTGTATGCTCCTAAACTGTATACTGCTATGACCACGTACAAACCCAACCAATTTGGTTCAAACTTTCCTTTCTTCTCTTTGTCTTGTTGATTTTGTGGGTTTTCCTTCAAAATAAGATCATCGGCCTGAAAGGCACGTGGGTTGACTCTGTGATTATAGCTATGAGACATCATCTATTGATATGCTTTCAAATGATCAGCTACTCATTGTCTCTTCTCATCTAGGAGATCCAACTCTTGCAGTCGAGAAACTTTGTAGTCAACATCTATTGTGAGACCCTTCAATGATACCTTGAGCGATGGAATATCAACCTCTAGAGTAATATGGCTTCTACTCCATAGACAATAGCATATGGTGTTGCTATTGTTGGCATTCTGATACTAGTTCTGTAGGCCAAGAATGTGGGATTTAATTAAACATGCCAGTCTTTCCCTGCATCATTCACAATCTTCTTCAAAAAAATTCATATAGTTTTATTTGAGGCCTCTGCTTGGCCATTCCCTTGTGGATAGTATGGTGTTGAATATCTGTGTTGAATATGGAATCTCTCATAAAGTTCATTAACATCATGGTTCTTGAGCAGTCATCCATTATCCGTGATAATGGAGTATGGAATGCCATACTGACAAATAATATAATTGAGTATGAACGATGATATTTGTTTGCTAGTAACCTTAGTGAGGGGTACTACCTCAATCCACTTTGTAGAGTACTTTGTCACTATGATGATGAACTTTTGTTTGGTTGATGATGAAGGTTGAATCTTGCCAACTAGATCTAACCCCCATTGAGAGAATGGCCAGGTCAATGTGAATGGTTGTAGTTCTTGTGCAGGAGCATGAATGGGATTCCCATGAATCTAACATTTTGAGCACTTCTTCACAAAAGTGAACAACTCTCTTTCCATTGTAGGCTAGTAGTACCCCATTCTAATCAATTTCTTGGATAAGGTTAGTCCACTTGAATGAGTGTACCAAAAATTCTGCCATGAACTTCTTGTAAAGCCTTGTCAGATTCGTCACATTCAAGACATCAAAGTAAAGTACCATCAATACTGTGGTCATAAAGGGTGTCAATGATAAGATTATAGCAAGAGGATTGGCAAATAAAGTTGCACTTTTGGATACAGGATAAGTCAGGTGGTAAGATGTCATCTTTTAGGTAGGCATAAATCTTGCCATACCCAGGTGAATCGAATCATACTAAGTGGAAAATGATTTGACTTTCAGGTGTGTCATAGGTAGGTGTGAATGATTGTTCCACTAGAAATTCATAGCGAGCCTAATTTTTTGGGAGTTGCAACAATGATGTGATTGTGGCCGTGGCATCAACTACCTTGTTATCAGGTCTTGGAATTTTTATGAACTTGATATCTATGAAGTACTTCTTGAAATCACCAACCATCTTCTTATATGGAAATAGTTTGTCATCTTTGGTTTGATAATCATCATTGATCTGATTAATGACTAACTATGAGTCAACATAGACTTGTAGTTTTGTGATCCTCCATTCCAATGCTATCTTGAGTCTAGTGATTAAAACTTCATATTCGGCTATGGTGTTGATGCATGGAAACATTAGCCTATATGACCAAGGAATGGTATTTCCTTGAGGAGTGAAAAAGATTATGCCTACCCCCAATCCATGTTGAGTGAAAGAATAATCAAAATATAATGACCATGGTTGTTTTGATTCTGTAGTGAAGACATCAACATTTGGAAATTGAATGTGCATGGGATGCTGTGCTTGTAGTGGTTCTTCAGCTAGTTGATCAACAATAAGTTGTCCTTTGATTGCTTTCCGATAAACATAATCAATTTCAAGCATGCTCAGGATCATAACCCAATTTGCTAGCCTTCCTGTCAATGTAGCCTTTCTTAGCAGATACTTGAGTGGATCAATCTTTGCAACAAGATTGATTGTATGAGTTAACATGTAGTGTCGAAACTTCTGTGAGGAAAATACTACTGCTAGACAAGCTTTCTCGATGAAAGTGTAATTGAGTTCATGACCTGTTAGCATTCAATTGATGTAATAAATTGCACATTCCTTTCCTGTAGAGTCCTCCTGTGCTAATAATTCCCCCAAAGATGTCTCTATTGCGACAATATATAAGATTAGTGGTCTGTCTGGATTTGGTGGTACTAGAACTGGTGGATTCATTAGGTACTATTTGATCTATTGAAAGGCCATTTCACACTTGTCAACCCATTTGAAAGGAACATTCTTATCCAATAGATGTGTGAAAGGTAGAATTTTATCTGCCAGTTGTGCGATGAACCTTTGTATAGATTGAAGTCGTCCTTGTAATGACCTCAACTAACTGATATTCCTTGGTGGGGGAATTTCCATGATTGCTTGTACCTTGGCAGGATCTACTTCAATACCTTTTGTTGATACTATGTATCCCAATAGTTTTCCAGATGTGACTTTGAAAACACATTTCTTAGGGTTGAGGAAAACTTTTAACTTTTCTAACCTTTCAAATATTTGGGATAATACTTCAAGATGTCCTTATCTTGTGTATGACTTTGCCAATATATTGTCTACATAATCTTCCATGAATGTGTGCATCATGTCATGAATAATTGTAGTCATAGCCCTTTGATATGTAGCCCCAACATTCTTTAGACCGAAAGGCATGATGCTCCAACAATAAGTCCCCCATGGACATGTGAAAGCTATTTTGTCTTGGTCTTTAGGTGCAATCTTGATTTGGTTATAACTAGAAAAAAACCATCCATTAGTGAATACATGGCATGGCCAACTATTAGATAAACTATAGTATCGATGTTTGGAAGTGGGAAGTCATCCTTAGGACATGATTTATTAAGATCTATGAAATCTATGCACACTCTAATACTTTTGTCTAGCTTGGACACAGGAACAATGTTGGAGATCCATTCTACATAGTCGATTAATCTCATAAATCCCACATCAAGGATTTTTTTGAGTTCTTCTTTAACTAATAGTGCAACATGAGGATGCATCTTTCTAAGTTTTTGTTTCACAGGTTTAACTCCTTGTTTGATGGACAAGTGATGCATTATAAGATTAGGATCAAGACTTGGCATGTCTACTTAAGACCAAGCAAAGTTGACTTGATTTTCTCTAAGAAATTCCATGAACGCAGGTACTTCTTTATCTTTCATTGATGCCACTAACTATAGAATCATTGGTTTTTATGTAGTTTCAAGATTAACCTCTTTTCTAGGATCAATCAAGATAGGTGATCGCTCATGATAGTGCTCCGGGAGAGTGTCAAGTATCCCATCATCTGGTTCCTTAAAGAGTTTTCACCATCTGATACACTCTTTATTTTATCTTTTATTTGATCTAACACTGCCAGATTTTAGTTTTCACCATTAGATCTTTCTTTTTTATTTTCACTTTTGCAGCTAGGAGGCTTGAAACTCTCCCGATTAAAGACTATGCCGAAAATCGCTAGTGGAAAAATCATTGGTGTCATCTGTGGAAAGGAAGTTCATGATAGATTCATCGCTTGGAAACATAGGTATATTGATAGATTTGGATAAATCCCAGTGAATGAGATTAGGATGGATTAAAGATAACGGGTCATTTGGCTGCATGAAATTGGCTATGGTTATGGTCATAATGGAGTTTTCTGTAGGATCCAAGGTATGAGGCAGATCAATGATGATATTGTTCTGATGATAGTCTTGTTCATTTAAATCTAACTCATTATCACTAGAATCATAGTTGTCTTGTAGTTCATATCCTCATGGTTGGGACCGTGACCCTTCACCTTCGATTAGAGTTGGGGTGTGCTTGTTTATCACATCAACCTTTTTGTCCCTCTAGAACTCATCATTGTAGATGGTGTCCCATTCGTATTCACCAAAGTCTATGTCAGAGTTATTATCCAAAAAAAATTGAATTGTTGTCAAACACGCTTCTCTTGTATTGGAACCTTCTGACAATGTGAGGTTGGTATCATGCAATTACTTGGATTCTCTTTCTTTTGAGTTAATATCATAGCCCAGTCCTATTTTATCTTTTATAGCAAGTCCTGGAAGGTGAATAGGCTCAACTACTCCTTTTCTTTTCCCAATAGGACCATTGCCATCATAGCCCATCTTTTGCATGATTGAATACCCTCTGCTATATTAGTCAGTTGGTATCTTGACATTGAGAACTATTTAATCTTCATCTTTATAGAGCCACTTTAGAACTTCTCTATCCTCAGGATTTTCCATGGGGAATTTTTCTTTGATAAATCATCCATTAAATTTTGTACTTGGCTCTATGGGTGGTTGTGTTGATGTTGATGCTATAGATATTTGATGTTGTGTGATACAAGGTTGCCCATGTGACCGAGGTGACGTAGGAAGATTAGAAAGATAGCTCGAGAGTACTCCCCAAATTCATTGTCCTTGAACCGTAGTTGCTTATCAAAGTTTTTGGTTAACTGACTGATTTGTGCATCAACTTTGGGAGAAGTAAAAATAGGAGCTTCTTAATTATTGGGAACTGAAGTATCTTGACTAGCTTTGATGTGGGCACAAGTCTAACTGTTCGAATTATCAATTGGTATTATGATCTCCTATCCATCATAAGGAAAATTAAGACATTGATGATATGTGGATGGGATAGCTTGCATTTCATGGATCCAATGACAACCCAACAAGACGTTATATGCAATATCACGGTCTAACACTTAACAGAAAGTATTATTGATGATAGGTTCCACTCTAATCGGCAACATGTTTAAACCCTTGGATGCTCTTTCCTCATCATCATAGGCTTTAATAGTAATATTTCTTATGGGATCAATGGAGTCCTCAGAAAATCTTAAATATTGAGTTAACTTCATGGTACATATATTCAAACCAGCACCTCCATCTATTAGTACGCATTTGACACGAAACTTGTGGATCATGACTTCTAAGTATAGCGATGAGTTATGGAGATGTGTCATGGAAAATTCATCTTTCTCAGAGAATGAGAGACATGTTGGTGAGGAAATGTGTCCCACCATGGCTTGAAATCAGCCCACATCCAGATTAGTGGATACAGTTGTTTCAACGAGGGCCTTTTCTAGAATTTTCTTGTGTGCTGGGGAAATATTCAAGAGTTCTAAGATAGAAATATGAGAAGGAGTTATTCCAAGTTGATTGACTAAGTCATCTTGATGTTGAGGCAAGGTTCCAATGGATTTTAAAGAAGCACCCTTTAAGAAAACTTTAGCTTGTGTTCTTGTTGTTGCATTGATTTGTCTATATTCCATATTTTCCTTAACTTTTATAACATTGACCTGCTCATCGTCAATGTAGATATGATTCACAATTTTTCCAAAAGAAGTTAACCTTTTTGATAGTTGGGAAAAGGGTTGCAAAATTCTTGGTTGTCTTCGTTTGATTGTTGGTTTCCTTCAGTTGTGACGGTGCCATTTTCGATTAAGTCTTGAACAACATTCTTCAAGGCTTGACAATTATTTGTATGATGGCCCTTTCACCGATGATAGTCACAATAGTATGCATCATTCCATGAGGGCGGGTTCAAAGTTATGTTGAGGCAGAAAAGTAAGAGCATTTTTAGCCAACAACTCTTTGAATGTAGATTCTAAAGATTGACCGAGTGGAGTAAAATTTCTTCTGCTAGAGAAGAATGAAGATCGTTGTGGATTTGTGTTCGAGGTATTTCCTAAGGTATTGTTGTTGTTTCCATGATATCCTTGATTGTTGGAATTCCTTTGATTGGGAGTAAAATTTTGATTCAAATTATTTCTCGGAGGAGGAGGATTGTTTCCTTGATTTGTGACCGAGTTGACATTGTTATAGTTATTGTTGTGAGGAGCACTTGGAGTAATAAGAACAAATGGCTTAGTTGAGACATGATTTGCATCTACAACACCATCATTTACCATGTTTTTGTTGCGAGTCCAAAACTTAGATTTTTTGTCATAATGATTTGAAGAGCTATGATTGTCCTCGTCAAGTTTTATTATCCCTCTCTACATTAAAGAACTTTCAATGGTTATGGCATTTTCAATCAATTTCTGAAAAGAGGGAGGACAATGAAGATTAATATGATAGCTCATCTCTTTATCTAAGCTGTTTATGAAAGAGGTGATCTTTTCCTTTCAAGAACATGATGTGGGTATCTAGTAAAAAATATTCTCCATCTCTGAAGAAATGTAATGAATGGTTCACCAGGTTTTTATTTAGCCTTGCATAGATCAATCATGGTTATTTGATGTATGTTGTAGGAATATTGTGATATTAACTCATTAATAAATTCCTCAAATGTCTTGATAGGCAGTGTGATTTTCGATAGCTATTCCATAGATTGGCCTCTAAGACTTCTAGGAAACAAACAAATCAAGTATGTATCCTCATGGGAAAACTCTAAAGTCATGTTTTGGAAGTTCCTAATATGATCGATTGGATCCGATTTCCCATTGTAATGATCAAACTTTGGGATTTCACAATGTTTGGGAAATG
>VDFB02271358.1:117748660-117889260 GCA_007258455.2 Sequoia sempervirens
TGACAAGTGCACCTATCTTGGCAGTACCAGATCCTACAGGACAATTTGTGGTGTGTACTGATGCCTCTTTGGAAGGCCTAGGGGCTGTCTTGATGCAGGAAGGGCGTGTGATTGCATATGAATCCCAGAAACTTAAAGATCATGAATTGAACTATCCTACCCATGACCTTGAGTTGGCCGCGGTGGTTCATGCTCTGGTTAGATGGAGACATTTTCTCTTGGGGCATCAATTCGAGTTGCATACGGATCATCGTAGTTTACAATATATATTTACGTAGCCGAATTTGAATGCTAGACAGAGGAGATGGATGGAATTTTTGTGTGAGTATGATTTCGAAGTAAAATATATTCAGGGTAAAGAAAATGTGGTGGCCGATGCCTTGAGCAGGCGTAGGCATGAGATTTCGGCTATGACTCTTGGTATTGATTTGAAGAGTCAAATTCTCAATGCTCTCCCTTCAGACAGTTGGTACTCTGAGGTAAAGTCTGAGATCGAGTCAGGCCGGTCTCTCGAAGGAAAATTTGTTGGGTACTCTTTAGATTCTGACGGTGTTTTGCGATATTCAGAGTGTATGTATGTACCTCCTGGAGAGGGTCTTCGTACCCTAATTTTGACTGAAGCCCATAGGGCACCCTATTCGGCACATCTGGGAGTTAAGAAAATGTATGCAGATCTGCGTTCATTATATTTTTGGGCAGGAATGAAGCGAGATATCGCCGATTTCATAGCTAGATGTCTGGAGTGCCAGAGGGTAAAGGCAGAACATCATCATCTGGCAGGATTACTACAGCCTAATCTTGTTCCTGAGTGGAAATGGGATATCATTTCTATGGATTTTATCGTTGGTTTGCCCATGTCTTCTAGGCGTCACGATGCAATCATGGTCACTGTGGACAGGTTAACCAAAGTAGCTCATTTCTCTCCTATCAGATAGTCTTATACTGCATCTGTAGTAGCGAGGATTTTTATGGAGGACATAGTTCAATTACATGGGATACCACAGAGGATCATATCTGATAGAGATCCAGTGTTTACATCAGCACTATGGACTTCCTTGCAGCGGTCTCTAGGGACTCAGTTGAATTTTAGCTCTGCCTATCATCCTGAGACTGATGGTCAAACTGAGAGAGTTAATCAGGTGTTAGAGGACATGCTCCGCATGTACGTTATGGATCAGCAATCTCGTTGGGAGGAGTACTTGCATTTGGTTGAATTTGCCTACAATAATGGTTATCATAGCTCCATTGGCATGGCACCTTTTCAGGATTTGTATGGTCGTCCTTCCCGTACCCCTTTGAGCTGGGATCGGTTAGAGGATAGGGTTCTTCTTGGACCGGACATGCTTCGGGATATGGAACAACAGGTGGTGCGTATCAGAGAGCATCTTATTGCAGCACAAGATAGACAGAAAAAGTATGCAGATGCTCATCGAATTGATCGGCAATTTGCAGTTGGGGATCGTGTGTTTCTCCGGGTGCGTCCACGAAAGAGTCCTATCCGTTACGGAAAGGGTTCTAAGTTGGCACCCCGTTTTGTTGGGCCTTTTGAGGTGTTAGAGAGAATTGGACCTGTTGCCTACCGACTAGCCTTGCCACCTAGCCTGTCGCGGATTCATGATGTTTTCCATGTTTCTGTTTTGAGGCCTTACTTTCCTGATGTTACTCATGTGCTAGATTGGAATGCCTTGCAGGTCGAGGACGGGCAACTAGCTCTAGAGCCCGTGGCAGTGCTTCAGCATCGGAGTCTCGCCCTCAGGGGCAGAGATATTGAGCAGGTGCGGGTCCAATGGGATCCGAATGATGAAACCTCAACGACTTGGGAGGATGCAACTCTCATCAGAGAGGTTTACACTTATTTGTTCTCTGGCTTACAGGAGTAAGCCATGTTCTAGGGGGGGAGGATGTAATACTCCCATGTTGATTGGCTAGTTTGATACTATTGATACTGTGGTCACTCTGTGATATTCTGTGTGGTGGATTCATATTTGATCGTGTTTAGTTCCATGGTTAATTTGCTTACTGCTCTTACGTTATGTTTGTAGCAATTGATGATATTTTATGCATACATGATTTGATTTGATTTACTATGTAATGATAAGTTCTTAATTTATATGTGTTAATGGTACTATGTTTACGATGACATGTTAGGATATAATGGTGGAAGGGCGGAGTCATACCACTCGCTTGCGAGTGCCCTATTACCTCGCTATTCCCTTTCACCATGTGTTTGCAATGGAGATTATATGTTACTTAACGTTTAATTGATTGCAGGGATTGCAGGATTAGAAGCCTCGACTCCACCTGCTTCGGCAGGACAGGGCGAGCACAAATTAACCCAGTGGGTACGATGTAAAAAGGAGTTGTAAGGAAGGGTTTCCCGACCCAAGTCCGTCATTTGTATGAGTTTATGGAGTCGTATGTTAATTCAATTTATCGTGTTATTTCGGTTGTTGGAGTGAGATGATTTAATTAATTTATTATGTTGGTGATTTAATTATTTTAGAATTATTAATTATGTGTTAAGAAGCTTTAAGGTTGATTAGATTTTAAGTTAAAAGTTAATTGTTATATAAGTTATTTTAATTAAATTTAGAAATTATGTGGAAGCAAGTTAAAAATAAAAGAATTATTGGTTTAAAAATTAATAGGTAAATAATTAAAAGTTACTTTAAATTTGTAAGTTGCGGGAGTTTTCGAAGAAGGAAATTAGTTACAATGTAAAACCTTCCGTGGAAACGAAAAGAATAGGGGTGGACGGTTGTAAAAAGAAAAGAGGGTTAAAAGAGGAAGAAAGGTTTTTGGAAAGGGGCTGGGAAATTGATCTCGGAAAAGAAGCGGTAAGATAGAGGGTAGCGTGTGAAGGAGGAGAAAGCGTCTGTGGGAGTTCTGCCTCAACCGTAGGACGCCAGGTTCCTCCTAAAATTTCTGTTTAAATGGATATGCTTTATTGTTTGAAAATTGCTGGTTGTGTTAAAATTTATATTGGGAAATTTCTGTCTGCTGAAGATTTTTGCAAGTTCCTCATTTAAGATTAAGGAAAATTTGGTTTAAATTTCTCTAATCTAATTTACTTAAGGAAAAAAAAAAAGGGTAGTTGGTTAAGAATCGTAAAATGTAATTGGGGTTTACCCTGGGAATTTCTGTTGTCAAAAAAAAAAGGAAACATTGGACTGGGGTCTGTGAATTAAGGTTCAAATGGGTACGCTTACTCATTTACTTTTATTTTTGCGGATTCACTGTTACATATGTATAGCGTTAGGGTAAATATTATTTTGTCTTTCATTTTACTGGGGAATGCTTTAATTCGGTAAAGCCAGTTTTATAGGTTAATTCTCTCAAAATCTTCTATAAAACAGTTTATATTGGGTGGAATGGGTAATTGGGTTTATTTTACCCTGTCTAATGCTACGGGATTATAATGCTGTGTCTTGGATTGATTATTTATCTTATGAAACCCATTCCTAGTGAATAAATATTTATATTTATTTAAATCAATGTTGAATTGTTGCATTTGATTTGTTCTTTTCTATTTTTGTGATAATAAAAGGGTTGTCGAGTAAATCATGAAATTTTCTATTGTTAAATTTTAATTAATTCTGCACTGGGACTCTAGTTCACAAGTGCGGTGGTGTATAAATTATTAATCAGGAAATCAATACCAGTTGTCAACTCGTGGGTGTGTTGTTCTATTGCGGCGTATGTCCTTGTTTCATTTGTCATTACCATATGTAGTTGATAAAATTCCTTTCTCCATTACCAGGCAATGCGGTTTTCTCCCTTTCCGATGTATAGACTTTTGGAAACTTGTGAAAGATTTAAATTGGTGATTTGAATTTATATAAATCTGTTTACGCTAAGTCAGTTGCTTTGGGATTTGTTCTTTTAGTGTAGCCGCGTTCTGTCCCTGGCGTCCTTGGGCTTTTTCCCGCACTGGCCTTCTGTCTGATTTTGATAGTTTCTGTTGGCGGCGTCTATACTCTTTCCGTTTCTCATCTCCTGTGGCTGCGCATTTTTTTGTTGTTGTTTATCATCTTGCGTGCTCTTGTTTGCTATGCCAAAAATGGCCTTTCTGTGCAGGGTAATTCATTATCTGTTCTTCATTTGTTTCTTGATCGCTGTGAGCTTTCGTTGCACTTTGTTTTCTTTCTTTCCGCGTTAGTTCTTCCAGATGGATTTTATTTGCTGTTTCCTGTGCGTCCAGTCTGAGTGGCGGTGATTCGTAATTTCCTCGCCTAGGTGTTCTGACACATTTTCTTCCTTTGTTTGCCGGCCAATGACAGTTTCTCTATGTGGCGTGGTTGTTACCAGTTCTTTTGTTTGTTTCATGCACGTTGCTTCTTGCGCGTCTGTTAATAAGTGGTAGGAACTCGTTCATTCCGCACCTTACTTTTGTTTTCTTAGCTTCGAAATATGTATCTTCTGATTTGGTTGGATACGCAACGAAAAGTGATTTTATCCTTTGTGTTAGAGCAAAGTTTCACTGCCTGGTCCGTTTGATTTCTGTGCTCAAGTGTTAAGCTCTGTGTCCGTTGTCCATTTGTTGGTTGCCAGTCCAGTTATGTCAGTCGCTACTCATACCGTCCATTATAATTCTTGTATGCGTTGTATTCGTTAATTCTAGGGCGTTCATTTAATTAAGAATAGTTGTTGTTTATTGCAATTGTAAGTGTAGGGTTTAATTTCGAATTATGTGTTAGATAGGGTGTATTCGCTTGCACGGCATGAGTATTACTTAATGATGGGTGATGCCAATATATATGTTGACATAATAATTATATGAAATATATATATACATATATATGTTATACAATTAATTATATTGTAACTTAATAATATAATAATTGTTAATTTTCTTTTATATTGTTAATTTTCTTTTATATAAGATTTTAAGGGGTAAGCGTATTTATATATGTGGTAGTTTCTTAAAAAAAAAAATAATAATAGTAGAAGTTAGATACCTAGATTTATTCTGATTGAAAGATTTATGTACATTATATTAAAAGGGAATTGGTTGAAAATATCCATATAATAATTTTAAAATAAGTTGCAATCATAGTATAGTTGTGTAAACGTAAATAATCTTTTTATGCTGTAGTAATAAATGAAGTTTCTCTAGTTTTAGCAGTTAAGGAGATTACTGTAATCTTAAAATATTTCTTTGCACGGAGTCACTCTACGATTGTTCATTTCAAATGGTCTGATTCAGTGATGGAAGTTATTGCGTTCTAAATGGTTTTGTTTTGCATAAGAATTTATTTTATTGATTGACTCTGGTCTTGTTAATTGAGTTTAATTTTATTGTGGGGGTAACCTGAGATTAACAATCCTGTTAGGAACCCAAGTGACTCCAGAGGTGGGGTATTGCGGTTACATTTGATCCTATTTTGAATTTGGAAATTGTGATGTTTTATTGATCGGTCGCTCATTCGATTATACCTGATTGAGGTTGTGTGTCCTTGCGGTTGGTGTGATGGTCATGCCTCACTTTTGATTATTATTGATTCAGTTCTCTATGTGGTACAATCCTTGTAGTTATTGTTTTGTGGTTGGGTGTTTAGAGGGAGTGGCTCTGAGTGGGTGGTCAACGCACGAAGGGGCGCCAGGATAGCCCTCGTCAGAGTAGATTTAATAAGTGATAATTAAAATAATTAACTAGGATTGGGTAGTAACACACTAAAAAGATAATATTGCCTCGTCCGCCTTTGAGTGCTATCATAGACTAAAGGGGATTGAGAAGGT
Organism: Sequoia sempervirens; assembly: GCA_007258455.2. Taxonomy (NCBI): domain Eukaryota; kingdom Viridiplantae; phylum Streptophyta; class Pinopsida; order Cupressales; family Cupressaceae; genus Sequoia; species Sequoia sempervirens. The sequence goes on from VDFB02271358.1 coordinate 117,754,400, forward strand.
CGTGGCTGGCATGTTCGTTGCCTTGTCTTCGCGAAGGGTAATGGATCCGCATGAGCAGCCCTATGGAGCGGCGCCTTGAGATAGGTAGCCTGGATAACCATAGATGGAGGCGGCTCCTAGCGCTCGAGTGCCTGGATAATCCGTCAGTAGATGGAGGTGGCGCCTTGCGGTAGGGATGCCTGGAGAATCCATGTAAGCCATGCGATGACACTCTCCTCTAACATTCAAGTTTATGTTGCCTTTTTGGAAATCCTCTGGAATCGGTCATTTGCTTCATTTTGCTGTTCGAATTTGAATGCTCTTATGTGTTGTGAAATTTTATTTTTGTTGATTGAGAATTTGTGTTTTGTTGGTCTTGGTCGGGAACCTCTTCCTTTGCAACTCCTAGCATGGGGGTGGTCGGGTGGATCGTGTTTCGCACCCCGTTGGGATTTTCTCTTTTATTGCAGGTTCATTTAACAGTGTTGAGTTGCAATTCGGTGGATTTTGTTCGTGGGTTACTGATCTATGCATTTATGTGGTTCTTGTCATTGATGTATCATTCCCACCTAATTGGGAAGTTTTGTGTAATTTTGCACTTGGTGCTATTGTAATATAATCTTATAATGATGTAATGTACTTTATTTGTAACATGGTCTTGAGGAGGATTCATAGTGATGTTGTAACTTTGGTTATTATTTTATCATGTTTCCTATTTTGTTGTTATTGATGTAATTACTTTTATGGATGGTTAAAAATTAAATCATGTAATGATTAGTTAATTATGTATGTTAAGTAACGACCCCGTGTTCCTCAAGGGAATTAAGTTATGCAAATTTATTTATGATTATGTTATGTTAATGATTACTCTCTTTAAAAAAAAAAATGGTTGCATTTTACTTAATTCCTTTGGGGTGCATGGGTGTTACATTATTGGTTTGGTTGTGGTAAAATCAGTTGTAGGCATAACTCAAATCCACTATGTTAAGTTGACCATGCATGTTGTCATGCTAAGTGTTGACACTACACAAATATCTCAAAAGAAATATGATGCATTGTTGAAAGACTACAATAATCTTTTGAATGAATGTAAAAAATTGAGGGCCACAACACAAGTAGTTTAGTCAATAAAGGCATAATTTTCTTCCTCCTCGTCATCTTCTTCACAACTATCAGCTCAAGATAGAGAGACCTTGGCATTAAGAATGCAAAATTTGAAGAAAGAGGTGCAAAAATAAAAGATAATGTCAAGAGAGCTAAGGAGGAGACTGCTAACATGGAAAATGATATTTTTCATGATGTTCTAAAGCACAGGGTTGCTAAGATAGTAAACAAGGTTGATAATGTATGGGATGTATACAAGAATATTCATGAAGCAAATAAGAAGTATTTGCTAGTTCAACATGCATTCCAAATTGAATGGAGCAAGTGGAGTACTATGGCTAGAGCATTAAAAGAAATGACTCCTCAAATGCAAGAAGACAAAGAGGCTCCAACCAATATTCCTAATTTATTGAAAGTAGTTGATTTGTTAAGTGGTATTGTAGCATTCAATGGGAAGCAAGGTATGAAATTACAAAATAAGCTGAAAATGTTTAGAGATATTGAAGTGCATGGCATGCTAAATATTTTGGATGATAAAGGAGAATTGAAGGATTTTGCTACATGAAATATGAGTTGCGAGGCCTACTCCCACATTTCAAGCAAAAGCTCAGTCTCACTAAATACACCATGTTGAACCCATCTATAATAGCATGAAAAGAATTGAATTGTTGATGGAAACATTTATCAAGGAGGCTTAGATACTAATTGATGTAAGATATAACAAAAATAACACCAAGGTGAAGAAATTGTTGGATACACAATGGCTAACTGAGGAGGAGTATAACAAATGGCTTGAAAAATTTACAAATTAAGCCTTAGATGAAGTATTGCAAAATGTTATCTCCTCTCAACCATGAAGATTGATGATAAATGTGATGATGTGGATGGGTTCATGCTTTCCCCTTTTTATTTCTTCTTATTTCCTTTTCTATTGACTAGATGTGCACATGGAGGATAATTTTTATTATGAAGTAGATGTTTTTGGTGTAACTACAATGATAAAAGATTCCTTTTGGAAGGTGGGTATGTGCAGGATCATGATGGGCCAAAAAGTGGCAATATGATATGCATTTGTAGGGTATGTGGCTAACAAATTTTTTTTTACCAAAAATTGATGAAATGAAAAGGTTTTTGAAAGAAGATTGTCAACTTTCCACCAATATAAATTATTCTTTACTTTGAATTTAATAAATAATTATTATTCATTTTATATTTGAATTACGACTAAAGTCTTGATTGATAGGCTGATTGAAAAACATCTGTAGCTTTCAAATGGTATCACATTTTTGGAATCCAAAACATGCATCACATTCTATGCTTCACATACTATAGGATTAAAAAAGGAAAAATTGAATTTCATGAAGTTTTGACCAAGTTAAGGTGGTTAGACATAATGAGTTTTATATTTTTTAAAAGTTGTAATAAAAAAATCATAATTAATTATTTACTTGGAAAAGAATTACAAAAAAATATGTATCACATCTAGACATAAGTCCTCTATTTATGTCTAAAATCTTATAAAAAATATTATCATTTTATTTTAGGGTGGTCAAACAGACACCTATTTCTTATTTTTTCCCCGAAATTTAAGTACTACTACATTGAAATTTCAAATTTTCACCAAATAGATTTAAAAAATAAAATAAACCTAGTAGTTTAGAAATGAAATTCAATTTTCTACAGATTCTATTCTTACATATTTTTGAAATAAGATAGATAACCTATTGAAATTTTTAGGTCAAGTTGCCTAACTCTGATTTTTTTGATTTTTTTGCCACTTAAGGGCCTATTTTTTCCATGATGATCCTACACATACCTAGGTGGGAAAATCTTCTTCAACAAATGGAAATAATTTTTGTCTTACATGTTTTCCCCCTCATCAAAATTCAAATATAACTACCTGGGGATGTTTTGAAATTAAAATTCAAATGAATTTCAAATGTAAAATGTGACTGTAAGTGTAATTTAGCATGAAACTTGTTGCTCCCATGTTCTATAAATGCGAATTCAAGGCCAATTGTATGGGTCTTTGGTTGGAAAATATTTTAAACTCATGTAATGAGAATTTTTTAAATCAAGCACAAATAAATAGAATAGTTTTGATTCTTAGGTTTGAATTCTAGTTTGTAATAGGAAAAATAGTTTTATAGTAGTAATGACATCTCAATGAGGAATGAAAATTCTAGAACAATTTCTCTCATGTGTATTTTGTCACATGAATTATGAATAAAATGATCAAGGATCTTTTATTGGTCTTCAATTGTTTTGGTTGAATGTATTGTGTTATCTTTTCTTTAATTCAAAGAATTAATTAAATGCTTTGATGAGATCATTGGTTTATGTGATTAAGTATAAGGATTAATAAGTAGTTTCTATTCTAGGATATCTTGAGTTATTTTATTGCAAGGTGATATCATAATATCTTATGAATGCTAAGTCTAATTACTAATGCATTACAGTTTATTACAAATTTAAATCCATCACCCATGGATAAAGCACTATTCTATTAATTTTGTTATATTTGATGTAATTTAGTTGGTCTTGCTTGTCAAAGAAGAAATCCATATAGAAAATCTTGTATACATCTTAAATTCTTGTAAATTTTCATGAGGAATCATCCATTCCCTACTTTAGGTGGTCATTTGTTGAAGAATTAGGCAAATTATTTTAGGATTTTCATGTAACTTGTAAATCATGGGAATGCATCTATTATTCACAATGTTTGTGGTAATTTGGAACATGAATATCATTTGAAACATAATCAGGATCACCCTCCTAGGTCTTGTAGATCCCCAAGTGTAGAGGGAAAGCCTAGCAAGCTTTCACCTAGTGTGTGGACAATCTTCACCATTGCTAATCATTGGATTATGAAAAATTCATAGGAAATTATTGAGATTAAATTTGGTTCTTAAAAAAAACCAATAGATTGGTGACTCTACTTGGGACAATGCTAGTCCAATGTCTCTAGGTCAAATCTAGTATAGTTAGATTCAAATATTTTCATTGTTCTATATTGTTTGGAAAACAATTTGTTCAAATTCTCATCAATAAATCAATCCCAATTTTATGCACAGAGTTTTGGTTTCATTTTATATTTCATATGAGGTTATGTTCAAGGTCTTCTCTAAAATTGTGAGTGCATCTCCGAGTTGTAACCAAATTTTATTTCCCAATATTGTGGGTCATGACTTTGAAGTCTTTTGTGCCAGTGAAATGTTAGAATTCTAAGAAGAAAAGGAGAAGAAGAACTATGAGAAGAAATTTGAAACCATGAGAAGAACTAGAAGCTACATGAAGAAACATCTTGAGTAGAAGTTGGAGCTTGATCCTTCAAAGGACAAACAACCAACTTGGAAAGTAAAGAATGTTGAATTAAGTTTACTTAAAATTCTGCAAATGCATGTCCTACTTTAAATGATAATATGTATAATGAAAATGTACATGAAGAGGCACATGAAGTTGAGGTTCCTAATGGAAATGAGGGAGGCTATCCCATTGAAGAATTTTTTTATAATAACCTTGAAATTTCAAGGGAAGAAGAGAGGTGGGAATTTTGGGAAAAGGATAAGAAGTTCTCAGATCCTTCAACTCTTGGGGGTAAATCTTTCTTTAATAATGATAATTTCAAACCAAGGGGTAAATCTCATCGTATAGCCTCACATCATTCAATTAAAAGAGAACCAACTAACCTTAATTTCTACACTCCTAAGCCTAGTGATTCTGAAGATGTCTTTGAAGATGAATATAACATAGACAAGGATATGCAAGCCTTGGAAGAGGAAGAACTTAGACTCAAGAATTTGGAGTAAAAATAAGCAAGGGAAAGAGATGATAGGATTAAAGAAAAAGTGCTTGAGAGGGATGCCCAGAGAAGAAGAATTAAAAATTTGAAAGAAGTAGAAAACCATAAATCAATCCCTAAGAATACTTCTAAATCTACTACTAAGATAATCCTTGAACCTCCTAAGGTGACCATTCATGTGGGAACCTCTGCTGCTAGTACTTGCACCACTTTTTTTATTGCAACTAAAGTCATAGATCCATTTTTTTCTAAGGTGTCTAAGATTGTAGATCCTGGGAAGAAACCCATAGATCAACATAAGAAAAACATCCCTAGTACAGACACCAATACAAATACAAACACTTCATCTAATAATGGTTCCACCAAAAATTCTAAGACCAATACCATTCCATCATATGTACTTCTTGACCCTAAAATCTTGAAATTGCAATTATTTAATGAGAATTTGTAGCAAGAATTGGATAAAATGGAATATTTTTTCTTCCAAGGTGTAGTTTAACTACTAATATTGCACTTGATGCAATAAGAAATGATCCTAAAGCTTATGTATCAGAGGAGAATTTTGACAATCATGTGTTTGGATCAGGTTTTAGTACAAAATTGCATTCTCATAAAATTTGGTCAATGGAACTGAACACTGGAAAACCTACGGTCATCAAGTCAATTGAGGATGTTATTGGTTCAGATGTGGTAAAGAGATCCACTAACATAGCTAAAATCTAAGCTACAAAGTTGACCATGCATGTTGTCATGCTAAGTGCTGACATTCCACACATATCTAGAAAGAAATATGATGCATTGTCGAAAGAATACAATAATATTTTTGATGAATGTAAAAAAATGAGGGCCATAGTACAAGAAATTTATTTAATAAAGGAATTTCCCTCCCCCTCATCATCTTCTTCAAAAATATCATCTCAAGATAGAGAGACCTTGGCATTAAACATGCAAAATCTGAAGAAAGAGGTGCAAACATAAAAAGATAATGTCAAGAGAGCTAAAGAGGAGACTACTAAGGTAGAAAATGATATTTTTGATTATTTTCTAAAGCACAAGGTTGCTAAGATAGTAAATAAGGATAATAATGTATGGGATGTATACAAAAATATTCATGAAGCAAATAAGAAGCATTTTCTAGTTCAACATGCATTCCAAACTAAATTGAGCAAGTGGAGTACTAGGGCTAGAGAATTAAAAGAAATGATACCTCAAATGCAAGAAGACACAAAGGCTCCAACCAATATTCTTAATTTATTGAAAGAAATTAACTTATTAAGTGAGATTACAACATTCCATGGCAAGCTAGGAATACAATTACATAATAAGCTAAAAAAAAAAAAGAGATATGGAAGTGCATGGCATGCCAAGGATTTTGGATGATAAAGGAGAATTGAAGGAATTTGTTGCATGGAAATATGAGTTTGAGGGCCTACTACCAAATTTCAAGCAAATTCTTAGTCTCATTAATTACATTATGTTGAATCCATCTATTGATAACATGACAAGAATTGAAGTGAGGATGGACATATTTCTCAAGGAGGCCCAAATACTGATTGCTGGAAGAGATAAGTAGAATAATGCCAAGGTGAAAAAATTATTGGATAAACAATGGCCAACTAAAGAGGAGTATAACACATGGCTCAAAAAAATTACAGATTAAGCCTTAGATGAAGTATTGCAAAATGCTATCTCCTCTCAGTCATGAAGATTGATGAAAAATATGATGATGTGGAAGGGTTCATGCTTTCCTCTTTTTATTTCTTTCTTATTTCATTTTCTACTAACTAGATGTGCACATGGAGCACAATTTTTCTCATGAAAGAGATATTTTGGTGCAGCTACAACGATGAAAGATGACTTTTGGAAGGAGATAAAATCTTCTTTAGAAAATGGAAATAATTTTTGTTTTATATGTTTTCCCCCTCATCAAAATGCAAATATCACTTCTTGGGCATGTTTTGAAATTCAAATTCAAATGAATGTCAAATGTAAAATGTGACTGTAAGTGTAATTTGGCCTAAAGCTTGTTGTTCCCATGTTCTATAAATGGGAATTCAAGGAAAATTTCATGGGTCTTTGGTTGGAAAATATGTTGAACTGATGTAATGAGAATTTTGTAAATTAATCGCAAAGGAATAGAATAGTTTTGAGTCTTTGGTTTGAATTCTAGTTTTTAATAGGCATAACAATTTTATAGTAGTAATGGAATCTAAATGAGGAATTAAAATTCTAGAATTATTTCTCTCTTGTGTATTTTATCACATGAATTATGAATAAAATGATCAAGGATCTTTTATTGGTCTTCAATCGTTTTGGTTGAGTATATGGTGTTTTCTCTAATTTAATTCAAAGAATTATTTAAATGCTTTGATGAGATCATAGGTTTATGTGATTAATTATAAGGATTAATAAGTAGTTTTTGTTATGGGAGATCTTGATTTATTTTATTGCAAGGCAATATCACAATAGTCTATGAATGCTAAGTCTCATTACTGATGTATTATATGTTATTGCAAATTTGAATTTGTAACCCATGGATAAATAACTATTCTATTAATCTGGTAATCTTTGATCTAATTGATTCAATCTTTCCTATCAAAGAATAAATCCATCTAGAAAATATTTTATACATCACATTTTTTTGTAAAGTTTCATGGGGAATCATCCATTCCCTGCTTTAGTTGGTCATTTGTTGAAGAATTAGCCATATTTTTTTAGGATTTTCATGTAACTTGCAAATCATGGGAACATATCTATTATTCATAATTTTTGTGGTAATTTGGAACAAGATTATCATTTAAAAAATTATCAAGATCACCCTCCTTGGTCTTGCAAAGCCCCAAGTGCAAAGGGAAAACCTAGGGAGCTTTCACCTAGTCATTGGCCAATCTTCACCATTGATAATAATTAGATTATGGAAAATTTAGAGGAAATTGTTGAGATTAAGTTTGGTTCTTAAAAAAACAACTAGTAGATTGGTGAATCTGTTGGGGACAATGCTAGTCCAATGTCGCTAGGTCAGATTTGGTAGAGTGAGAGTCAAATATTTTCATTGTTCTTTATTGTTTGGAGAATAATTTGTTCAAATTATAATTTATAAATCAAGCCTAGTTTTATACGTCGAGTTCTAGTTCCATTTTCTATTTTATATTGGGTTATGTTGAAGGTCTTCTCTGAAATTGTGAGTGCATCTCCAAGGTATAACCAAATTTTATTTCCCAATATTGTGGGTTGTGACTCTTAATTCTCTTGTTCTAGTGCAACATTAGAATTCTAAGAAGGAAAGGAGACGAAAAACTCTTAGAAGAAGTTTGAAACCCTGAGAAGAACAAGAAGCTACATGAAGAAACATCCTGAGTAGAATTTGTAGCCTGAGCCTTGAAAGGACAAACAACCAACCTTGGAATCAAAGAATGGTGAATTAAGTAAGTTTATTGAAAATATTACTAATGCATCTCCTACATTAAATTATAATATGCATAATGAAAATTTACATGAAGAGGCACATGAAGTTGAGGTTCCCAATGTAAATTAGGGAGGCTTTCCCACTGAAGAACATTTTGGTAATAACCTTGAAATGTCAAGGGAAGAAGAGAGGTGGGAATTATAGGAAAAGGATAAGAAGTTCTCAGATCCTTCAACTTCTAGGGGTAAATCTATCTTTAATAATGATAATTTCAAACCAAGGGGTAAATCTCATAGTATAGCCTCACATAATTCCCCTGAAAGAGAACCAATTAACTTTACTTTCTACACTTCTGATCCTAGTGAGTCTTAAGATGTATTGGAAGATGAAGATGATATATACAAGGATATGCAAGCATTGGAAGAGGAAGAACTTAGACTCAAGGATTTTGAGGAGAAAAAAGCAAGGGAAAGAAAGAAGAGGATTAAATAATTTTTTTTTGAAAGGGATTCCCAAAGAAGAAGAATTGAAAAGTTGAAAGAAGCAGTAAAATAGAAATCAATCCTTGAGAATACTTCTAAATCTGCTCCTAAGGCAATCCCTCATACTCCTAAGGTGACCACTCCTATGAAAAAATATATTTCCAATACCTACACCAATTCTATTACTACAACTAAAGTCACAAATCCATTTGTTGCTAAGGTGTCTAAGCCTAAAGATCATGAGAGAAACCCATAGATCAGCATAAGAAAACCATCCCTAGTACAAACACAAATATAAATACAAACACTTCATCTAATAATGGTTCCACCAAAAATTCTAAGATCAATTCCATTCCATCAAATGCACCTCTTGACCCTAAAACCTTGAGATTGAAATTAGTTAATGAGAATTTGCAGCAAGAATAGTATAAAATGGAAATTGAAGACACAAATGCAAAAATAGGAAGGAATATCACATTCCTAAAAATCTCTATCCTTGATCTAGGACCTTCAAGCTCTAATAATTTTAATCCACAAAATACCAAGTCATATGGACACATTCCTAGTGAAGTGGTGGTGGAGATCAAGGTGTTGGAAGTGGAGGTAATCACAAAAAATAAGAATAACTATTCTAAAGAAGGAGAAGGAAGTGGTGGTTGTGGAAAGAATGGAGGATATGGTGAAAATGGTAGAGGTGGCAAGGGTAATAACCAATCTAGTAATTAGGAGGATGGTGAACCACAAAATTACCAAATAAATTGGTTCACCAGGAGGCCAATGCAATTGGAAAGGTACCCGTAATTATTTTTTTTCTAGAATTCATGGCTATCCAAATAAATTTTGTAAAGAAATCAACCCTCCATTGGTTAAATTTCTAATAATAATGCCATAAGTCATGAGGATCACCTAAAGGAATTTGCAAATGGATGACTTTGAACTGGAAGCTGAGGATGTGATGATGAAGCTTTTCATGCAATCACTAATACACAATTCTAGAGAATGGCATAGAGGTTTTCCAGCTAAAAGTATTGGTTCCTAGGAAGAGTTTAGAGGTTATTAAGAGAATAGTATAGTGATAAGATTGATTCAAGGTTTCTCCTCAACTAATTTACCAACATTTATAAAGGTTCAAATGAAATGGTTGTTGAATTCAATGTAATATTTTAGAAGGACATGAACATATTACCTCCTCTTTTGAGGCTTAATGATAGTGTGTGCTTGGCGAATTACTGTAATGCATTTGAGACCAAAATGAGCTTTCACTTGCTAGATAAAAATCCTTAGACCTTGAGAGAGGTTGTCAAGATGGCAATCCACATTAGTAACATCAAAAGAGCAACTAGAAAATTTGGGATAAGAGATTATGTGAAAATCTTAAAGAACCCCATGAAAGAGGATAAACACTTTGGAGAAAATGTATCTTCTCTTGAAGAGAAGATTTAAAATGTTGCAAGTTATATTAAGGATATCAACTATAGAATTGCAAGGCAAGAAAAGGGTCTAAAAGATGATAAGCTAAATTTTTAGAAAAATGAGAGGCCTCCTCTACTACAGGACCATCCCTATAAAACTAATTTGTGTAATGGGAAGCCAATTCAAAACAACTAGAAAAATGCACAAAAAAAATTCCCCCTTGACCCTTTACAAAAGAATTCAGTGAACTTTTCTAATGAAACACCTTGGTGCATTATTTTTGAGTTACCACATGCTTCTCAAATGTGTTTAATAGCAAGTAATTTTAAAGAAGAACAAACTCAATCATATGATAATGAACCAATGGAAGAAAATGATGTTGAAGTACATGTGCTTATGCATAGGTTAGACTTTGTTGATGAGGAGTGTTCTTTAGAGGAAGAGTAAAAAGAAGTTGATGTTGACTATTAAAGGAAAAAATCTAACTCCTACCATCAACAGATTTTCCTTGATGACGATGTAGAGATTGAGGAAACAATTTGTGCCATGGAGTCAGAAGAGATGGATATATCCTTGGGAAGACCTTCTAATGATGAGTATAAGCAGATGATAGCAACATTGGTGAAGCAAGAAAAAAATACTCATAACTTAAGAGGCAGAGTTGTTAACTATGATCAAGGAAAGCCTGGTCGTATGTTCATGAAAGAACATAATGCAAAGAAGCAAAGGACTAAAACAAAAGAATTGGCCAAGTTTAATATGGAAGAGGTCAAAATGAAGGAAAGGCACATAAAATTTTGGCCAAGAAAGATAGTGTAGCCAAGAAGCATGATGAGGTGGTTGTCTCAATTGTTATAGTAAAGAATCAAAATTTAGGAGTTGATCAAGAAAAGAAAAAAATATAAGAAAGATACTAAGAAGAAGCCTGAGCAATAAAAATTCCAAGATGGAGACTAAAGTGTAGTCCCATATGAATTAGCAAAGTATAATCTAGCTTACAAAGAGCCAGCGAGAGAAGATACCTAAGCTAGTCCCCATACATCTGTATGCACAAGCTCCAATTTATCATCTTTCTTTTGCTTCCCATCCTTGAGAAAACTTACTCTCTTTTGTTTTCCATACACACAACTTTCACAGAAATTCTTATTAACACATTTTAGACTTGGTAAAAATTTATTTGAATGAATTACATTCATATCTTTTGCACTCATATGCCCAAGTCTATTATGCCACAATGTTGATTTAGAGTCCACAACAACTGTATGATCTTCTACCTGCTGAACTGTAGCAACTGTTCCTGAACATTGAACTTTTTCCATAACAATTAAAGTAGAAGGAATAGTATGACTTGTACAAAGATATAAGGTGCCTACTTTCACACCTTTTGCTACCACTAAGGCACCCTTTGTGACCTTCCAATTTTTATCACTAAATGTAATGACACAACCTTCATCATCTAGTTTCCCTACTAAAATTAAACTTCTGCTTAACTTTGGAACATGCCTTACCTCATGTAGTAGCCAATGATTCCCATTCTACAACTTGATCTTGATTCTTCCCTTTCCAACAATCTGACAGGGTTTGTTATCTCCTAAATAAACCAACCCAAAATCCCATGGACATAATAAATAAAATAACTTGTATGGGGGGTAGCATGAAATGAAGCCCCTAAATCTAACACCCAAGAATCATCAACATTGTCAAGGGAAAGAATCAAAGCATCCTAATTAGATTTATTACTTACCACATTTTCCTCTTTACTTCCTTTTTGTCTCCTTTACTTTTCTGAGACCAACAATATTTATTTAAATGACCTGGCTTACCACAGTACCAACAATCCCTCTTGTCTCTAAATTGGGACCTTCTGTCCTTTGATTTTCCTCATGACTTCCCATGATTTCCAAAATTGTTTCCTCTCTCCTTTGTTCTACCCCTGCTTTCTGCATTCAAAACACTGCCTGATGTGGATGTTCCACCTGAGCTTTTCCTATGAATTTCCTCACTCAAAATAACACCAACATCATCAAATTTCAATGTATTCAAACTAGAAACAGAGTTGCTAACAGCCATTACCAAGCTATTCCAGCTTTCACGCAAAGAACACAAAATCAAAAGGGCCATAAATTCTTCATCAAAGTTTAGTTTTATAGAAGTTAATTGACTGGTGACCATATTAAACTCATTTAAATGATCAGTAAATAACCCACCTTATACCATTTTCATATTAAATAAATGCTTCATAAGAAATACCTTATTCAAAGTGGAAGGCTTTTCATATAACTTCATGAAGGTTTCCATCAACTCTTGAGTTGTCTTCACTTTTGTAATATTGAACGCCACCAATTTTGCTAGGCATAAACTCATACTGCCAAGAGCCTTTCTATCCAAAATCTCCTAGTCCTCATCAGACATTGCTTGGGGTTTCTTTGTTTTCCCTTCTAATGGCCACCATAAATCCTTCTGATAGAGGTAGTCCTCCATCTACATCTTCCATAACTGAAATTTCTGCCCATTAAACTTCTCAACGTTCTTACCCTCATCTGCCATTACTCCCACTCAACCGTGAGACCTTCCTACATATGATAATCAAAACACAACCCGCTCTTATACCACTTGTTAGGGTTAGAAAGGTAGATATCTAGCAATTAAATGCATATTTAAGTAATAAACAAAGAAACTAGAAACACATAGAATAAATTATAACACAGAGAATTTAACGTGGTTCACCCAATCTAGGATACATCCACCAAACCGTAGCCATCCAATGATTTTATTATCCAATGCGAAAACCTATTACAATCTTGTGAATAATCGCGTTTTTCATTTTTTTGTAACACCCATCCGAATCCCTTTGTATCAAGCTTATAAGCTACAATATACCATGGGCTATATAGTATAGCATGATCATTCACCACATACCAAAACCATGTAGCCTATCACATCAAGCTCTTCCTCTATAGAAGAAGACATTAACAACATGAAGAGTCTCGTGTGGAATTTTTCTAACAATTTTGTTATCATCAAATGATAGCAAGTAGTGCCTCTAAAGCAAACCACTCAAACCTATGGTGGAAGCAGGCCATCCTATCAACACAACACATATCAAGGACCCTCCAAAGGATGAGGTCAAAAAATTGTATCTATAAACTAGATAGTTCTAGTCAATATGCCACTATAGATGGTCAAGGACAACTAGAGTAAAGATTTAATCCTAGGCCAAAAAAACTTAGTGGAAGATGAGAATGTATGGTGCTTCCCATGTAGTGATAGTCATATGCCCTAAAATTGTCCATGGAGAAATATGAAACAAAATATAGCGGAAAAAATAAACAAGGGCATGCTTCTAAATGTGGATGAGTATGATCCCTCTAAAATATAAAATGCCTACTTCAAAGTGAAAATGCAAGGAATGTCCCTAAAGCAAGAACTGGATATTGCACCCGATCAAGCGGTATTTTCATGGATGAAAGAAGAAGACACGGTATTCATGAATGGAGCTCTGACAACTATTACTCCACAAGTACAATCAAACTACAACACAAGATCCAAAAGAAGGCTCATGAGATAATGCATGCAACAATCTCTACCTTTTCCTTAGCCACATCAATTGCCACTACAAGAAAAGCATGCCCCATAGGCCATAGGTCGACCTACTCAGTAGCCATGAAATTTTCCATTTCTAGAGAAGGATATGAACAAGATACCAAGCCCAATCATGATGGATCACCTTCCTCCAAAGACAAGAGAGATACCACTATTTAAGCCCAAGGTCCAACCATTCGAAAAACTCAATGTGGTGGAATAATTGAAGAAGGTTCCTACCAATGTATCTCTATGGGATGTTATATCTATTCCTGAACAAAAGAAATTTCCTCAAGAATTATTAAAGAAAGAGGAAAAAATACCACAGATGGACACAGATCTATCATGTGATCAAAATATAGATAAGGGATCCACATCAGACCCTCAAGCTTTGAAAGCATAACCTTATGTGAATGACGTGAACAATGAAAAAGAGAAAGAGGTAAGAAATCCAAAGCCCACAACTTCCTTTTTAACACTTATTGTGGGAGATAAGCTTTTGAATAATAACATGATTGATTTAGGGTCTAGCACAATGGTCATGGAAAAACAAGTGGTTGATGCCCTAAAACTTAAATATGTTCCCCTTGAGAAGGGAATCATGCAATTAGACGGGAAGAAGGTTTCAACTGTCAAACGAATAAAATATCTATCGCTAAACCTCTTCTCATGTCCAATCCAAATGGTCACACAAGAAATAGTAGTGATATACATTCCACCAGTCTTCAAAATGTGTCATTCAAGATATTTCACCATGAATTTTGGTAGATATTTGGCATTTGATTCATCTCACCAAATATTGAGAACCAAGCATAGGGTGAAGATGAATATTTTGTCTGAATCTTTGCATCTAGAATGCATAGCGGACAATACAATCATATGCTTTTAAGTAGAACATACCTCTTTCTCATAGTAGGAGAGATATTGTGTAGATATTTTGTAAGATGAAGAAGACACAAGTGATCAGACTACCAAGGAAGAGGTGTTACTCAACCAATTCATTGATTCTGACCCATTCAACAACTTTCATGCAACTAGGCTTAACACTTATGTGATTTTTGATGATGATCAATTCCTTCCAAAATTAATAAAGGATTGGGAGGAATATAATTATTTGGGTGATAATCATCTATGGACCTTATATTTTGATGGCACCAAATGCAAAGTTGGCGCTGGAGTAGGTATCCAAATACTATCCCTGATAGGATAAAAAACCCTCAAAGCTTTTCATTTTTTAGTTCTCATGCTTGAAAAATGATGTAGAATATGAGGACTTTCTCCATGGTTTGATCCTCATTGAATGAATAGGTGTAAATAGAATGCAATATTTTAGAGTTTCAAAATTAGTTGTGAGCTAGGTTCGTGGGAAAGCAATTGCAAAGAATACAAGAATGGAGTTGTACAAACATTGAATATGTGATATTATTGATGGTTTTGAAGCTTTCAATATACAAGTTATTCCTCAATCTCAAGATAGTGTCACTAATCGAATGGCTTCTATTAGTTCACAATTTGAATTGGTTTTTGATTAAAAAACAAAGCAGAGTGTAGTGCAGGTCATCGTCCAACAAACAATCCTTAACAATGATCAAAACTGGTAAGTATTTGAAGAAGAAATTCATATTGCTTCCTTAATATATAAATCAAGAGGAGCTTTCAAGTATTCATAGCAAGGAGTAGAATTTCTCAAAGAACAGGTTATCCAATTAAAAAAGAAACAAACTTCATTAAGGTTTAATCTCCCTTGAAAATCTCTTTGACTATGAAAATGCAAGAAATGACAAGCAAAGATCCACTTCAGACATAAGGGACTATGAAGAGCTTGATTTCAAAAGCAATAGAAATTAAAAGTTGGAAGGGAAGTTCCATGAAAGGACAAGGAAATACTAAAGGATCTGTGTTCTAGATATGATGGAGTTATTTCCTAGACCTATGATGATCTTAGATTGTACGACCTAGGCATAATTCAACATACCATTGACTTGGTGGATGGATCAAATCCTGTCCAACCAAAAAAGGTTGTTCAATCCAAAGGTTGAAGTGTTGATGGCACAAGAGCTCACCAAATTGATCGAGAAAAATATCATATATCCAATTAAGCATTCTACTTGGGTGTCAAATATGGTACTATTTCAGAAAAAGAATGGAAATATTAGGCTTTGTGTCAATTTCCAAGATTTGAATAAAGCGTCGCTAATAGACAACTACCCTTTGCCATCAATGGAGTAGATCCTATAGAATGTGGCTAGATTGGAGATATTTTCATTACTGGATGGTTTCTCAAGCTATAACCAAGTATATGTAAAGGAAGTCGACCAACATAAGACAACATTTACCACTAAGTGGGGAACATTCGTATACTTGAAAATGTCATTTAGAATTTCAAATTCTAGTACAAATTTTCAATAAGAAATGTATATTTATTTTAGAGGATTGATTAACCTAATTATATTAATATATATGGATGACCTAACTATCTTTTCAAATTCAAAGGATGATCACTTTGATCATCTAGAAAAGGTTTTCTAGAAATGCCAATAGTTCGGTATTTCTTTGAATCCCAAAAATTATATTTATGGAGTACCCCAAGGTATGCTACTTGTTTTTGTAGTTTCAAAGGAGGGAATATAAATAGAACTTGAAAGGGTGAGATCTATAATGGATTTACCCCTACTAGTAAATTAGAAGGGACTGCAGTCTTTCCTAGGGAAGATGAACTTTGTCAGTAGATTCATTTTAGACTTTGTAGGCATTGTGAGATCTATTACACTAATACTTAAGAAGAACCTACTGTTTAAATGGACCCTGAGGGAAAAATAGATTTTTAGTAGATAAAGATAGCTATCTCCACTGCTCTGGTATTGGCTATGCCCAAATTTTCCAAAGGTTTTTTACTCTATGTATATAGTGGCCAACATAGCATATCTTCAATGTTCACTCAGAAGGATGAAGGAAATAATGGAGAGAATCCTATTGCATTTCATTCAAGGAATTTTAAAGGTTATTAGGCTAGGTATAATTTTGTTGAAAAGTAGGATTTTGCAATTGTTCAAAACCTTAAGAAGTTTTGAGATTTGGTATCATCTAATAAAATAACTATTCTCATTGCACATCCTAGTGTTCAGGAGTATATCATAGAAGGTGAAATAACCAAAAAGAGGGAAAATTGGATCACCAAGATCCAAGAGTATGATCCAAGCTAGTTCAGGGAAGAGATCTGTGTGAATGCATTGCACAGGAATCAAGTTTCATAGATGAAAATGAGACTGATCAAGTCTACTCAAACCAGTTAGAGTTCGACGAGTCTTGGGTGTAGGATTGAACATAGTATATGTAAAAGAGGCACCACTTGACCAAAGTTTCATCGTACAAAAGGTGATACGACTGACTACAAGGCATTAGGTATGTATTAACTGAAGGTATATTATTCAAGAGAAATTATGATGATTTCCTACTTCAATGCTTAGACAAGCCACAGGAAGAGAGAGTTATTAAGGAATTCCATAGCAGTCCCGAGGGTGGAAATTTCTCCACCAAGACTACTACCTTGAAGATCATGCCAGTGGGATATTATTGGCCCTCTATGTTTTCTGAAGCACCCCATCTAGTGAAAAACTATACTCAATGCCAATTGTTTGTTGGAAAAAGAAATAATTATGCTTTACCATTGAGCCCAATTGTAATTGAGGATCCCTTTGCTCAATGAGGTTGGGATTTTGTCAGAATGAGAAATATTATTTCTAGTGTTCTTCACAAAAGGATCCTTACAACAACTGACTACTTCACAAGGTGGATGGAGGCTGTATGCCTAAAAAATACACAAAGGGAAAGATTTTCAATTTCCTTGAAGAGCTGGTAACCATATTTGGCTCTCCCAAAACTATCATATATGAAAATTCTCAAGATTTTGTAGGTTTGGGGATGTCATATTTTTCTATCAAACATGGGGTTTACCTTAAAACTTCATCAAACTACTATCCACAAGGAAATGGGTTAGTGGAGTCAACCAATAAAAGCCTAATTAGTTTAATCAAGTGCATTGGGTTTAAACGACAAAGGGATTGTCACAAGAACCTAAGAGTTGCTCTGTGGGCATACTGGATTACTCCCAAGTAAATCCTGAAGACCTACCCTTATGAACTGGTATACAGAAAAGAGGTATTTTTACATGTTTCCATAGAAATTCTTTCCTTACAATTATTGAAAGCCTTAGTAGTTGAAGAAAGTGGTAGAATGGAAGTATGGTTGGCAGAACTCATTAAACTTGAGGAAGATAGAGAAAAGGATTATGGAGCCATGATCAGTCACCAAAAAATAGTTAAATGATGGTTTGTTAAAAGGAATTCTAATGCAAAATTCAGAGAAGGGATCCTAGTGCTAAAATACGATGAATGCACTACAAAACCAGGACAACATACAAAATTTGAAGCACTATGGAAGGGACCCTTTTGAATTAGTGCATGCAAGGAAAAAAATACATATGAACTTGAAGATATGGAAGGAAATGCTTTGGATATACCAATGAATGGTATTTATCTAAAATTATTCCATTAAAATATGTAGTTATGTAAAAAATTTAACAGTTATATACCATATGTAAAAATTTCTTGTAAATATGTTTTAATTTTGAGAATAACACAGAGGAAGTTGGAAAGTTTGTATTATATTATATTCATTGAAATTTTTGAAATGTAATACAAGTTTGAGCATTAGATTTAAATATGAGCCTCTCTCAAGAAAAACCAAAAAGAGTCACAAAACAAAAGATGCAAAAAGGAGGCAACGTGCAAAAATAGTAAAATAAGCCTCCAAATGTTGTCTATAAATTTAAAGTGGCTCATCATCGAGTTTTATTCTTCTTCTTCTTGTTTCTCAAGATGTAAAAGAGGGGTGAACACACAACACACACAGGCTCCTTAATGCAGACTTTCGACCTAGTCACCACAGTTATGCATGAGAAACTCAAAGTGCTTCCTCTAGGTGAGCCTCGAAACACACTCCACATTGTACTCCCAAAGTAGGTAGGTGGCCATTGGTTGAGAAGAAAAGCGATGCATCTCAAGTTCCATGGTGTAGAAATCAAAAAGGAAGGGAAACCAAGGTACGTCTATCCCATAGTCCACATGCCTATAGAGGTCCAAGGTGCTCAGAATGCTGATGTCAAGGATAGCTACTTTCACAATTTCATTGAGACCTTCCATCAGCATAGATTCAAACATTTGGTGGTTCAATTCAATTATCACGGGCTTGGAAACATTCAGGTCGAGTAGGGAGGTGATGAAGTAGGAAAGAAAATTGTAGTTTCTCCTTAGCTAGTTCTCATCATCAATGTAGTCCTAGATGAATACCCACCTGAATGCAACCAAGCCAAATTAGTTGCACCTCTTCATTAGGCACTTAATTCTATCACTAGCCACTTCCCCCACAAAGTAACATTGTGGCCTCTGCAAGAGAAGTTGAATAAGAGTGCTTAGGCCAACCAACATTCTAAGAAAGAAGTGGATTGTAGCAGAATGGGAGATAGTGAGAAAGCTTGCTAAACTTAAGGAATTTTTTTTTAATGAATGTTGCAATAAGGTTGAATAACTATATATAGAAAGATGACCTAACAAACCCAACCAACAAAAAGTCCATTTTTTGCTAAACAACAATGAAAAAATATCAAAGGAAAATGAAGGGAGGTAGATAAATCATAGAAAGGATCTTACAGTAGGACTTCAAAAATAAATTTGGGCATTGAGAGTAAATGCTAGATCTTATGTTGACTGTTGATGTGTGTCCTTTGCCATCATCAGCACCAACCAACTTACTTATTTGAAAATACATGGTTTAATGTATTAAGTTATGAAAAATTAAATGGGCACGTCTTTTCAAAAGTACATTTCCTTACTTCAACACGTTTCTCATAGCTAAAAGCATGTGTTCCAATACAATGAGCTTATTTGAGAAAAAGGAAGTGGGGTGAATGTACTAATTCCATTCTTGTATTTTTTTCAACATTCCCAAGGGATACAATCTCAAATCCACATGTATCCCTTGGTGGCAGTATTTAATGGACCTACTATAATGATATAACCTTAACTGCATGTACGTGTCAGGAAATTAATTGCACCCAAAAGAAAATTTTTAGTAAGAAGCAAAAGGAAAGTGGCCATTTTCATTGAGGAAACTCTTTGAAACTTCTTGACATAGCCATGATGGATCCGTCAACATCTAGAAGAAAAGATAGAGCCTCATCTAAAAGGCCTACTTACATAATGTCTTTGGGCGGAACTCATTCACCAATTCCCTAGTGGCTAAGTAGTTGTTCGAATTTAGTAAAAAGGTGCAACAAGACACACGTATCGTGAGAGAGGCAGTGTAGGATTTTGCCAACAATATTTTGACCCCAAGTTGGCATCTAACCCTAAAAACCTTATGGAGGGAGCATTCCAAAGAATGATGTATCATGGATTGTTTGAAAGTTTTGTTTCTCAACTCTAGAATTGTGTCCTACCACAATTCATGTTTCCTACCATAAACCCATGCCTGGAGCTAGTGGATGCATGTTCCAAAATATTTAACAAAAGGATAAGAGCCATTGAGGGAAACATAATCAAAGTTACAATTTCTACCAAAGCCATATGAGATATGTTGTGTATCCCTACGGCCTAGGGTGCTAAAAATTTTGATGAAGAAAAGATGGAAATTTTTGACCCTCATGCATGTTACACTAATGTCTTTGGGCGAAACTCATTCACCAATGCCCTAGTGGCTAAGAAGTGGTTGTTCGATTATAGTAAAAAGGTGCAACAAGACACATGTATCATGAGAGAGGCAGTGTAGGATTTCTCCAACAATATTTCTGACCCCAAGTTGGCATCTAACCCTAAAAACCTTATGGAGGGAGCATTCCAAAGAATGATGTATCATGGGTTGTTTGAAAGTTGTGTTTCTCGACTCTAGAATTGTGTCATACCACAATTCATGTTTCCTGCCATAAACCCATGCCTAGAGCTGGTGGATGCATGTTCCAAAATATTTAACAAAAGGATAAGAGCCATTGAGGGCAACAAAATCAAAGTTACAATTTCTACCAAAGCCATACAAGATATGTTGTGTATCCCTACAGCGTGGGGTGCTGAACATTTTGATGAAGAAAAGATGGATATTTTTGACCTTGATGCATGTTACACTGATGTCTCTGGGCATAACTCATTCACCAATTCCCTAGTGGCTTAGGAGTGGTTGTTTGAATTTAGTAAAAAGGTGCAACAAAACACATGCATCGTGAGAGAGGTAGTGTAGGATTTTGCTAACAATATTTTTGACCCCAAGTTGGCATCTAACCCTAAAAACCTGAGGGAGGGAGCATTCCAAAAAAAATTGTATCATGGGTTGTTTAAAAGTTTTGTTTCTCGACTCTAGAATTGTGTCCTACCACAATTATTGTTTCCTACCATAAACCCATGTCTGGAGATGGTGGATGCATGTTCCAAAAGATTTAACAAAAGGATAAGAGCCATTGAGGGAAACAAAATAAAAGTTACAATTTCTACCAAATCCATATGAAATATGTTGTGTATCCCTATGGTCTAGGGTGTTGAACATTTTGATGAAGAAAAGATGGAAATTTTTGAGGGGGAAAGGACCAGGAAAGGAAGATTTCATGAGGAAGAAACAACGGAAAGACCAGAGAGAGGTCATCTTTCTTTTCCTCTTTCACAAATAAAGTTCAAGAAAGACACACAATTTGTCTTCTCAATGCTGGCCTGGGTTATTGGCCTTGATGATGATGTGGGCATCCATCCTTTCCAAATGGGCTTGGATTTCATGCTAAAATGGGAGAAGAATTATAAATATTGTGATTTCTACAATACAATAGCTAGAGCGATGCTAGAGAAATTGAATAACTATGATACTGATATAAATTTAGGTATTCTTCTTTCTTGGCCCACTTGATTTTGCATCAAATTTCTAAGTTGTTGGAGAAAAGTATTCCAATGTATAGGTTTGATGTTAAAGGATGCTATCAACTAGTTTCTGTATATACTCATGTTCTTTCCAAAATGGGGGATTATTACTAGTTTATAGATCATTTTCTGAGGCTATTGCTTCAAGATTTGTTGCCACGCCCTATGCTCCTTTTCTCTCCTAAGGTCATATAATGGATGGGAACTCCATCAATCCCGATGGATTATTTCCTAGGAGAGGATTTTACATTTATCAGATTTCATGGTTTTTTAAGGATCCTTTTAGACTTCCTAGATTTGTAACAAATAGAGTTTTCACATTGGAGGCATGCCATCAACCAACCCTTGTTGACAATTCCTATGGTGTTGAAAGGAATAAGACAAAGATATACTCGATTCCCCTCACAATTGCCAACCGTCAGGTGACACTAGGGAAGCTGAAGGATAATGGCGAGCTTATAAATCTATTGGCGACCTTAGGCTTGGTTCACATTTGTGACACATGGGACTACAATCTAACAAAGCTCTTCACCTTGAAACATGAGAGGAAAGAGTATTTTGAGAAGAGGAGGAATCTGACTCAAGAAAGGTCAAAATTATATATTGACTTGGCCTGCATTCCACTCAAATGACCAGAATGGCTAAATTTCTGTGTTGTAAGTGGAGTATCAAAGGAACCTCAGATGGGTAAATCCATCAATGCACAGTTGAAGTGTAGGGGATGGTTGAAAAGAAAGAAGACTTCAAAAAGGTCCCAACAAGAGATGAAATGCCTCAATGCCCTATTCAGAGAATTTTAGGCACATCATGAAAGATTCAAGGAAATTTATGATCAAGAGGCCGACACTAAAAATAGAAATCTAGAGACAAGTCATGAGATTGAAGAAGAGAAAATATGATGCCATACTTCTCATCCTCAGGAATATAACAAGAGGAAAGCCTCAAAGTAGAGGGACTCACAAGTCACATCCTCTGCTAGTGCTCAAAGCAAACGGAAAAGGAACCAATGGTCCCCAAGAGGGTTCATTGTGGTTATCAAAGGCCAAGCTTCAAAGGGATTGACCATCAAATGATCACAACATACTAGTTCTGATCATTTGAAGAAAATATGACTCTAGGATCTAGGTGCACTTGATGCATCAACTTGAGGAGAAGAAGTGGAGTTTGTTCTACAAAGTGTTTTGACTGCCATGGCTTAGGTAATTTTTACTCCCTCTCTTCTTCCTACCTTTGCATCTCTGGTTACTCCTCTACCCCCATCTATTGAAAAGAATCCCTAGTCTATGGACCCTGAGCTAGTGGTCTTGACTATGCCCCCTACTTTTTTTAATGAACCTTATGAAGCAACCCCACACTCTAAACAAGTGACATCTGCTTCGAATGCTATTGATTCTTTAATCGCCCTATCAAGGGCCTCCATTGAAGGAGCTGAGACATCCATGTTTCCTATCACTCCCAGTCCATCCAATTCTGGGAAAACATCTCTCCTTTTTCCCATTTCTCTTTTCACCCTAACTGGCTTTTTCCCTATCCAATCTCAATTTGGTATCCTACCTTTTTCCATGATAACACTCGTTTTTACTTCCCCGCATGCTCATACATCTAAGGTTTCTCCTTCTGTCACCCTTTTCAGTCTCCCTATTGGTTCTTCCATTACAACACAAAGCATTGATACCCCTTAGAGTCTCCAAGAGAATTTAGATGCAACAAAGTAGGCCTGACAGGTCAAAAAGTAAAAACAACTGTTGAAGAATGTCACACTTCTAGCTACCAAGAAGATTGAAGCTTGCTTCAATCAAGAGTAGAATTCTCTACTAATCACTACCATGAAGTCACTCATGTCCAATCCCAAGGGACAAATGTAGATAGAGGAATATGAAATTAGAGCCATGGGCCTAGATTTGAAAGAAACTTTCTTGTGTGACAAAGTGGTCCTATCTAAGGCCACCTAGAAGGTGGTATATGTGGATTATGAGATGCTAGAGAGAAAGTTGAAGAAGCATGAGGTAAAGCTGATAAATGTAAAGTAAACAATGAAAATGTTGCATAAAGAAATCAAGGAAAAAGATGTCGATATGGCTCACATAAAGAAAATACAAAATCAACAAGGAGAGACATCTAAGTTGCTTCTGGAGGCCCAAGGTGAACAAATTCAGTTGTATGCTGAAATGAAAAGTTGAGAGTTAAGCTTGCTACTGAGTGCTAGACAAATGTAGAATACCAACATGGTTAGGAAAACATAAAAAGAGAGTTGGATGGTGCCTAATCTCAAGCTTTCAACAATCTATAGAATGCCTAGGCGAAAGCAGAAAAGTAAAAATAAGAGATCAGAAGGTTGAACTCAGAACTAATGAATGCCCTTAGAGAGAAGAATTAGATGAAGGAGAATGTGAGAGTGAGAGAGGCTCAATTCAATTAGGAGCTAGATGTTGCGCAAGGGTATAGGAACCTCCCGATATTGAGGAAGGTGATATATATGCATTGGGAGTGAATTACAATTGTGGTTGTCATTATCAAGCCTACTTTACAATTTTTAAGGGACGTTTGAGAATTAAATGTGAAGGTTGGCCCAATGATTGATCAAATTCTACAGACATGTGCTCCATGAGTGGTGGAATTGCAAAGCTTGATTTCTAGGTTGTGTGTGACTAATGATGAGGCCCTAAAAGGTGCCAAGATTCCTGATCAAAGAGTCACCTCCCTCAAATAAAATGAGATCATTAACTACCACAAGATCACAACAAGGTGCAAGGAATATTACATAGTGTTGAATAATAGGGTCAATGAAATCAAGAAGGATTTTGGTGTTCTTGTTAGCTTCGGGTTCCCCCTTCTTTTCTCATTGAATGGAGATGTACTATTAGTTGAGAAGATCATGAATGCGATCAAACATAAGGTTTGGAATTCTACAGAAATCCCAGGTTCAAGCACGATGTGAACTGTTGATGAAATCAAGTGCAAGATCTTACCTCTTTCTCATCTCTATTAACACCTTGGGGCGGTTTCTACAAGATGGGGATTTATTTCTTTCAAGGAAGTATTTGAGCTAGATTAAGCATATAGGCTTATCCACACTCTCATCTGACCAACTGATATAGATTGGGAAGCACAACATTCTACTTTCCCAAACTCCAAGAATTTCTAGAGGCCTAGGTTCATGCCTCCACAAGTGAAGGCCCCCTCTAAGTAGGTAGAACTATGAATTTTTTTCCTTGATTGTTTTTTTATTTTTTGATTTTATTTGTTTTTAGCTTTGGATGTGTCCACGCTCAAAGTAAAGTTTTTTGGAAACATGTGCAATGTGCCACATGGCGAATGTAAAACTCTCATTTACCACCTTCCTTTTGCGAGAGAGTTGGGACACGTGCTAGCTCAATAAAGATTTTCTCAAGGATGATTTTCACAAGTCTAAGGATCCCTACCCACTTGACATGTCATCTCTTCGATGCGAGCAGTTTGCACTTTTGTGAAGTGATCTCTTTTGGAGTTTTTTGGAGCTTTCTGGCCCCTTTTTGGTTTTTAGGATGAGAGCTTTCGAGTCGGTTCCCGTGGGCTATGTGACTGGTCAACTAGACATTTTCCAAGTTGTTTTCTAGTATCTGATCATTTTGAGATAACAATCTTTTCTAAATATCTAAACGAAATTAATGTGGTAGTTGAGAATTATTGAGAAAAGATTGCTATGACCTAATTAAAGATCTATGATCAGATCATGAGCTATCAAATGCCAACATCTGGCAGCAATTAATTTTTTATTGTGGCATAAATTTTCTCTTTTTGTAGCTATAAATGAAAGCTGGTGATAGAAGGAAGGGATTCCAAGTTTCATTTTATGGTTCTCAAGCAAATTTTCTTTAGTTTTCTAAAGTTATAGAACTATTTTCAGAAGTAGAATTTGTAAAACTACTTTTCTCTGGCATGTTATATTATTTAAGCTCAAACTATTATCAGATTGGCATTCAACCTCTATTTTAAAGTTCATTTAATATTCAAGCATGATCATTTTGGAATAAATCTTTGAGATAATGCATGCTATGACCTTTATCAAGCTTTCTTCTTTATGTTTTCATTCTAAATAAAATATTGTTTCAAGTAGAATTCAAATAGTTTGAGTAGTTGATTTCCATGTAGGATTATATGGTAGGATAATAACTTGTGAAAATTGGATTATGTATATGAAATTATCTATTTTTTTGAAGGGTTACTATTTTGTTATATTATGCCATAAGAGGAGAGAGAGTTTATGCAATTTCTGAATGTTTTTCTGTTAACCTTGGAAATCATTTTGTTTGATTGGACCTTAATCAACATTGCCTATGGGGAGATTTGAAAGACTGCACTACGCTTGTATTTAGCCTTTTCTACTCATTCTCTTCCCAATAATGAAGGGTTGTGGCATTTTGTGTCTAATATATCATTCATAGGAAAGATTGGGTTTGAAATGTTGTAAAAGAATTGGTGTATCACCATTTTTATGTTTTATATTTACATTTCCCTCTACCCTTTTTCTGCAAAACTCAGAGAAGAGTTGACTTTCTACAAAAATAATAGAGGTATTCAATGAGGCACAAATTAGTCCCCCACTCACATGAGGTATTCAAATGAGGCACAAATTTCATATAAGGCTTTTGAAGAGGCACAAGCTTTGATGATCAACAAGATTCATTAAGGATGTTCTATAAAAATTAGCTACTTTCCGTGACAAGGAGTTTAACATGAGCATAGTTGTGGTGGACATCCCACCCAATTATGGCATGTTGTTATCAAGAAATTGGAGTGCCTCCATGGGAGGTAGTATGCAATGTGACATGTACTTTGCAACTTTTCCCATTGAAGGTGTAGACATGTAAAAATGACTTAATACCTATCACAAATCAGAATATCTTGAAACAAATTGGAATCAGTTCCCAAAACATCTTAGAACATCTCAGAATCAACTCAAAATGTATTGAGACGACTTGTAATCAACCTAAAATGTCTTAGAATGACTTTGAATAAACTTATAAAGTATTGAAACAACTCTAAATGAACTCATAATATCTCATAATCAACTTGGAACATCTTTGAAACATCTTAGAACATCTTGAAATCATCTGATGATCATAAAAAGAAATCAAACAACATCCAAAACCCTAATTTTTTCTATTAATTGAATAATACAACATTATTTAATTAATTCACTTTTTCATCATTCTTGACAAATTAAATAATACCATTTATTTAATCATGTGTTGAAAACCCTAATTCTACTATTAATTGAATAATACAATGCTATTTGATTAATTCATGTTTCATCATTTTGACCAATTAAATATAGTACATTTATTTAATAAAGTCCTAATGTAATATTATTTCATACTGATTAGTCAAACAAGGATAATTATTTGATTACATCACTAATTCACCTTATTCCTCAAAATTAATTTAATTATTAAATCACAATAATTTAATTATCACACTTCCCTCCAAAATTTGAATAATTAAATCAAACTATTCAAATCAATTATCAAAAATAAAATCAAACTAATGAAAATCTATTTGTAAAAGTCAAATTTTATTTGCACATTCAAATCCAAAAAAGGAATAATTAATTAAATAATTTAATTCATAATTCCTCACCCACTTTTTGATTGAGAAAACCATGGGTTGCTAACTAAGCAATCTAAATTGCTAACTAGTCAATCTATTTCCTAACTAAAATCAATCAATTGCTAACTAATCAATCAATTCCTGATTAATCAATCTAAACCCTAACTAGCCAATCTATTATTTAATCACACTAATTGTGCAACCAACTTTGCACAATCTTCTCATGTCTAAATCCTCTCAACACATTTTAACTATTGATTTGGATATTCTCCAATGAGATCCTGATCGCTGATTCAAAATCTATTTTACTATATAAAAAACTTATCTCCTCACAAATATGGATCAAAGAATCAACATACATTTGCAACGAAGTGCTGTCACAATCACCATTGATAAAGCTTCAACCTTTTCCAATCAACCAAGCATAGTTCATCAAGGTTTTGCACATGAAAAATGGAGGCTTTGCAATGATACAAACAACCCAACATCATGGAAATACACTCCAACATGGGATGGTAATCTCTTGTTTTCTTTTGAATTCATTATGTTAATCTTATGATTTCATTTTGTAAGTTCAAATAACATAGATTGTTCATTTCATGAGTGATGGAATAGGAATATATGAAGAGTTTTTGGATTAGATATATTCTAATTTGAAAATTCAATATTGATCTTACTTTGTATTCTAATGGATTCTTTCACCCTCACACATTTTGGCATTCCCAGTGGGACCTAGGTCCTCCTTATTAACATTTTTATGAGAAAATTTGAAGTTATAGAGCTTTAGGAGCATTCAGGAGAAGTTTCACGCACTACCCAACAAATGCTCACTTTTGACTGATGAAATTTTTGAGCATTTGCCAGAGAAAACTCACCTTTGTCATGGGAACTGCACTTTTGTGCTAAGAACTACACTATTGCACTAAAAAGCATGCTTTTGCAAATTTCTAGGTTTGCACCTGCATGGAAGATCTGAGCATTTTCTTCTGGAACTAAGTATTTGCCTATTTTATGAGCATTTGCTCTAGAAGACAACTGCACTAATCCTACACTATTTTAATGAACCTTCTTGCTAATATTTTTTCTTGTTTTGCAGGAATTAATGGATTTTTATGTAGGATTTGAAACATATTAACTTGTTTTGTGCAGGGAAGATGATCGGTCCAAAAATTTTGGAGACAAAATACTTTTTTATTAACTTAGGAAAAACCTTCTTTTGGTGCTTTAAAATGAACAAAAACAACTCTCATATTTGATTTTGGTGTTTTTAAAATGAACCATTTCTAAGATTTCTAAGTTAGGAGCCTTCTTTTGGTGCTCTAAAATGAACAACTCTCACATTTGATTTTGGTGCTATTTAAGATTGAAAAAGTTTGAAGCTATTCTATCTTAAGAAATTTCTTTTGGTGCATTAAAATAAACAACAAAAAACTCATTTTTTATTTGGTGTTGTTAAAATGAACCGGTTTTAAGCTTTCTAAAATAGGAACTCTCATTTGATGCTCATAAAAAGAACATAAAAACTTCAATTTTGGGCTCTAAAAATGAACACATTTCATGTTTTGATAATTAAGAACCTTTGAATTTGGTGCATAAAAAGAGCACAAATGTTTTCCATTTTGTTGATATGCGCTCGATTTACATTTGTTGACTAGTTAAGACCAGGCCTAATTCTTTTAGAAACACTTCAATTTTGGGGGCTTAAAATGAACAAGCTATTGTTGATGTTTTCACACCATTGCTATCTTAACTACTTGATGTCTTGAACACTTCAATTGGTGCAAAAATAAAAAGAACATTTCATTTATGTTATTCACATATTTTTTTGGATGGTAACACAACTCAAGGTGTTTAAAATGAATCTATTTTCTATGAATTATGTGTCATGTATTCATTGATTGGAAAAGCTAAATGTTTGTCTTCTCCCCTCAAACCTTTTGGTGATCTTGGGTGAGTGAGGACATTTTGAGCTTTGCACTTTTTTCAAGCATACCTTTTTAGAGGGCTTGCCTATTGAGACACATTTTGCACTGGAGAACTCATAGGTGACCCAAGTGGTACTTTCGTTCTGGACCACTATATAAATCTTTTGTGAGTGTGAGGAAATTTCATCACTCGTCGAGTGCAGATTTCCTATACCAACATATTCTTCCTTAGTATCCTCATGATGTGTAAAAACTTGCAAGGGATGAAAGGTTCTCAATTTAACAAAATGTCGCTTGTGTAGGTGCCTAAAAATAATATCCCCAGAACATGACTAAGAGCCAATTATTTTAGAAGCCACCCTATTATCCAAAACATTCTTTGAAAGTGGTGCATTAGAATTTACTTCTAAGAAGTTACTTGCCATGTCTGACTACAGGTCCATGCCATAAGTCACATGCAAAATCATCTCTTCAGAGCATGAGGAAAGCTCACCTAAGAGGATGGTTTCTCTCCACTAGGGTTTTAATTTCTTGTTAATGTTAAACTTGCCCAATTACATTAAAAAAAAATTGTGACATATTTTTTTTTCTTTGATTTAAAGAAAAAGAACACATCAAAACAAATATTAAACAAGTTATTCAAATAAAAACCCCTTTGATTTATTGTATAGTTTTGAAAGAAGCTTTATTTTTTGCACTCCTTGAAAGGATGTATCCTTAAAGTTTTCCAAACATTTTGGATTTTATTTTAGGTTACCTTAATCAAAGTAAATATTGGGTAAACTATGGCTTAGGTGTTGTGATTTCACAACTTGATCTAGAGACATTTAGGTCACATAAATTCCATGCTTTTGAGTCAGTCCAATGCTATTATATCATTTTCCATACTCAAGAACACAAAGGAAACAAACACATAGAGGTTACAAACTACCATTCTAGCTCACAGTATTTTTTCTAAAACAACTAGGGGAAAACAAATTGAAGTTGTTTATAAAGGTCATTGTTTGAACAAAACATTTGGAAAATTAGATTGGTCACAAAGTCTCTTGTCCATTATTCCAATACTACTTATTTGAAATAAAATTACAAAAAAACATTAGGATCATTCCTTCACTCAAAAAGTCTATGATATCAATAGTTACTTAGAACTCACAAATAGTTCAAGTATCTGTCCCACGACATATGCTCTAGATTAGGAAATGGAATATCTACCCTAGTTCTTCAGCACTTTGATTTCCAAAAAGTAGCTACATTCCAAAACAACACTCAAGCCTTAGGGTTTTTGAGTTTCATAACAAACCACCCAAAAAAACCATCACACCTTATGACCATCTAGCAACCCACAACTCTCATTCAACAATTATGCCTTGTAGCACCTACTATTGAACCTAGTATCACACACATTGAAGGTGCCCAAACTAACATCTTAAGCAATTTGAGAACCTTTATATTTGAGAAAAAAAAACAACCCACTAATTTCTCACCACATCAATCATCTTAAACGAAGAGGAATACAAAGAAAACATAGTAGTCAAAAGACCCATATTACTACCTCCCACATGGAAATAGCTATGATCCTCTTGGAAAAATAAATTGAGTGACCTTATGATAGGGTATTGAACACCATAACCACCTCACAACACCATCACAGCTTATGACCATATGGAAACCTACTACTCTAGTTCAAAAACCATACCTTGCAGTTCCAATCTTTCAATGAGGTAACACATATATTGAAGGTGCCCAAACTGACATCATAAGTAGTTTGAGAACTTTTATATTTGAGAAAAATGAAACACCCTGCCAATTTCTCATTGTATCTATCATCTTAGACGAAGAGGAAGAAAAGACATACCTAGCAGCTAGAAGACCTATATTACCACCACATGTGTGGAAATAGATATACATCCCTCATGCTTATTGGAAAGAAAAAGATCCTTAGGTTTGGAAAGAGCAAGATCCTTAAAAGAAAAAAATCTATACTTAGGCTCTTAAAGAATCACCCTACAAATTTTTTTTCCAAAGGTTTCTTCTCAAGGGGATATCACAACCATCAAAACTAGCTAGATCACTTCTATTATCACTTTGCACCAATAGGCCACATCTTTTCCAAAGAATAAGAGTCAGGAGAAAAAATCACAAAAGCTTGGTAATTATTTATGACAACCACAAGGTCATAACACAAAAAGAAAATGGAAGAAAACAAAACCAACACTAGCATCCCACCAACCAATTCCATAAATGATGAAAGTAACCCTTAGGGATATAGGCCAAGTGATCTTGAAACACCATAGAAGAGGCATATGTACAAAATTACCTTCAGAGAAGAGGAAATAAATCATGAAAAAGGAGGTAATTAAACAAAACAACCAAGACCCAAACAAAGTAGTTAAGAGGAGGTAGACACAGAGGAAGAAATAAACAAGGATGAATTGTTTAAACTTTCCAACAACCCCAAGGTTCTTAAAATAATGGATAGGCTATTGAGAAAGGATCCAAACTCCTATATCTTTAAGTTAGCACAAAGTGGTGCCAAATTACTAGTGGATTTCAATGTATAAGCTCTCAAGAATGCAAACCTTATTCCCTTAGGGGATAACTCAATTGTAAGAAAAATAACCAAACCTCTAGAGATACCAAACATGCCACCTATGTTCTCACAAAATGATGGTCAACCCAAAGAGAACCCCTTATTCAAAAAAGAAACTTTGATTGAACAAGAATTAGTGCCACAACTATATCAAGGAGGACCATCACAGTATGAACCACCGAACAAAAATCTTCCTCTTGTATGGTATATACCTCAGAATACCTCAATAATTGACATGTCCCAAAATAATCAATACATTCAATAGGGTGGAACACAGGGCCCCCTTCAAATAGTCAATAACTTCAATAGGGTAGAACATAGGGTCTCCCTCCAAATAGTAAATACCTTCAATAGGGTAGAACACAAGGCCCCCCTCAGAACAATCGGTACCACCAACAAGGTGGACCACATGGTCCCCTTCTAAACCAACAATATGAGCAACAAGGTATCCTATAGAGAACCCTTTTTCAATCAACCCACCAACAAGGTGCCCCACTAACACATCAATAGGGTAATCTTCAGTTTATTCTAGCACAACAGCAAGGTGTGCCACATAACACCCTTCTACACTCATCCCATCAACAAGGTATCCTAATAATGCATCAATATGGTAACCTTCAGTTTAGTGTTTCCCAACAATAAGGTGTGCCAAAAATCTCCCTTCTTCAGTTTTCCAACCAACAAGGTGTCCCAATAATGCATCAACAGGGTAACCTTTAGTTTAATCCTTCCCAATAGCAAGGTGTTCCACAGAGCAACCTTCTTCAGTCGTTCTGCCAACAAGGTGTTCTGATAATGCATCAATAGGGTAACCATCAATACACTTCATCTCATCAACAAGGAGATAACCCTCCTTACACCTAGCAAGGACCTAACCAATTATATTCCCAAAATAGTTACCAAGGTCTCATACCTTCATAATACCTGATATATAACCCAAACATGGTGAGACAAAAATGCTATTATACATAGAACTCACAAAAAGATGTGGCAAAAATGGACATGGAAATAAGGCTAGAGGCCATCACCCAATAGGTAGAAAACATGCAAGCTGGAAAAAAAAGAAAACCTATACTATCAAAGAGATATTCCCATTTTTGTTCAATCAATTTTTCACTACAATACCATTTCTGAAGAATTTTGAAATACCTAGGTTTGACAAAAAATACAAAGGAAGAGGGGATCTAGTAGAGCATATTCTATTGGCAACACAAGGAAAGACAACTAAGAGGGGGGTGAATCAGTTGTCACCAAATTTCAAACTTATTAAATTTATTAATCCTTATTCGTAGATCTGATCAATATCAATGAAAACATGAATCAACAACACATCATAAACACACATAACACCAAGATTTTTATGTGGAAAGCTTGTTAGGGGAAAAACCATGGTGGAGGTCAGTCCACAAGATTATATCCTGTTAAAAGTATAAGAAGAATAAATGGGGAATGCACATGCATTCAGGCACACTACCTAGAGCTCACTGCTCAATTACAAAGGAAGACACATTGTCTTATAGAGAGATTTAGATTACAACCATCCAAATTTTGAACTGAGAAAATAGCATCTGCTAATGCCTAATTACAATTTTGGTTAAGCACATGAACACTTCTTCACTCTTCTTCACTCTCTGCTCTGCCTTTGAATGATTTGAACATTATTCACACATCTCATACAAAAGAACACTCCAATTCCAATAAACAATAGCTCTTATATATCCACAACAAGAAATTAAATCACTACAAGTCAGCCACAAAGAAATAATAAAATGAATATAAATTTTTGGCCCAAAACAATAGATAATTTTCAATGTGAATCTACCAAGGTTGGCCACAACATAGTGAAGACCCAAAATAACAAATTCAACATGAAAACACTTCAATTAATTTCTCCCCAAGATCCACAACATGCTTCAACACCTTGTCAGCCAAGAACATGAAAAACATGAACACTCAAGAGAAAATCTTGGATCATGAGTGCAAAAATCAATGTGGATGTGTAACATAGATAGAGCATGATCTAGAAACCTCCACAAGCATCATAAACCACTAGAGAAGCATCTAAAAAAACTAAACTAAATAGAATCACATAATCTTCATTTAGGAACACAAACTGAAGTAACATAAAAATTTTCAAAATACAAATCTTCATAACTTGATCAAATCTTCACGCAGATCTCTGAAAAATCAATGTGGATAAACTAGATATACTCAACAAGAAACCCTTTAGTCCACAACCTCTGATCAACAATGTCTAAAACTCACCGAAAGACAAAACATTACTTCATCACTGACAACCTACAACTCATTACATTACAATTTTCTCAATATCCTCGACATATACAACTTCAAATGCACTAATGATAATAGTGTTGACATCAATGACAACAACATATCAACAACACAACCACAACATCCAACAATCCCCCCTTTGGGCGTTGATGGAAACACATGATGTGCAAAACACCATCAATGCAACTAACTCTTGACACTTCCTCCCCCTTAGGTTCTGACTCATTTTCACCTTAACTCTTCCACATGATCTTCCCACAAGGCTCTTCTCCTTATATAATCACTAGTTTTTCACATTACTCTTCTCCCCCTTTGACATCAATTTTAAATACCTCTAAGCACTAAACCACATATCTAAACTTCTAAACCATCTAACTACTCCCCTTGAGTAGTAGCCACTAGAACATCAATCTAAATCAAGATCTGATTATGAAATGCATGGAATGATGCAAAGAAATGCATCCATAGTTCTGATTAGGAGGGGTAATCAACCCTAACTTCCCTCTGGGATACTCAAAAGTATCCTTAGGCATGTCTAATAGTGAAACTCATCATGTTAATGGAACTTGAATTATCACAGAATATAGCAATAGGCTCATCATATAGAACTCTAATATCCTTCAACATCTGCTTCATCCATAATACTTGAGTACAATTGTAGTAAACGCCTCCTCTGTAGTAGATAAAGAAATGGCATTCTACTTTTTACTCAACCATGAAAATAACTTTTTACCCTAGAAAAATGCACCACCACTAGTACTTTTTTTGTAAGAGTTGTTGATGAATTGAGCACCCAAGATCACCTGCAAAACCAAGATAAACCTTCCACATGAGAGCAGCAAGAGATAAAATGTTGGAATATAGTGCAATAACAAAATGATGTTATTATCACACACTAAATGATACAATATGCCTCAACTCTCCCTTGAATTGGATGAGTTAATATGAACTCATATGGACTTGATCTAGACTAGATAGGAGGGAGATGTGAGTGAAAAATATATAGCAGAATATGGGAAAATAATTCCAAGAGGGGAAATAACTCTCAAATAACTAAATTAGGTGGGAGTTATGCCTACTTGGAAAATGCCAAACATGTGGAAAAACCTAATTAGAAAGAGACAGATGAGTGGTTTTGTGAGGTGGCATGTAAATCCAAAAGAGGGTGTGAAATTCAACCACCCAAGTGTGAGTGGGAGCAACACATGTAATCGATGGATTACACCATGTGTCCTCACATGAACCACATCTCCTATAACCTAAGGTATGCTTAATAATGTATAGGAAAAACAATATTAAAAAACCTTCACTAACACCCCCCTTAAGCATAGCTTAGGTGGGTGAAATGATGAAATAATGAAAAGATGGGTCCTGGCTACAAGGCCATGTAAGGTACCAATTGACAATGATGAAACCTCTCAAAACATGAGAAAGAGAAAACCCATAGGACAAAACTCTCCCCCAAGAGAGAAGAAGAGAGACCATATAGTCCCCCAATGTAGAATCTCCTGCATTGTTGGTGAATGCTCAACACAAGTAGCTAAAGATGATTCAAGATCATTGAACATTATTTATCCCCTTAGGAAGAAAGAAAACCAAGGATGTATGCAAGATATCTTCCCATTCCTGAAAGTAATATGAAGGAGGATTGTATGATGTATTTGAATTTTGTTCAGGTGTCCCCATGTAGATGCTGAAATTTGTCACCATCAAATCAAGTATTCTAGGCCACACTGTAGAAGATGACAATCTAGAACCTAGTGGAGATGGATGTAGAACAAAATCTGAAGAAAAAGATATCTCCTCTAAAGACAAGTGTACCTCCTCCAAATGCTACTCAAAAGTATCCACAATCATGCCAAACTGTGATGAATGATCACGTGGAGAATGAACAAGAGAATAAAAAGGTTCCTCCACAACAACTGAAGAAGAATCAACTTCATCAAAGAGGAGATGGATGTCATGAATAGTGTCTCCCAAGTCTGAAACATGAGACTCCATAAATAAACCTACAATGTCTATCAAGTAGTCATCCCAAGTAGTTATATCTAGAAGACAATGTGTATCCTGCTGCACTGAATCACAAGAAGCCATGAATGTAGCAAGACAAGTATCTTCAGATGCAATAGTAGATGAGGATGTGATCTCAATAGGAGGAGGAGAAGCAGGAAGAGAAGTCTCTTTCTCAACTAGACATTCAAGACATTTATTATACTCAAGCTCCTCTAAAGTATCATCATCATAGGGTATATTATCAATATCATCAAGGGGAATTAAACAATCTACACTCAATATGTGAGATCTCCACATAAATATCAACACCAATATATGTACCAATTAATCTTATAATGTGATCATTATTATTACCCCAAACTGATTGCTTCCAAGGTGTGTTTGGTTTAGGTATGAGCCCATAAAGGTATGGCAAGAGCTTAAGCCACCTGAGATGTGTCAGGATTCCATTCTTCCAAGACTCATAATTATCCTTCTTCAACATTACCACATAAGGATAAATAGAAAAACCCATGATACCTCCTCAAATGGTCAACACAAAAGAATCTACTACAAGATTACCCCCCCAAATTCACTCAAATATGACCCCCCTAGAAAAATATAATGGTGGCACTTTATAATTAGTGCATTTACAATTCTGGAGTTATTTTCTGGAGTTTTACAATGTCCAAAATTGGACCCAAATATTGAAAGTATAAAATAATATCAAAATCAAAACCTCAAAATAGAGCCAATGTGTAGTACTTGGAAAAATATTAACTTTCAAAAAATGAATCACCTTGATCCGAGGTCATATGTGAAAGTTATAGCCGTTTGAAGTTTCAAAAATGAGAATTGTCCTTCAGATCTACTGATAAAACTAATTTTCTAGAAAATCTGGATCACTTGAGAAAAAATGGATTACACCACTGCAAATCCTGTGAAATTCTACCCCGAATAAAAAAAAAATTCTCTAAGAAAAGAGCTTGGACTGAATTATGGCCCTCCAAAGGTTGACTGCAAAATAAAAAATGCAATTGGAGAGGGGGTCTGCTGAAACGTTCTGATTTAGTTTCTGAAAAATATCTAACCTGTATACAAAAAATAGAAATGACCCATATGGTATTTTTTAGCTGTGAACAAAACCTAGATGGCATATTTTCTTTAAAATATACAGAAAGTGTGGATCTAGTGTAAAACAAACGCATTTAGCAATATAAAATGACCCCAACAACCAAAAAATGACATGAAAATGTAGAATCAGCTACTTAAGACAAGAAAAGGCATGCTGCAACCTGTAATACTGGTTAGAACACTCACAAATCTCTCAAATTTGAGAAGGGGCTTGCAGATTTGATGCTTTGATACCATGTAAGAGTTGTTGATGAATTTGAGCACCTAGGATCACCTGCAAAACCAAGTTAAACCTTCCACATGAGAGTAAAGAGATAAAATGTTGGAATATAGTGCAATAACAAAATGATGTTATTATCACACACTAAATGATACAATATGCCTCAACTCTCCCTTGAATTGAGTGAATTAATATGAACTCATCCGGACTTGATCTAGACTAGATAGGAGGGAGAGGTGAGTACAAAATATATAGCAGAATATGGGAAAATAATTCCAAGAGGGGCAATAACTCTCAAATAACCAAATTAGGTGGGAGTTATGCCTACTTGGAAAATGCCAAATATGTGGCATAACCTACTCAGAAAGAGATAGATGAGTGGTTTTGTGAGGTGGCATATAAATCCAAAAGAGGGTGTGAAACTCAACCACCCAAGTGTGAGTGGGAGCAACACATGTAATCGATGGATTATGCCATGTGTCCTCACATGAACCACATCTCCTATAACTTAAGGTATGCTTAATAATGTATAGGAAAAATAATATTAAAAAACCTACACTAACATTTTTGTCATCCACATCTCCTGCCCAATCACCATCAATAAAGGAACTCAAAGTACGATCATCATCTTTAGCTTACCATAGACCAAAATCAACTATCCCTTTCAAGTATCTAAAAATTATCTTCACAACAGTCACATGAGATTCCTTAGGATCGGCTTGAAATCTTTCAACAATACATACAACATTCATGATATTAGGCGTAGATTGATTCAAATAAAGCAATCCACCAATCATTGATCTATAACTAGTCTTATTTTCCTTCAGAGAATTGCTATTTGTTGTCAACTCACATCTGGTCACCATAGGTGTATCAACTGGCTTTGAATCCTCCATACCAAATTTCTTTAGCAATTCTTTCACATACTTGGATTGTGATATAAAGATACCTTTATTTAACTGAGTAATTTACTATCCCAAAAAATAATTTCATCTCTCCAATCATTGACATCTCAAACTCATTCTCCATCTCATTAGAAAACTTCATGCACAAACTATCATCTCTTCCAAAAATGATATCATCAACAAAAACTTCCACAATCAAATATTTATCATCATTCTTGAAATACAAATTACTATTAGCAGTACCTTTGTTGAATCCAAGCTTCAACAAATATTTATCCAATATGGCATACCAAGCTCTAGGGGATTGCTTAAGTTCATACAGTGCTTTCTTCAACCGACAAACCATATCTCCTAAATCAGTTAATTGAAATCCATCAGGTTGCTCAACATATACCTCTTCTTCCAATTGGCCATTTAGAAAAGTAGACTTGACATCCATCTGATAAACCTTGTAGTCTTTGTAAGTAGCATAAGAAAGAAATTGTCTCATAACTTCAATTCTAGCAATAGGGGAAAAAGTCTCTTCAAAATCAATTCCTTCCATTTGAGAATATCCCTTCCAAACTAGTCTTTCTTTTTTTCTAACCACTTCACTTTACTAATTCAATTTCTTTATAAAGACCTATTTAGTTCCAATTACATTTTTATCCCAAATTCTAGGAACAAGAGTCCATGTATCATTTTTCTCAATTTTCTATAGCTCTTCTTTCATTGCTTCAACCCAATGTTCATATTTGCATGCTTCATTCACACTAGGCCTAGTCTTTGAAATCAAGCAATATTATTTTGCAATTTTTCTCCTAGTCTGGAAACCTTTATTCTTATCACCAATAATTTGATCTTCTGAATGAATCAATCTTACATACCTCAGAGTCTTAGAACGTTCTTGAATTTTAGGCTCTTCTAATCTCTCTTTAGCTCTTTCAGCAGTTTCTTCTTGCTCTTGATCTTCTTGATTCACTAGAATGATTTGCACTTCATTTGAAGTCTGACCTTTGTTTTTACTCTCATTCTCATCATTAGAATCATATCCACAGGTTCTAGATAGTCTAGCAATGTCTTCATCAACCTTAACATTTTCACTTTCAACCATTTTATTCAATCTCTTATTGTAACATCAGTAGGCCTTTCTTTTAGCAGAATAACCCAAAAAGATTCCTTCATCACTCCTAGCATAAAAATTTCCTATATCTTCATCTCTTCTAATATAGCATCTACTCCCAAATATTTTGAAGTATGTAATAGTAGGCTTATGACCATTCCATAGCTTTAAAGGGGTCTTATTAGTATCACCTTTGATTTGTACCTAGTTGAGGATATACCCAACAATACTCATAGCTTATTTCTAGTAGATATGAGGGACATTTCCTTCCAACATCATACT
This sequence comes from Sequoia sempervirens, assembly GCA_007258455.2. Lineage (NCBI taxonomy): Eukaryota > Viridiplantae > Streptophyta > Pinopsida > Cupressales > Cupressaceae > Sequoia > Sequoia sempervirens. The sequence goes on from VDFB02271358.1 coordinate 117,794,151, forward strand.
TCTAGTAGCAAATTGAATTGTTATGTTCTTCCTTTACACAAATTCATTTTGCTGAGGGGTCCGCAATGCAGATAATTGTCTCTTTATTCCATGTTATTCACAAAAAGAATTAAACTCACTAGAAGTGAATTCACCACCTCTATCTGATCTTAGACATTTAATCTTCAAACCTGTCTCTGACTCAACCATAGCCTTAAAGATCTTGAACTTTTCCAAAGGTTTAGATTTCTCCCTTAAGAAAGTATCCCACATCATTCTTGAATAGTCATCAATAATCAACATGAAATACCTGTAACCTTCTAAACTTCTAATTCTAGAGGGACCACAAAAATCAGTATGCACAAGCTCTAACAAGTCATTTGAACAATTTTTTTTGTTCCAAAATGAAATTCTAGTTTGTTTTCCCAATTGACATTCCTTGCAAATGGAATTAGTAGGTTTTACCAACTTAGGTAGATCTCTCATAGCCTTAGTAGAAGTTATCTTGACAATGTTATCAAAGTTAACATGACACATTCTCCTATGCCACAACAAAATTTCATCAACTTAAGCAACAAAACAACTTTTACTAGTAGCATTTAGATGAAAGATATTACCTCTTATTTTTGTACTTGATGCAATCACATTTCTAGAACATCCCAATATTTTCAACTTTCCATCCTTGAACTAAAGATTGTATCCCTTATCAACCTTCTATCCAACACTCAAAAGATTATGCTTTGGACCTTCCACATATAGGACATCATTAGTATTATTCTTACCATGGAACACACCAGCTGTGTTGTCACCAAATATCACAACACCACCATCATACTTTTCCACACTTACAAACTTACTTTTTTCTCAAGTCATATGATGTGAACATCCACTACCAATTACCTATTCATCTTTTTCTTCAACTCGAGCAGTTGGGGATTTCTCCACATTTTCACAACTAGAAAATTCAGTAGATAGATGATTATTTTCCACGATATAAATAAACACCCATTCATCTTCACCTCTATTATATTCATCATCTATCACACCTTCATTAGCAACATAGTAACACTTCTTTTGAAATTTATGCTTGTTATGTCTTGGTTTAGAATCTCTTTCCGGACACCTTGATGCAAAATAACCTATCTTATTGCAAGAAAAATATTTAAGAGGCAATTGTCCTTCATACTTACCTTTTCCTCTCGGTACTCTCTTAACAATAAGTGCTTCTAGCTCTCCCAGCTCTCTTTCTTCTTCTTCAATCTATTTGATTTCATCCTCATACTTGAATGTCTTTCTAGATGAACTCTCACCCAGATCATATCTTTGTCTATCTCTTCTATAAGTAGTAGCCTTCAATGCAAATTCAAACTTAGGAAGGGCATCACCAAATTTCCTCAACTCAAAAGAAGTCAAATTACCAACTAACATATCTTTGCTTACATTTGTTATAGTTTGGAGCTCTTCAATAGTTGTAGCTTTGACTTTATAAGCAACAGGCAAGGATCTAAGCACTTTAGCAACAATATTTGATTCTTCCAACTGTCCACTAGCACATTTGATACCACACATAATTTCATTCACTCTTTACATGAAAGTAGTAACATTTTCATCATCACCCATTCTCAACCTTTCATATTTCCCTTTTAGACTCTGCAACTTAGCAATCTTCAAATTAGTATCACCTTCATATAAAGTTTCCAAATTTTTCCAGATCTCATAAGTAGTCTTTAGATCTGTTGCTTATTTTTCTAGAACAAAACTTAATCTTAGTCCTAACCTATGAGCTTTCCACAACCCAATTATCATCTAGTTTGAGGATTTTCCAACACCTAAGTAGAGTAATTAATACTTTACTTCTCTTCAGGCTCTATGAGACCCAGGGAGGGTAATCCCACACATACACATAGTATTTCACACTTGGTCAAGTGTATTTCTTCACACATATGCACTATTTCATGAAAATCACCTTATCAAAGGCTCGACAAATCTTAGATAGAAGTGTTACTTATTTCAAGGAGTGCGCTTTCATACTTAGAGTTGGGATAGTGTAGTTTAAAGTATTTTGTGGGTCATTTTTCATCTTGAATCCTAGGCCAAATTCAATATTGGCTCAATATACTATAAGATAAACTAATAAAAAAATCAGTGCTTTATTTAAGGGAGAAAAAGTCACAACTAGTAATCAATCGGTAATACAATTTTGATTGAATTTCAAAAATAAATGGACCATTAGAATGTTACTTTGTAACATTTAACTCACAGTGTCTACAAAATATCACTTCCTTACTGAATCCTATATCCTTTTCTTACAAACTAATGAGCTCATTTTAGCATTTAATTAGTTCATTAAACTAAAGCATAAAAAAAAGTCACCCATTTATGTGAAAATGACAAAAAGATAAATGAAACTGTCATTAACTTCATTCATATCTTGAAAGAAAACACATAGGAGAGCAACATTTTGAAACTATACTTCTTCTTTCTTTTTGATATTTCCTTGTAAACCATATTTAAGATTCGTATATAGTATAAATTTCATCTTATACTTCTAATATATTTACTACAATATCCTTCTATATTCTATTATGATTTTAGAGCATAGCATTTACTGTGACCATATATATGCTCAAAATTTTGAACTCTCTTTTTATGCCATGAAATCCCCTTTATATATGTAGGGGAGCAATTGCACCCAGCTGAATTACAATTTCAATTTTCATTTGAGTTCATTTCAAAAACCTAATTCTAATTGAATCATTGAAGAAATCCCACATGGTTTCATAAGCAATCATTTGTGAACAAGGGAGGACAAACAGAAAAAAACATGTGGAGGATATTAACCGTCATTGTCACAACATTTGTTGTTTGGAACAAAAATATTCCATTCATATCTTCTTGAAGACCTTCCACATTAGCATGAGAAAAAAAAGGAAAACCGCAGATATATGAAAATAAATACCTCCAATGTGAAGACCATGGTGTCATCAAAAACTAAAAATAGGATGTGACCCTATTTAGATTCGTCGACATCCAAAAATGCTCATCCACTCCTTTCCTTGATGCAATTGGAGGGATTACTAGTACATTGTCATCAGAGCTCCCATATGGCACTAGGACATAAAAGTACTAGCCATATTCTAAGTTGATATTAGCTTCAACATCTGAAGGAGAGTCTGAAAGCATGATAGGAGAGTTGTATTTACCCAGGCAAGCCCTATGGCTCTTCTCCTTTTTCCTGGCCTTTGCACTCAACCATTTCACCTAGAAGGGTCCTATTCCTCAAGCAGTAAGTACTCTACACAATTGAATTCTTCTTATGGCCCCTAGCCCTCCTTTTACCCTTTAATATCTCAAGAGAAGCCATGAATTCCTGCTCAACTATGTCTCCATGGCACTAAAACACATTTAGCCAGCTAGACCTCCTAACAAGTGGAATTGTTGCACCAATTTTTCCCATTTTCTCTAAAGCTAGCAAAGTGATAATTAAAAATATTTTTGACTCAAGACCCACAAGAGAATCACCCCAATCCCAATAATTGTAGATAACTCAAGCAATAGAAATCCAAAATAGACCAGAGAACCTAATTTCATACCAATTTTCTTAAGATGAAAACACTGAAACTCTGCTTAGGAAACCTTATAGCCCTTTACCCTCCTTAACTACACACACCTTCTTCTATAGACTAAAAATATAGTGTGAATAAACAATGATCAACCTGCATTAAATAGAAAATTCAAGCATGCAAAATTAATGACTTGAAAAATACTTATGCGAGCGAGTTGGTAACTTATCAGCTTGGCTCTGAATCTAGGCCGCTCATCTTAGAGCAATTAAAACTTCATCTAAGGTGGCCATGAGCATTTTTTTTTTACCATTCTCAAATTGCTCCTTAAAAATAGTGAGGCTATCTCAAATGATTCCACATTCTTTTTTAACCTTGATTAATCATAGTTGATCTGACAATTTGCATGTATCTCCAACCTTATTCATGCTTTTCATTAATATCAGTGAAGTACATAGGACAAGTTTCTTAGAGAGAAAATTTATTTATATTCTTCATTGCTGATCCTCCCCAAAATTTAGGGTGCAATTTAGCGATGAAGTTATTTATGTGATGATTTTTAGTCCATCGGATCATCTCATTTTAAAACTTTATCAACAGTTCTCCAAACCTCTCGCTGCTTTCCTTTTTGCTTTATGTGGAATCCCTAGGATCATTCCATGTTTTCTTTTTCATTAATGGCCATCATTTTTTGTTGATCTACTTCATCCTTTCCTAGCTCCATCAACAATGTAAACATCCTAGTGGTGATCTTTAGCCCCTGATTATGCGGCCTGACCTCTAGTCAGATTCATCATTCTATTGCACATCGCTAATTCAAACCTTGCACCAAGGCTTCTATGTACGATGGGAGATGTTATGGAGGCATCATATTTAGACACATACAACCTGCATAAAACAAATGGCACTAAATAAATCACTCATAGGATCATATCACATTAGCGAAAGAAAAACACTCTAGAGGACATCCATTGCTTATCGCTAATTCAGAACTCAAGTTCTAAAATAAACCCGCGATGAGCGACGAAGTTATTACATAATGCCTTTGTTCATTTCTAATTCTCCTCATATATTTTTCTAGAAAATAGAAATGAGAGGATTTAAACATTTATAAGGTCCATCGCGTATCGTTGATGTGAGACTTTACATTCAAAACATATCCGCAATCAAGCAATATCACATCATGTCTCTCATAACTAATTTAAATTTATCTTTTCATGGCCATTTGTGATTAGTGATAAGAAAATAAAGCCATAAGCATCGCTCATTTCTATTACAAATTTGAAATCTCAAAAGCTATTAGCAATGAGTGACATTAAAGGAAAACATAATTCCATCGCTTGTCACTAATTCAGGCTGTGAACCAATGAATAAATCAATGATGAGTGATACAAATATGAGGGCCATTGGGACATAAGTGGGAACTTCTTAAGCACATGCTCATTAGTTGTTCTAAAAGAGGGGACTTCTCTAGGACAACATGAGAATAGTAGGCTCAATACTTCTGAATCATGCAATACAAAGGATGTAAAATTCAGGTGATTCAGACCTAGACACGAGAAGGGCTAGTCACATGATGACATTTAACAAACATGAAAAAAAATGAGACCAACAATAGGAAATACTAGTAAACAACATAATAGAATGCTAAGAAACTAAAATGAAAAATACCTCAACCTCATATAAGAACCCTACAACAGATGTAACAAATATTTTTAGGTAAAATTTCTTAGCGCTTTAATATAAGCACTCTAGATTTTGCAAAATTTGAAAGTGCCATTAGTGGCTCTTTCTAGGGATGTCTATTCCTTAGTGAACAAAGTGAGAATTCAGATCCCATGGAGAAGTAGACCAGGTGCCTACTCCATTGGGCAATAGAGTCAAAAAGTTATCTTTTCCCCCAACTGCTTTGGTTTGACAAGTCAAACCATATCTGATGGCACAAGGCCACCAAAACTATAGGCCTTTTCTTACCTCTATCATAGAAAAAGTTTTCATCACACCTCACTGAATCCAATTTGAAGACAATATAGGAATATACCCAATTAAACATGTTGGCATCTCTTAATATTTTATCAAGTACATAATCATCAACAAATTCATAACTACCTTGCATCTAAGAATCAAGCATAACACTAAAATACTGATTATTATGTGGAAATGACTCATAAATTTTTTCATTCAAAATATTATGAAGTTGAAAACAAATTTCCTTAATTTTTTTCTCATTACCACACTACAAGAAAATTCCATCCAGCTTAAAAATCTAGCACTCATACTCTACCACATAGTTGGTATTATCAAGCTCAATCTGATTAGTAGTTTTCATGTCAAAGGTGAAATGATTACAAGGATCAATCAAAAGATTATGCACATCATGCAAACTATCTCTAAGTGTATGTAAAGAAATAAACTCATACATTGGCACATCTTGTAACTATTCCTCAACATGTTGGTGTAGAGAATCATCAAGAATCTCTACCCTATCCTTATTATTACTCACTATGATACTTTCTGAACATATCATGCTAACATCTTTAGCATTCACATCTTGTTCAAAAGTGAGCAATTTTGGTTCCAAAAGATAATTTGTTTTTCATTTTAAATCAGCCCATATATCCATATAAAAGAATTCATAACTAAGCTCATCAAAATTAGGAAACAGATACTTATCCAAATCTGCATTAAAAATCTCAAAATCTTGCTTATAAACTTCATGGTTATTTGTTGTTCTTAACTCATCAACACGAGTTTCTGAACTTGCATCACTCTGCATACTTTCATGCTCATCATATAATGCATCATTACAATCAAAGGGTTTCCTACCTTGATCCATATTATCATCATGTTGACCAACTTGTTCATAATTGGAAGGAACATCAAATACCCATGTTTCATATCTTTCATAATAAAGACTATCATCACTGTCAAAATCAATATGAACATTACACAATAACTAAGGGTATTCATATGTGCACATTTCTGATATTCAGTGGTTAAAAAATTTGAAGTTTCTTCACTATTTAATAGACCACAATCCTGATCCATTCTTTCAACCACTTCTCTCTCTTGACATCTAGTAGAAAAACATGCCTTACCAAGTTTTAAGTTAGGAAATACCAAGATATTACTGCTATCAAAATCTAGGAACTTCATAGACTGGGTTTCATCATTGAATTGATCATTTATATCTTCTTGAAAGTAAAGAGAAGCATTTTCACTATTATGAGGATCAGTGGTGAGCATTACAACACTCTTAACTTCTTCCTTCTCAAACATGCACTTGTTAGTATATAAAACAAGGGATATTTGATCATTTGTATCCACACAATTTCTATTTTCATCAACATGTTTATCCGGAATCGAAGACAACAGACCTTGCACATATTCATTCCTTATTTTTTCCATATTATCTAAACACGTGTAAGCCATCTACATACTCAATATCCTAAAATCCTTAATCAGTGCACTAGATCCCTCCTCAAAAGCTTCAAAATACAAATGAATGCACTCTAATGTACCAGGTCTAAAATTTTTAGGGATTAGTGAAAGAGCAACAACAAATCTATGACTAAAAGCAATGCTTGAATCTTCATCTTGTTTCTTAAACTTTGTTTTAACTTTGTGACAAGATTAGAAGGTTCTTTTGCAAATTATTCTCTATAGGAATCCACTAGTTTATCCCAGTAGGAAAATGAATTCTCAAGTAAACTTAAGTACCAATCCCTAGCTTTAGCTTCAAAATAATTGACAAAAAATCTCATCCACATATCCTAATGTCTAAATGAATGTTTCACCATGAAACTATAAAAAATTTGGACATGTGCATCTCCTTCGCACATATTGTATTAGTTAAATCTAGGCATCTGCTTATAGACCCGAGATGTCATACATTTAACCTTATAATCAATCCATGAAAAGTCTAATTGGTAATATAATGAGTCAAAATAATTGACAATAGGTGCAACAATTTGACTTTCAGACCTAGCATGATCATCTCTTAATTGGGCTTGCATAGCCATCAGGTTCCTTTTATTCAACTATGCAACTCCCCTTTTAAATATAACTTTCCATTTTAGCCTTATCCTAGGCCTTTTCACACTTGGGTTCATGCACCTTTTCATATCAACTATCTAAGGATTTTCAGACTTATGAAGCTTTTTAACAATATGCATCCAAGTTTCTAATGGCATGGTTATTACTCTTTTATAATCCATGGACGTATGCAAATATGGTTTTATCTAATGGTGCACAATCACAACTATGCCAATATGAAGGATTATAATATAGTTACAAATGGATAGTAATCCTTAAGATATAAAACTTCATTCTAACCATCCATATTTTCCAGTTTGTGAATAAAACTTTAAGTGGAACAACAATTGCAATCAATACAATAGGCTCAATAAATGAAAATATGCAGAGAACTATGTACATTCACACCTCTAGTTTTTGTAACTTTGAATAGAGCACTTTTAGGTTACAAATAACAAACAACAACCCTTCATATGTAGAAGTTTTTTGAGTAGAGTTGCCACCTCTTCAACAAGAGGAAAACCTTTGAAGCAAGAGTATCTTTAGTTGAGTTCTTCCAGCAGAGTCAACTTAGGACTAGTACAAACCAATCTATAGATTTGGAACTTCTTCAACATTTGAACTAGATGTTCATTTTGTTTTGACTCTTTTCAAGTGGTCTTTGACACATTTGCATCAAAGATGCAAAGGCGTCCCTAGCGAAGTTGCCATTTTTGTTGGTTATTTTTTTAGAACCAAACTTAATCTTAGTCCTAACCTATGATCTTGCCACAACCTAATTATCAGCTAGGTTAAGGATTGGCCAACACCTAAGTACAGTAATTAATACTTTACTTCTTCTCTTTGGGGCCTGTGAGATCGAGGGAGGGTAATCCCACACATACTCATAATATTTCATGCTTGGTCAAGAGTATTTCTTCACATGGATGCACTATTTCATGAAAATCACCTTATCAAAGGCTCGACAAACCTTAGATAGAAGTGTTACTTATTTCAAGGAGTGCAATTTCATACTTAGAGTTGGGACAATGTAGTTTAATGTATTTTTTGAGTCATTTTTCATCTTGAATCCTGGGCCCAATTCAATACTAGCTCAATCTACTATAAGATAAACTAATTAAAAAATTACTACTTTATTTAAGGGAGAAAAAGTCACAACTAGTAATCAATCGACCGTAGTACAATTTTGATTCAATTTTAGAAATAAATGGTTAGAATGTTACTTTGAATCATTTAGTTCATTGTGTTTGCAAAATATCACTTCCTTACTGAATCCTATATCCTTTTCTTACAAACTAATGAGCTCATTTTAACATTTAATTAGTTCATTGAACTAAAGCATCTAAAAAATTCACCCATTTCTATGCAAATGATAAAAAGATAAATGAAACTTTCATTAACAACTTCATTCATAGCTTGAAAGAAAAAACATAGGAGAGCAACATTTTGAAACTATAAGTCTTCTTTATTTCTGATATTTCGTTGTAAAACCATATTTAAGATTCGTATACAGTATAACTTTCATCTTAAACTTACTTCTAATATATTTACTACAGTATCCTTCTATGTTCTATTCTACTTTTAGAGCATAGCATTTACTATGACCATATCTAGACTCAAAATTCTGAACTCTCTTTTTTTGCCATGAAATCCCCTTTATATATGCAGGGGAGCAATAAGCACTTGACTGAATTACAATTTCAATTTTCATTTGAGTTCATTTCAAAAACCTAATTCTAATTGACTCCTTGAATAAATCCCATGTGGTTTCATAAGCAATAATTTGTGAATAGGGGAGGACAAAAGGAAAAAAACATGTGCACAATATTAGCTGTCATTGTCATAGCATTTGTTATTTGGAACAAAAAATATTCCATTCATATCTTCTTGAAGACCTTCCACATTAGTATGAGAGAAAAAAAGACAAACCATAGACATATGAAAAAAAATACCTCCAATGCAAAGACCATGGTGTCATCAAAAACTAAAAATAGGAGGTGACCTTATTTAGAGTCGTCAACATCCGAAAATGCCCAACCACTCCTTGTCCTTGATGCAATTGGAGGGAATACCAATATGTCATCATCACAACTCCCACATGGCACCATGGAACAAAAGTAATGGCCATATTTTGAGTCGATATCAACTTTAACATCCAAAGGAGAGTTCGAAAGCACAATAGGAGAGTTGTGCTTACCCTAGCAGGCCCTATGGCTCTTCTCCTTTTTCCTAGGCTTCTCCACTGGTAGAGTCAGGTCCTTGCCTTTGACCTCAATCACTTCACCTAGAAGGTTCCTATTCCTCAAGCGGTAAGTACTCTACACAATTTCTTCTTCTTATGGCCTCTAGCCCTCATTTTACCCTTTGAAATCTCAAGAGAAGCCATGGCTTCCTACTTAGCTATGCCTTCATGACACTCAAACACACTTAGCTGGCTAGACCTCCTAAAAGGTGGAATTGTTGCACCAACTTTTCACATTTTCTCTAAATCTATCAGAGTGATAATTAAAAAATATTTTTGACTCAAGACCCACAAAACAAGCACCCCAATGCAAATAATTGTAGATAACTCAAGCAATAGAATTCCAAAATAGACCAGACAACCTAATTTCATACCAATTTTCTTAGGATGAAAACACTAAAACTTTGCTTAGGAAACCTTACATCCCTTCCAATCTCCTTTACTATAAATTCCTTACTTCTTCTATAGACTGAAAGGATAGTGTGAATAAACAATGATCAACTTGCATTAAATATAAAATTAGAGCATGTAGAATTAATGACTTGAAAACTCCTTACATGAGAAAATTGGTAACTTATTAGCTTGGCTCTAAATTTGGGTCATTCATCTTAGAGCAATTAAAACTTCATCTAAGGTGGCTATGAGCATTTTTTTTTTACCATTATCACCTTTCTCCTTGAAAAAAATGAGGCTATCTCAAATGATGCCACGTTCTTTTTTAACCTTGATTAATCATAGTTGATCTAATAATTAGCATGTATCGCCAACCTAATTCACACATTTCATTAATATTAGCAAAGTACATAGTACTAGCTTCTTAGAGAGAAAATTTCTTTATGCACTTCATCATTGATCCTCCCCAAAATTTAGGGTGCAATTTAGCGATGAAGTTATTTATGTGATGATTTTTAGTCCATCGGATCAACTCATTTTAAAACTTCATCAACAATTCTCCAGTTCTCTTGCTGCTTTCCTTTTTTCTTTATGCAGAATCCCCAGGATCATGCAATGTTCCCCTTTTTTCATTAATGGTCATCGCTTTTCCCTGATCTACTTCATCCTTTCCCAACTCCATCAACAATGTAAACATCCTAGCGATGATTTTTAGCCCCTGGTTTTGTGGCCTGACCTCTAGTCACATTTATCCTTTTGTTGCACAACGCTAATTCAAACCTTGCATTGAAGCTTCTATCTGGGATGGGAGATGTTATGGAGGCATCAAATTTAGACATGTACAACCTGCATAAAAAAAATGGCACAAAAGACATCGCTTATAGGATCATATCACATTACCGAAAGAAAAAACCTTTAGAGGACATCCATCACTTATCGCTAATTCAAAACTCAAGTTCTAAAACAAACTCATGATGAGCGATGAAGTTATTACATAAGGCCTTTGTTCATCACTAGTTCTCCTCATATATTTTGCAAGCAATTAGTGATGAGAAGATTTACAATATTTCTAAGGTCCATTATGTATCGTTGATGTGAGATATTACATTCAAAACATATCTGTGATCAAATGATATCACATCATATCGCTCATTGCTAATTCAAATTTATCTTTTTATGGCCATTCATGATGAGTGATAAGAACATAAAGCCAGAAGCATCACTCATCTCTATTAAAAATTTGAAAGCTCAAAATATATTAGTAATGAGTGACATCAAAGGAAAACATCATTCCATCGCTTGTCGCTAATTCAAGGTGGGAACCAATGAATAAATCAAGGATGAGCGATACAACTACGAGTGCCATCGAGACATAAGTGGGAAATTTTTAAGCACGTGCTCATTAGTTGTTCTAAAAGATGGGACTTCTCTAGGATGACATGAGAATAGTAGGCTCAATACTTCTTAATAATGCAATACAAAGGATGTAAAAGTTAGGAAATTCAGACCTAGAGACTAGAAGGGCTAGTCACTTGATGACATTTAAGGAACATGAAAAAAATAAAAATGTTACCAACAATAGGAAATACTAGTAAAAAACATAATAGAATTCCATGAAACTAAAACAAACAAAACCCTAAACCTCATATAAGAACCCTACAATAGATTTAACAAATATTTTTAGGTAAAATTTCTTAGGGCTTTAACATTAGCACTCTAGGTTTTGCAAAATTCGAAAGTGCCATCAAGATCCATAACATTAGTCATCTTAGTATCAGTCAAAGTACTCAACAATGCTTCCTTAGCTTTGATATTATACTTAGCATAAGTACCATTTGGTGGAATAATATACCTATTACTTGTAATTCTCTAGTAGGCTTCACCAATGCATCTCAAATGGAACTCCATTCGAGTCTTCCACAACTAATAATTTGTTCCATCAAATATTGAGCTATCCTTCTTGTATGTCACCATCCGAGATCACCTCAACTTGTTAAACATCTTCCAAGGACCAAAGCTCTTATACCAATTTTTGGTAATAGAAGGGCAGACAATTGAGAGGGGGGTGGCTCAGTTGTCACCGAATTTGAAGCTTATTAAAATTATTAATCCTTATTCTTAAATCTGATCAATATCAATGAAAGCATGAATCAACAACACATCAGAAACACACATAACACCAAGATTTTTATGTGGAAACCCTATTAGGGGAAAAACCATGGTGGAGGTTAGTCCACAAGATTATACCCTTTTAAAAGTATAAGAAAAATAAATGGGGAATTTGCATACATTCAAGAACATTTCCTAGATATCACTACTCAATTATAAAGACTCCCTGCCTTACAAAGAGATTCAGATTACAACCATCCAGATTTTGAACTAAGAAAATAACATCTGATAATGCCTAATTACAGTTTTAGTTAGGCACATGAACACTTCTTCACTCTTCTTCACACTCTACTCTACCTCCAAATTATTTTAACATTATTCACACATCTCATATAGAAGCACACTCCAATATGAATAAACAATAGCTCTTATATATCTACAACAAGAAATTAAATTGCTACAAGTTGGCCACAAAGAAATAATAAAATGAATATCAACTATTGACCCAAAACAATAGATAATATTCAATGAAAATCAACCAAGGTTAGCCACAACATAGTGAAGACCCAAAATAAAAAATTCAACATGGAAACACTTTAATTAATTTCTCCTCAAAGATCCACAATACGTTTCAACACCTTGTCGACCAAGAACATGAAAAACATGAATACTCAAGAGAAAATCTTAGATTGTGAGCACAACAATCAACACGGATGTGCAACACTAATAGATCATGATATAGAAACATCCAAAAGTATCACAAATCACTAGAGACGCATCCACAACAACTGAACTAACTGGAATCACATAATCTTCATTCAAGAATACGAACTAAAGTAACATAAAAACTGTCAAAATACAAATCTTCATAACTCAATCAAATCTTCACGCAGACCTCTAAAACTCAACGTGGATAAAATAGATATACTCAACAAGAAACCACTTAGTAGAAAAACTATGATAAAAAATGTATGGAACTCACTGACAGATAGAACATCACTTCACCACTGATAACCTGCAACTCATTCCATTACAATTTTCTCAATATCCTCAACATATACAACTTCAAATGCACTAATGCTAATAGTGTTGACATCAATGACAACCACATATCATCAACACAACCCAAAAATCCAAGATATTCATGATTTCTTTGTATCATACATGGAAGTATGACACAATGACTCATACCTCATGAGACTATTTCCATGTAGCCTTATGGACCATGCTATGGAGTGGTTGATGTGATTGACACCAGTAGTCAAAACCTTTGATGAACTGTCTAATAGATTCATAAGTCACTTCTCCTACAACATTGAGCAAGATGTCACCATCACAAGCTTTCTCATGATCAAACAAAATCAAGGAGAATCTTTTACTTCCTACCTACAATGATGGAGACACAAGGCTACTAGATGTAAATGGCCCATCCCTGACAAGGAATTGATGGATATATTCATTAGCAATGTCTTACTTGAGATCAATTATCAACTCACAATGTTATGTCCAACAGACTTTGAAGAAACCATTGAGAAGGGGTTGAATATTGAGAGAGCCTTCATTGCAAGAGGTTACCTTAAAACTAATAGCTCAAAAGATAGTCTATCTAGTTCAAATGAAAAACCTAAAGTCTGGGCTAAAAAAAAATGTCACAAATGGTGGAGTGGTTGATGCTAGAACATTATGGTAGGCACAAAACATGGTTCAAAATAAACCACAGGTAGCACAAACAAGCTATGTTCTAAACAATGTGAAAAATAAACAAAATACCTATTCCAACAACAATCAAGTTGTTGGTGTAAGTGTTCTTTGGTTTGCTTACACAACTAGCTAGGAAGACTTTTCCCTGTCTTCATCCAGGAACCTGATAGCTTCTAGGTTCTGGTTAGGCTTAGGTTATTAACTAAGCTCTGTTTCAACTCCTCTCCAAGAGTTTCTCAACTTTTTGCTTCACCTTGGAAGACTAACACCAATTTGAATTAGCAACTTTCTCCTACACTTAGAAGACTCTAAGTGCCAACATCACACAACACCTTGAACTACTTACAGGGGTGTCAGAGATACTAGAAACATGACTTTCACATCCAATTAGATCCATATTGGATGGTCTTCAATCTTTACTCTTACCGATTTCAAGAATTTTCCTTGAGAAGGCCTAATTCCTTGTAGCCCTTGACAGTGTCCGTTTTGCTTTTCTTGCTCAAACTTTCCAAAAAACCTAAAAAAAAAACTTCACTTTTAGATACCCTTTTTGAGCCTTTAAAATTTTCACAGTGTTTCAGACCCCTGACTCCTCCATACACTAGTTTCCTATAATCTAGGTCAAATTGGGCTAATAGGCCTAATTCCTAGGAACCTACTGATTTCTTGTTTTCTTATCTCAACAAATGGATTGACAAACCTTCAATCCTCTTATCATTTTGTGATGTGACTGTACCCTACCTGGAACTATACCTGTTCCGTATGGTACCTATTTTCCCTGCCTAATCTCTTCAACTCTTCACTACCAAACCTCTAACCGGGTATTAGGAACTCGCTTAGGGTTTGGTTTTAAATGAAAATGCTCGACTCTTCATAACTCCTACTGCTAAGTATTTATAGATCATTGGCTCCCCTATCATATCCATCTAATCTCAGGAAGACCTCATGGCTAGATTTTATGGGGGAGCCATGAAAAGACTGACTGGTCTGAACAAAACAAGAAAACCCTCTAAAACCTTAACTTATGAATTTAACACACTAGATTAACTCAAAACAATTTGATTACAGAATGAAAAATGCTTAAGACTACTCTATGAACACAAATCCAATATTATATCAATACATTCAATCCACTATGTATCGCTGTCACTTCAAAACCTTCGAAAACACAGAAAATGCTGAGCCTTCTTCTATTCTAAAAACCAAAAACTTGATTACAACAACTCTAACATCTTGCATTTGAGCCACACCTTTCATAGATTCCATTTACCAAGTTTTTAGGGATGTTGGTTGATCCCACACTCCTATATTTTAGGGGATCCAAGATAACCAAGTTGCATGCAACATGACAAATGTTGTCATGCAACTTTGTAACAACTTTTTGCAACTTATCATTATGTCCTCTTCCTAACTCCTAGGACCTCTAACTCCTTGATTCCGAGCATCCAACTCCCTTAACTACCTCTTGGAATCTTCTAACAACATAGATGTGTTTAGAACACATTTAAGACTCCAATTCCATCTTAAGCTATTTAAGGCTAATTAAAGCTAGACTATTAATGAAGATTAAACTTTGGTGAATCTTAGTCCTAATGACTAATTCACCTAACCACAACAATGACCTTCTAAGGTCCAAAACAAACACACTAAACTCTAACTTGGATAATTTCATATACAAGCCAAAATTTCTTAAACTATGGAGGTTAGCCTAGGTGCTCCTGCACCAGTTGTGAACCAACAAAAAAATCAGGGAGGGAAATAGAGGTAGTATGATCAACCAAGAAGGAAATGAACACTACTAGGTGAGTCACTGGAAACAATCATGCACAAACTAATACAAGAAAACCTCCTCGAAACTAATTATCATCCAAACTACTAGGAACCTAGTTTCAAAACACTATGGTATAATGAGGACTTATGCATAACTTACATACGATCAAAGGACACACCAAAAATAATTGCATGAGATTCAAGCACCTTATCCAAAATTTAATAGACAAAGGGGAGGTAGATGTCGAACATCATCCTCAAAATAAGGACCTACAAACATACTCAAACCCAATCCCAGACCATGCCAAAGGAAATGACAAAGGAAAGAAACAAGAGTACCATAATGCTAATTACACATATGGGGACACAGTTTTAGGAACCCTCTCACAAGTTGATGATAATAGGGAAAACATATTGACTCTACAAGGTGCAAAAAACAACTGTAATGTAACCACCTATCAAGGAAGAGTTACGATTCAAGGAGTCCCACCCAAACCTACAATAAAGTCACCAAACAACTACAGTATTGTGGAATAATTTAAGAAAACACCTGCACTAATCTCAATATTGGAGTTGTTAAAACTATCACCTACCCATAGGGAAATACTACAAAAGGCATTGGAAATAGCAGTCCCTAATGACGTCAGTCCTAGTCAGTTCCAAGCTATGGTTGGTAAGATCACAAGTAATCATTTAATCTTTTATGAGAAAGATCTACCCCAAAGAGCATTTCACAACCAAGCCCTCTACATAGAGGTTGGTGTTCATAAAACCATGTTCAAACGAGTATTGATAGACAATGGTGTAGGTTTAAACATCTATACCTTAAAAAATTTCAAAAAACTGGGGTATGTTGATGATGTGATTGATAGAGGAAAGAGTATCACATTGAGAGCCTATGATGACCTTGAAAGAAATTCTGAAGGAATAGTTAGGTTACTAGTGCAGATAGGTCTAGCTCTAACAAAAACCACTTGTTAAGTACTGGAATTTGAGTTGCCATAAAATTTCCTCCTGGGACACCCTTGGATCCATGCATTACAAGTAGTCCCTTCCACTTTTCATCAATTCCTAAAGTTACCCCATGAAGGAAAAGAGGTATCACTATATGTCGATCCTGATCCTTTTCATTTTTATGCCAAGTTAGAGGAGAAATACAATAAAATCCAATGTGTGCCTAGCAATGATATAGCATTACACTCATCTTCTTATGGTGACCCTTCCACACTTCCATCAACCTCAACCAAGAACACCTCAAGTGGCCAACCAAAAATAGAAGCCAAGATTTAGGTACTTGACAAGGGTAATAGGAATTACTATTTCAACCAAGCATTCTACATCAACATGCTTCCACTAACACCCAGAGTATATGGAGTTCCAAAAGAGATCAAGATAGTGTAAATGATTTCTAGGCCCACTATCTTCACTAGGTGGGGAGACATGCAAGATGAAATATTTGAGGACTTTTCATCTATGATCTACAAGGAGAACCAAGAAGAACTAGAAAAGCCACGACCCATTTTAATTGACCCTACTACTAGAGGTTATCAATTATTTAAACATATGGGATTTAATGGAAAGAGTGACCTTGGGCTACACAAAAAAGGACAGTTAGAGCCTATTATAGTAGAACAAAGGAAGAAGAATATGGGGCTAGGTTATAAGCCAAAAGATGTGGTTATTCAAAAAACTGGATGAACCTCTTGGAAGAAGTGAGAAATTTCTACTAGCGCTAAGGTATTTGATACCTATCATACTTTAGACAATGATTTACTCATTGAAGAATTATTCAAATGATAACTTTAGCATTGATAGGTTCCCTCTCCAACATATTCAAACCATTCCCAACATTTGCTACAATTATGATATAGACTCTAATGAATACGAATGGGATTCTCCTTCCTTCATCATTGTATATGATTCTCCCACTTCTAGCAATGACTACCTAGACACTCAATGGGAAAAAGACACCCAAGCCATACTGACCCTTCCATCTATTTCCATAGGCTTTGTAGATTAAGATGATGACCTCCAACTACAGTACCCACAACTCATACATTGGGATCAACAACAACATACACCTATTCTAGATCAATTCCAAAATGATGAGGCAATCATAGAGTTCATGGGAATTCAAACAAACATACCACCAAGAGACCACAAAGCAAGATTCATAATGGAACTTGAACAAGAGACATACTTTGGTGGAGAGATTGAATCTTCTAGTCACAAAAATGAAAGAAAGAACATAAAAATATAGTCCCCTAGAGAAATCCACCTTGTGGTTCTATCAGATCTAGAAAAGAGGAAAATAAAGGACGCATCCAAAGGTGAAAACCTCTTAGAGGAACTTGAGGATGGAAGATTCAATCTCCCCATAGCAGAAAATCAAGAAAGATCAACACTGCTTGTAGAGGAAGCAAAACCCATAAATGTTGGCACACCAAAGGACCTGAAGATAACTTACCATGCTACATCACTGGACCCAAAAAAAAAGGACAACTTCATAGCCTTCATCAATGCCCAGAAGATAATTTTTGCATGGACCTACACTGACATGCCTAGACTAGATCCAACATTAGTAGTACATCATCTAGCTTTAATCCTTGGAGAAAATCCTATCAAACAAAAACATAGCAAAATGCATCTGCATATAGCATTATTGGTAAAGATAGAGCTAAAGAAACTACTAGATGTGGGTTTCATTAGACCCATCGACTATCCACAATGGATATAAAATCTAGTACTAGTGTCCAAGACTACTTGGGGCATAAGGATATGCACAGACTTCAAAGACTTGAACAAGACTTGTCCAAAGGATGACTTTCCATTTCCAAGTATCGATATGATTTTAGATCTAACAATAGGGCATGAGATGCTATCCTTAATCAATAGTTTCTCTTAATACAACTAGATAAAGATCTCTCCAGATGACCAAGACAAAACAACATTTACTTGTACTTGGGGAGAATTTTGTTGGAATGTAATTCTCTTTGGTCTAAAGAATGCAAGAGTGACATATCAAAGAGCAATGATGACCGTATTTCATGATATGCTACACACAATCATGGAGGACTATGTGGATGAAATTATTGCAAAATCAATCAAAAAGGAAAACCACTTGACAAACCTGGCTAAGGTATTTGATCATCCTGAATAGTATAATCTGAGACTCAATCCTAAGAAATGCATCTATGGGGTAACATCTAGAAAATTGTTCAGGTACATAGTATCAAGAAGAGGGATTGAAGTAGGTCCATCCAAAGTAAAAGCAATAATGGAGATGCCTCTTCCAAAAACACTAAAATAGTTGAGGAGCCTACAAGGGAAGCTACAATCCATTAGGTGATTTATCACACAATCAGTAGAAAAATGTCACCCTTTCACTCACCTCCTACACAAGGACATCACCTTCAAGTGGAATGGGACATGTGACCAAGCATTCCAACAAGTCATATAGTACCTACTTACTCCTCCTATACTCATGTTGCCTATCCAAGAAAAAGAAATGATACTTTACATGTCTACCACACAAGCAGCACTGGGAGCTCTCTTGGCCTAGCTAGATGATAACAATAAAGAAAGGGTAATATACTATATTAGCAAAACACTGGTGGGATATGAACTAAATTAATCACCCATTGAAAGAGCATGTCTCTCAGTCATGTTTAAAAAACAAAAGATAAGACACTACATCCTGAATAGAAAGGTCAAGTTGATTTCTAAGGTAGACCCATTCAAGTACTTACTAGCAAAGGCAACCCTCATAGGTCGAATAGGCAAATGGGTAATGATCCTAAGTGAGTTTGATATAGATTATGTGGATAGGTGAGCTATCAAGGGATAAATTATAGTAGACCAACTGGTTGAAGCACCCTTAGATGATCATAAACCTCTCATAGTGAACTTTCCCGATGAGAGTATCTTGATGAAAGAATTGATAGACCAATGGACTCTATACTTTGACTAGTCCCATACATAACATGGATATGGAGCCAATATTCTATTTCTCATGCCACAAGGAGATAGTATGCCCAAGACCTAAAGGATTGCATTCCCATGCATGAAAAACATCTCAGAATATGAAGATCTTATCACAGGATTAAAACTAGCTATTGAATGGAGAATAAAAGAGCTACATGTCTTAAGAGAATCTCAGATAGTTATCAAACAGGTGAATGATGAGTACTAGACAAAATATGAAAAATTGCTACCATATAAAAGGATGGCGGATATCTTCAAGGAATAATTCATCAAAAAAACCTTTAAGAAAATTCCTCAGATCAATAATAGAGCTACCAATGTAATGGCAACAATAGGCTCACTACTTGATATTCAACAAAACATTCCTAAGTATGAGTTCCTTGTGGAATAGTTGTTTGTACCAACATTCAACATCCTCAAATTAGAATTGGTATGTGTTTTTGTTGGTCGTCACTCCCCATGGTACCAAGATACCTTTGACTACATCGAGCATGGTACCATACCCCTTGACTTAACAACTAGCCAAAATAAAACTTTCACCTGTAGAAATTCCCATTTTACCATCCTAGGAGATACCCTATACCGTCATAGTCTAGATGGTATGTTACTCTAGTGCCTTGATGCAAAAGAAGCACAAAAAATTTTACAAGAAGTTTACAAAGGTATTTGTGGATCCCACTTTGGAAGACTTAACCTAGTCTAGAAAATTCTCAGAATAGGATACTACTAGCCCTCCATGGAACATGAATGCATATAGTATTCTAGAAAGTGTTGAAAATTTCAGTAGCACAATGACCTGGTTCATGCACCAGCACAAGAATTGAGACCTATAACCACACCATAGAATTTCTCGCAATGTGGATTAGACCTGGTAGACAATATATCACCCATTTTATCCAATAGGCACAAATTCATTATCACAACAACAAAATACTTCACTAGATGGATAGATGAAATTCCATTGACCTATATCACCGACAAACATACATAAAAATTCATTTTGAATTATCTCATCTACAAGTATGGAATTCCCCAAACAATAATAATAGACAATGGAACCCCATTAAAAAATCAAGATATCCAAGAGCTTTGTTCCCAATTTTCTATCCACCATTGATTATCCATGCCCTATTAACCCCAAGGAAATGGTCAGGTTGAGGAATCTAATAAAACCATACTAAAAATACTCAAAAATATTATTAATGAAGCCATTTATGATTGGAATTTGTGGCTAAACCTAGCCTTATGGGCCTACCAAACCAACATTCACACACCTACTGGTGTCACACCATTTTCCTTGGTCTACGGATCAGAGGTCATCTTTCCTATTGAGGTCAAAATCCCTTCATTACGAGTTTCACTAAAAGGCATGGTCAACAACAAAGAATACAGGGTATCCAGGTTAAATGAATTATAACTCCTAGATGAAATACATTTGAGCATGTTAAACCATCTATAGGTTTATCGAAATATGCTCAAATAAAAATATGACAAAAAGATAAATGATAGGAACTTTCAAGTTGGTGAATTAGTTCTCAAAGACAATAAAAAAGTATAACTAAATTAGGATGGGAAAGGAAAATTTGAACCCAATTGGTTAGGGTTGTTTGTCATCACAACAAGATACAACTTTGGGTCATATTAGTTAGCTACTCCTGAAGGAGAACCTTTAACTAAATTACTAAACAAAAACCACCTCAAGAAGTTCTACACATGAAGCACATCAGAATACCCTTGACAAGAGGGTAAAAATCCAAAAAAATAGAAAAAGGATAAAAAAATACAAAAAAAATTCAAAAAGAAAGAAAAATAGTAAAGAGAAATAAAATGTTCTTTGAGTGAAAACCACTTTGTGGCACTCTTAGAATAGGTACCATAGTGAAAACCTAACAAATAGGCACTATGTTTGAATAAAACTTGTATAATTATCTATCGGTACTATCCACAACATCTACCCATTCATTTCATAATAAAATAGGGTATCCAACCATGGCTTGTCATTGATTAAGGAAAGTTGTCTGGTCTACAATTGGGGGAAAATTCTTTAGACTAGTCATGGATTAGATCTTTGAGTGCCCTATCATGGTCACAAAAAAAAAAAAAGATCAAAAACATTAGAAAACAACAAAACATCAAAAACATCAGAAAACAACAAAACATCAAAAATATTAGAAAATAGCAAAAAAGAAAAAAAACATCTAGAAAACAACAAAAGAACAAAAAAATTTGAAAAACATAAAAAAAAAACATCATGGGGTTATTCCTTCACTCAAATAGTCTAAGATATCAACATTTTCTTAAACCTCATAGCTAGTTCAAGTAGATTTCCGCAACATATCCTCTAGAAATATAAGTGGAATAGCAATCCAGATTATCAATGTTTACCCAAAAAAATTTATGCTTTGAGTCAAATGGTCAAACTACGTGGTCTTTGCATGTACAAATAGGCAAGGATTATTAGCCCCAAGACCCTAGGTTAGTCCCCTTAGGTTTTAATATGCTTTATTTCAACTTAGTCAAAAACACAAAATCCAAAAACATTCACAAAACAAAAAAGGTTAAAAAACACTCAAACCAAGTGAACTATGATCCTTTGTGTGTACAATGTAGGCAAGGTTTTATTATCCCCCAAGGCCCTAGGTTAGTCCCTTGAAAACAACAAAAACAACATCATAAAACTTAGAAAAATAAAAAAGACCCATGTCCGCCATCACAATTCACATTAAGACATCATCATAATAAATAGAATGTCACATTCACCCTTTGAAAAAACAAACAAAATAAACAAAGCAAGCATCAACAGCTAGAAATTTCAAGTAAACAACCACAAAATAATTTGATTGCAAAGTGAACTAAAACAAAGCCAAGTATCAGATACATTATTTTTGACAAGACCCAACAACATCCTAAGATATGTCTTAATGGATCCATTCCTATGATAGATATGATCAACATTGGATAAATAGACCCATCCGAAACATATATGGCAAGTGATATAACATCATTGTTTTATCTTTTTTTTGTCTTATTTTTGTGATTTACATTATTGACTCATTCCTAAGATCTCTTGAGGATGTCCATAAGAAGAGGGAATGGGGGCAATTGAGAATCATTTCGATTTTCTATTTGTGGATAGTCTTGTTATACTACCATGGAGAATAATTTCTTTTCTCTATGTGTGGAAGTCGTCTTTGGAACATTTCATGTAACAGTGACATGTTAGGTTCTTAATACCTCATGTGTTACTGGTCTGACATGTTTTTAAAGCTTCTCACCCATAAAATCTAATAGGATTTCCATATGTCTGGTATGAACAAGAATACTCCTTGTTTGTAGAGTCAAAGTCCATGCAATCGATACAAAGTCACCTTGGTCATTAATATCCTAGTGCATCGTATTTATTTGCTATATCGAAAAGAATTGTTCAAACTGCAAAGTCTCTAAAGAAAAGAAAAAGCAACTCATCAACTACTAACAAACATCACATTTATATCATCAATGTTTCTTCTAAATTAAGATCACATTTCTATCCATCCTCAATATTTTCTCTAATTTTAACATCATTTTTTGTATCAAATCATGAACATTTATTCTAAGTGAAATATGCATAGCAATATCATTAGTACCATTTTGCATCCACAATATCATCAATACACATCATGATGATAATAAACCAATAAAAAACATCATGTATGGGGCATTCATTCATATCAACACCATATATAAACACACATCACCATATATCATCATCACATAGGCATAAAATGAGAATGAATCAAAGAAGGTATATATCATATATATCATCATGAAAAAAGAGAGTACATCATCAGTGTGATAGGATATACAAAATCATAATATCTATACAAAGCTCAATTAGGCTGATGAATATATAGATACAAAACACATGTCTACAAAATGCCTCTAAGCAATGAATAACATGAAGATCAAGTACAAAAGTAAGACCCTGACAAGAAGGATAGAACCCTATAGATCACCAAAATGATTTGGCTATCTCACAGAATAATCACCTACACCACCACCTGCACCACCAACTGCACCATCACCACCCATAGAACTAGGCTCTCCAAACCATAGACACTGAGCAGCCATGGGAACAACAAACTTATATAAAGTTTGACAGTAGGTAGACCTTATTGATCACACTTTTCCCTAAGAGTATCTCTCTTTGTAGTAAGAAACTATACAAAAGCCTCTGTAGGATGTCATTAACCATTCTCACTATCTCCCTCAGCCCTTAAAATATCTATGTAAGACTTTGTAGCATGTCAGCTCGCTATCTATGCATCTCTAGTAGCGGCCATTTGAGCTAATAGTATATCTCCTTCCCAAGCTAGTGGAGGAGGACCCAAAACCTACCTACAACCTTGCACCTGAGGTGGTTGCTCATCCTGATTACCTTGGGGCCCATCATGATGAGATCTATCACAAGCTCTATCCAACTACTCTATGAGAACCTTGATATGTTGTTTCTCTCCACGATGACCTATAATACCTAATTTTCCTAAAGCTAGATCACCCCTAGGAATAGTGAGTCTCAATGGCATATGGTAGGCCCACCACTCATCATATTCATGAGAGGTACCTTCATTTTTTGGGCCAACTAGTGCAAGTGCTCCAAAATCAATAATGGAAATATCTATATCTGGCTAAAGACCCCATACATGAACCTCTTGAGTCATTCAACCGAAACAAGCCTCATTAGTATCAAGAACTCAACCCTAACTCTCCCCAAACTAATGACATACTCAGTCTAGTAAATAAAACTCTAGCACGAGATGAGAATGACCAAGCAACAAACAAGTTTGTTGACAATAAACAAGGTGATCTGAATCCTTTGGCCAAACATCACACCCCAAATAAGGTCTCCATAGAAAATTGGGCATATCATCGAAAAATCAGTGCCAATAAGGAAGATCCCCAAACAAGGTATAGTGCATAAAATCCCCATAATGATAGGAGTATGGATCATCAAGGATATGATCATGTATCCCATCTGGTCGAGTAACTGCAATATGCTCCCATGCTCAGACATGCAAGAGTGAAGCACTTGTGGAAATAGATTTCCTACCCTGATACACGACCTAATGCATATCTCTCTACAAGTGGGCGAGAAGACATGGACCCCAAGCGTACCTTGTACCATGCTCAAGAATACTCTCAATACACACACCCAAACCTATGGGAAACCATTGACCTTCGCTATCGAGAACAATGAGTCTTGAAATCTAATCACATAAGACAAGCAAGATAGGATTTGCACTATCAGAAAACTCAGAAAGATTGATCTCTGACTGATGTACTGCCAAGTTTCAAAGATCTAACACTCGATGCATGACATGGGTACCACATTGAATATGATAAGTAACTAGCTCCCCATGAATAGGAAGATGAAATATCCTCCATACATCCTCAAGAGTGACATTCACCTCTCGTGTAGGTAGGTGAAATGAGGATGTCTCTAAATGCCACCGTTCCATGAATGTAGTTATCATAGTGTTATGGGTCTTGATAGGAGGCATATAAAAAATGTAACGTAGTCCCAAAAAATTGAGAAAATATTGCTCCAACACACCAAAATGAGCAATAGGATCAAATAAATGTCAAGGATGTCTCTCTCTCAATTGTAGTACTCTAAGGCCAACTTGCAATCGTTTTGAACCCACAATGTTAGGGTTTCACCATAAATAGGTGGAGACACATAATGACACAAAACATGATGATAAATGATATTTAGGATAACAAATGAACACATGCTTGTTTTCTAAGCAAAATCTAAAGTCAAACACAATAGAAAGAGTCAAATGCAAGGGTTTTGAGTAAATGCTCAGAAAGCACTAGGCAAAAGCAAGCTTTTGAGGAAAAAGTGATATTTTCAAGAAAAGGAAAGGAAACAAGGGTGTGAAAATAAGTCAAAGTTGAGGATATATGTCAAAGGAAAGCTTTTAGGACTTGAAATAGTCTAAAGCAAAATTTTTTATCAAACCCAAGTTTTCCAAGCAAATCCTAAAAAAAAAGAGCAAAGATTCTAGTCAAAGGCATGGAAATAAGTCAAACACATGGAAATAAGCCAAAGGAATGGATTCTTAGTAGGAAAAAGTGAGGAAACTGAGGAAAATGCTTAGAGATTAGGAAACTTCACTTTTGAACAAGAGAACTTAGTACACACAAAATGAGAATGAAACAAGACGAAAGTGAAAAAAGTGAGAAGGTACATACCATGCCACCGATGCTTGAATCCCATCTAACCTCTCAAACAAGCTCGAAATGATGTGGGGCTCCATCAAATCATGAAATTTCTCCTCAAAAATTGACAGAATGGGAGAACTAGAAACAAGAATTAGGTATAGGGTCAAAACATAAATGAGCTATCTAGAGGACTAATTTCCTATATTAAACCTCAATAAACTCTAATTTCTACATGGGGAAACTTCCTGCTTTAAAATTAGGAGCTCTCAAAAACATCAAAATGAGAAACAAAGGACCTATAAACCTGATTCTGCAACCTAAACACATTAGAACGAATATAGAACAAAGTCATGAGCCTGACCTCAAAACTTGAATTTTTTTGTCAACCTCTTGAGGGGGTAGTACTGAGTCCTACCATCATTCCCTGAAACATCGGGGCATAGTGGGGCATAATTTTTTTTTCAAAAAAACTTGATCTTAAAAATAGAATATTTGAAACAAAGCAACTAGTACTATGTATCAAAGAGGGGAAAAATATAGGTCACATGTAAAATTGACTTAACACCTATCACAACTCGGAATGTCTTGAAACAACTTGAAATCAACTTAAAAAATCTCAGAATGACTTTGAATCAACTCAAAACATCTCAAAATATCTCTGAATCAACTCAGAACATCTTAGAATCAACTCAAAACATCTTTGAAACATCTTAGAACATCTCGAAACATCTTTGAAACATCTCAAATCATCTTGAAATCATCCCACGATCATCAAATGACATTAAACAACATCTAAAACCCTAATTTCCTCTATTAAATTAATAATACAACATTATTTAATTAATTCACTTTTTCATCATTCTCAAAAAATTAAATAAATAATATTTATTTAATAAAGTCTTGAAAACCATAATTCTACTATTAATTGAATAATAAAATGTTATTTGATTAATTCATGTTTCATCATTTTGACCAATTAAATAAATTACATTTATTTAATAAAGTACTAATCTAATATTGTTTCATCCTGATTAGTCAAACAATGATAATTATTTTATTATGTCACTAATTCACCTTATTCCTCAAAATTAATTGAATTATTAAATCATAATAAATTAATTATCACACTTTCCCTCCAAAATTTGAATAATTAAATCATACTATTGAAATAAATTATCGAAAATCAAATCAAACTAATGCAACTCTATTTGCAAAAGTCAAATTTGATTTGCACATTCAACTCCAAAAAAGGGAATTAATTAATTAAATCATTTAATTCATAGTTCCTCACCCACTTTCTAATTGAGAAAATCATGGGTTTCTAACTAAGAAATCTAAATTTCTAACTCATCAATCTATTTCCTAAATAAAATTAATCAAGTGTTGACTGATCAATAAATTCCTGACTAATCAATCTAAACCCTAACTAGCCATTCTATTCTTCAATCACCCTAATTGTCCAATCAACTTTGAACAATCTTCTCATGTCTAAATCCTCTCAACACATTTTGACTATTGATCTAGATATTCTCCAATGCGATCTTGATCATCAATTTGAAATCTCTTTTCCTATATAGCAAACCTCTCTCCTCACAACTATGGATTGGAGAAATCAACATAATTTTCCAATGAATTGTTGTTTCAATCACCATTGATAGAGCTTCAACCACTTTTTATCAACCAAGCATCATTCATCAACATTTTTCCACAAAAAATGGAGGCTTTGCAATGATACAAACAACCCAACATCATGAAAATACACTCCAAGATGGGATAGTAATCTCTCCTTTTCTTTTGAATTCATTGTGTTAATCTTAGGATTTCATTTCATAAGTTCAAATAGATTATATTGTTCATTTCATGAGTGGTGGAATAGGAATAGATTAATATTTTTTGGATTAGATAGATTCTAATTTCAATTTTAAATCTTTATCTTGCTTTGCATTCTAATGGATTCTCTTCCCCTCACACAAAAGGAAAGGATATCAAACTTGTAAGGGAACCAAGGGCTCCACATATGATTGAATTTGTGGGAGAATAATATAGAATCCATTTTGTAGACATTGACATGGATAGCTTCAGGATTGAAGAGCTACAAGAAGAGGAAGAAAAATAATCTACACCTCTAGAAAAAGAAGTAGTAAAACAAGCAAATAATGATGATCTATGGAATATGTGTTTTTACGGTGCTTTCTCAGAGGAGGGAGTTGGTGCAAGGGTCATATTTATTTCTCCATGTGGTAAGACCTTCAATTTTTCATTTTAATTATCGTTTGCATGCACAAAAAATGTAGCTGAGTATGAAGCCTTACTACTAGGATTGAGGTTAGTTGAGAAACATGGCATTAAAAATTTAAGAGTTGTTGGAGACTTAGAAATTTTTGTTTCTTAGGTTAGGGGAAAGTATGCATCAAATAATACTAGATTAAGACAATATAGAAATGTTGTATGGGATTCAATTGAATATTTTGATGCATTTTGCATTGATTGCTTTGACAGGAGCAATAATAGAGTGGAAAACTTGCTTTCCAACATTGCTCTTTTACCACATGATATTACTTTGCTAGCATTTCAAAGTTTGAAGTGCAAGAAAAACCTTCAATTCCTAACAATATCAATAATTGGAAATTTTTCAATGATGATGATGACATCTTGAGATTCTTGCAGTGCATAGATGAATATGAATGTTAGGAAACTAATTTTGTCACCTTTTTGGAAGAAGTGGATGGTAGGGAAACTATATTTTGGAATGAGATAATCTAGTTAGAAACCAAAAAAAAATCCCAAAGGGATGGTTGCATTGGAAAGGGTGATTGATGGCCATAATAGAAGCAATACCAAGAAGACATCCACTCACAAAGAGGATTTGAAAAAAATCAATCTTGGAATGTAGAATGCTCCAAAAAAGGTTTACATTGGGAAGAAGATGAAACCTCAGGTTAAAGCAATGTTCATTTCCTTTTTGAGAAAGTACATACATGTATTTGCACGGTCTTATGATGACCTGAAGGCAGATAGGGAAGATTTTTTTCAACATGAAATACTTTGAATCTAGATGCCAAGCCCTTCAAGCAAAAGAAGAGACCAATCAATCCCACATTGTATCCTAAGATACAGGAAGAACTTGTGAAATTGAGGGATACTAGGATCATTAGGCCAATTAGGAATTCAACCCAAGTTTCCAATCTTGTTCCAATTAGGAAAAAGAATAGTAACATAAGGCTCTGTGTTGATTTCAAAAAAAATTTTGTGTCATCGTTGAAAGATAATTACCCTCTATTAAACATGGAGGCCATGTTTTAAAAAGTAACCGGCTGTGAGATATTATCTATGATGGATGGATTCTCAAGTTATAATCAAGTGGTGGTCAATGAATAAGAACACTAGAGTATGGGATTTCATTGAATCCTAAAAAATGTGTGTTTGGAGTAAATTTTAAGGTAAGCTACTAGGGAATATTGTGTCTAAATAAGGAATAAGAATTGATCCTAAGAGAGTAGCTACCATAGATGAGATCCTATAGCCAAAAAAATGCTAAAGATATCTAATCATTTTTTTGTCAAATCAAGTTATTGAGAAGGTTGGTCACTAATTTTTTTGAGATTACAAGGCCTATTTCTAAGATGTTAAAGAAGGGAGAGAAAGTGGTTTGAAGTGAGGAGCCTATTTAGGAATTCAAAAGTATAAAGAAATCCATCAAGGAGCCTCCAGTGCTAAAATCTCCATAATTTTCTAAACCAATACATATCTTCTCCTTTGCTTCTTTCTATACTATTTTTGTTGTATTGTTGCAAAAAATTGATGAGGTCTTTGAACAACCCATTGCATTCTTTAGTAAGTCTTTGTAGATCATAGAACTTAAAAATGGCATGACTAAGAATGAATCATATGCTTTAGTTAAGGATATGAAAACTTTTATAACATACCTAATGGGAGCTATAGTCATAAATTTCATGCCAACTATTGCAGTGAAGGATATCTTCACTCAACATGAGACTACATGCAAGAGGTGCAGATGAATCAATAGGATCCAAGAATTTGAACATTTATTTTTATATTACCAACTAGTTGAGAGGTCAAGGGTTAGCCAAATTAATGATTGAAGTAAACTTAGATGCTAATCACATAAATCTCGAGGATTACTTCAATAGGTCACATATTTGTGATATGCAAGATTTTGATTGGTATAAGGATGCCATTTATTACTTGCGTAAGATGTAATGCCTTGAAGTACTAACTAATAATGAAAAGAGGAATCTCAAGTTACATGCCATCAAGTATGTGATTGTTAATGGTGACTTATGGTGGAGAAGCCTAGAAGGTATTATGTTGAAGTGTGTTGATGAGTTCAAAGCTTCTGAGTTACTAAAAGAGATGCATAGTGGAGTATGTGGTGGACAATACATGGCTAAGACCACAACTAATAAGATTTTTAGAGAAGGATTTTGGTGGCCTTATATTTTCAAACATTCCCATAAGTTTTTCAAAGCTTGTGATGCTTACGAAAGATTCTCAGGAAAGTTGAAATATTTAGGGAATTTATCATGTAGACCTATTTCACTCAAAGTTGCTTCTCAATAGTGGGGTATTGACTTCATTAGAGAAATTTCTAAGAAGTATAGTGGGGGGAATTCTTAGATTCTTGTTGCAACTTATTACTTTACAAAATGGGTGGATGCAATCCCCATTACGAAGGAAACAAGTAAAGTGGTAATTGATTTCCTAATGAATAATATCTTAATCAGATTTGGAGTCCCAAAACAAAATATATCTAATAATTTGTTACATGTCTTTTAGGTCAAATTATTTTAAGGATTTTTGTGGTAAGCATGGAATAAAAATGTCTTATTCTTCCCTTTACCATCCTCAAGGAAATGGTCAAGATGAATCAAGTAATGAGAATTTAATGAAGATCATTAGGAGGGTGATTGAGAAGAATAAGAAAGTGTGGGATTCAAAGATGAAGCTTTCTTTGTGGGTGGATAGAGTAATAGTTAAGAAGGCTATTGGATATACTCCATTTGATTTAGTATATGGGATTTCATCTAGATTTGATGCCTTGATACAACTGGATGAAACTAGAAGAGAAGCTTAAGACAAGAGCACCAAAATGCAACTACAAGTCAAGCACTTGTGTGATAAAAAAGCTTCTCCAAAAAAAAAATGAAGTGGGAAGTATGGTATTGATGTGGAATTCAAGAATGTAGGACAAGGGCGAGCATGGAAATTTTGTAGCATTATGGCTAGGCCCTTATCTGATATCCAATACACATGGAGATGATTCATACTTCCTTCAAAGCTTAATAGGTGAAATTCTTGAACTTCTAGTACATGGACATTTCTTGAACCCATATTTCTCTTGAAACATGTTCCTCCATGTACATTGTATAGTCCTGTGAATATTCTACATAGGTTGGTTTGCTTGGGTCTTGTAATCTTTCCTTTTCTGAGAAGGTCCTTATTTTTTGATGTCCTTGTGCTTGGTCTATTTCAACCATGAGATCTGAAATATCCACATGACTATGAGAGGAATTCATCCCTAGTCGGAGCCACTAGTGGAACCAAAAATTTTATGTTCCATTAATCCAAATTTCTTAACTTGTATGGTTTCCTAGTCTAAAATAAAACAAGGTTTTAGGGTTTTATGTTGTGAGGTTGGTTTTCTTAGTATATTTTCCCCTTCTTCTAACTCCTTGTCTTTGCATCTAAACCTTCATTGACTTGTTATAGTCAGTATTTGATTAGATTAAAAAAACTTATGTCTTTTACATTAATGTATCGATTGACCCCTTGTGGTTAGGATTCCCCATCTACCAGTTGCATAATATTTCCTTCTTATTTTCTTGGCCTGGGCTTAATATTTTATAAGGTTGGAAAATTTGGATTTGTTTTCCCTTTACATCCTTCGCTAAAGTGGCATTAGATCCTTTTAAGCCCCTATCCATTGTTGCACCTAGTTCATCCCCCTTTTAAAAATAACTTGCGAGCATGTGCTAGTTATCATCACTTAAGTTCTTACTCACCACTTAGTCTATCACTAATTACAGATTGTTTTGACCATTTTCCTTGAATTTGCAATGTCCAATGGGAATTTCTCTTTCTATCACTCATCACCAATAGGTTTTGAAAACCCTAAGTTTCATATTAGTGATGCACAATGTGAGTGGTTTCCTTTGTATCACTAGCAGCCTTTGTATCAATGATCACCCAAGTGCTTTGAGTCCTAAATCAGTGATGTGTGATAACACTTTAACCTTCACATTTACTATCTGATCACTTATCGTGGATTGTTGCTTTCTTATCCTTTTCAAATTAGTGATGAGTAATAAAGTCTTTTGTTCCAATGTTTCATCAATTTTTTGAAGTGTAACTAAGGGCATTGATTCCTTTACCATTGAGCTTGTAATGTGGACAAATGGCCAAATCTTGCTCCATCGCCACTTTTCTCCCATCACTTATGTGATTTAGTTATTGAGATGTGAATTAGTGATGAGTGATGGGTGAAGAATAAAGTCAAAGGAGGGCCTAGATTTAATGGATAAGATCCTATCATGTATATGGTTCATATCATTGATAGGATACATAAAGGAAAAAGAACATCAATGATGAGTGATAGGTTGCTAAGTATTCTACCCATTTTGCTACCTAAACCTATCACGGTTACAAGTGGAGGTCTAAGGAACATATCAACAATGAGTGATGGAATGTTTAATGGAATATTTCCCTCATCATTGGATCTTAATGCATTATGGATTCATCTGAAGGATTTGAAATCAAACTAGTGATGAGAAATGGCTTTCAAAGTAAAGGGTGACTAAGGAGAATAAGGATGATATGGAAACATCTAAAGGCATCACTAAAAGAAAAAATAAAATGAAAGAGGTGAAAGGAGAGCCATGGATGGATTTTTAAATCAAAAGATCAATGACCATAATTTGAACTTAGATGGCTAAGTGTTATTTTGCTTGTGTG
The DNA here is from genome assembly GCA_007258455.2 of Sequoia sempervirens. Lineage (NCBI taxonomy): Eukaryota > Viridiplantae > Streptophyta > Pinopsida > Cupressales > Cupressaceae > Sequoia > Sequoia sempervirens. The sequence continues at coordinate 117,827,106 of VDFB02271358.1, forward strand.
AGCTTTATTTTAGGGATTAATGATGAAGATGCTCCATTCCTTTGCCATAAACAGAGTTTTTTTCCTAATTCCTTTCACAATTGCAATTGTTGAAGAGAAAAATAAATTTTCAAGTATGAGAAGAAGGCATGAAGAGCTCGGGTGAATTGTTAGGGTTTGTACTTGGGGTTATATTTCTTTGCTCAAAATGGGAATTGCAATTGTTTTACATAGAGTTTGGGTAGGGAAGTGAATTTTTTTGAAATTAAGTTTGAACCATCTAAATTTGAAATCTTAGACTATAATCCCTATTTATTTTGAAACCCTAGTTCTATTAAATTATTAAAAATGAGTTAACCCAACAAGTCTAGCACTAAACCTGAAAGGAAACCTAAACAAAAAAGGGTTAAAAATTTGAAAACCCAGGATGAAAAACCCACACCTAAGCCGGATGTGCCTAAGGCATCTGCAAAGCCAAAGGGAGAAAAGATAAATCTTGCTAGATTCATGGAAGGTGAATCTAAAGGTATCACTAAGGGAGGATAAAAAATTGGTAAAAGGCCCACATGAAAAGTTTTAGTGACTAGAAGATGAATTGATACTATTGGGGCAATTAGAGAGGTCTCTTGACTGCAGAGTGGGTGGGAGTTATTGTTATATGCCTTCAATAGAAGATATGCAAACGTCTAGCTAGACACTTATGGAGTTTCAATATTGGAATATTGGTAGTGTTGAATGTGTTTGTGGAAATAGATTTAATGTTGGAATTGGCAAGGAATTATGATTCGAAGGATAAGAAAATAAAAAGTGAAAATGGGACTTTTCTCCTTGACATAACAAAGGACAATATTGTGGAAGTGTTTAAACTAAAACCTAATTATACTACCAACATCAAATTTTCTAATTTATACCATGAATATGAGTAGAACCAATATGGATACAAGAAACATGTGCTTGCCAGGCATGGGAAGGATGTTAAAGGTGGTTTTAGTCCTAAGGATTTGCAACCTTTTGAGTGTGAAGAGTTTTCCAACTACTTCAAGAATACATATTAAAACTTGAATTAGGTGCTAACTCAAAGGTTTGATGAAAGGATAAAAACTTCTTTGTTGGTAATGGTCATTGATATACATAATTTGAAATCCCAGAGGAGATTTGACTATGTAGTGTATATTTCTAAATAAAGGCACAAGAGGTTGATAGAGTTGAAGGATCGAAGTGTTCCATTTTCATTTCCACATTATTCTTTATGTTGGAAAGTAGAAATGGGAGAAGAAAATTAAGCTAAGGTAGTGTAGACACATAAAAATGTCCTAAGAATTCGAGTGCCATTTTTCTTCATCCTTGTCCTTCAATAATTGAATAATTTTAGTTATTCAATTATGTTTGATTATATTCCTCTATTAATTAAATAATTTTTAATAATTATTTAATTAATTCACTTTCTAATATTTATTCTATCATGACCGATTAAATAAACTAATTGCGTCACTAATTTCTTCCTCTTCTTCAATAGTTAAATAAATTATTATTTATTTAATTATTTTGTTATCTTTCATCTATAGTTAAATAATTACCATTAATTATTTATCTATTCATGGTCCTTTAATTCTTCCATAGTTAAATAATTATTAAAATCATTTAACTATCCCATGCCACCTCTCCTAATTAAATAGTTAATCTAAATTAATTATTTAATGTCTAATTTCTATCTCTCCATTTAATTAAATTAATAAATTTAATTAAATGATCCTCTTTTCATTTTTTTTTCAAATAAATAATTTGAATAAATTATTTATTTTCCACTTGTCAATTTCCATCATTTTAGAATAAATAATTTAAAATAAATTATTTATGCACCACTTGGTCAAAGATGCCCTGTCATAATTCCCTATCATAACATTCATTTTTGTCATAGCCTGCATGTCTTGCATGTCTGTCATAGCCATTAGGTGTCATAGCCATTAGCGTCATAGATTTTCCATGCATGGCATATTTTTGGTGCATCAATTCTGGACCATTGATCTTGGCATCTTTTCTGAGACTTAATCTCAACCATCCATTTCGTAACATCCCTCTCATGAATTCCCATCCACTGATCTTGGAATCTTTCTAGAAGATTAATCTCAACCGTCCATTCGAATGGTTGCCTATAAAAGCAACCTTTGTTCTCCATTTTTAGCTTAACAACTATTCTTCTCCAACTTTCTTGCTACCATTTGCAGGTTTTGCACAAGTATTTCAACAAATTTGAGGGCAAAGTTGCATAATAAGAAGGAGAGAAAGAGAAGGAATCAACTACAATATGGGGAGTGTTTTATTTTATTTGTTTGCATTTTGAAATCTCCATTTGTTTGTATTCTCTTGTTTAAATGTGGTTTAATAGTTTAGAAGTGTTGGCTGTCACTTTACCTATTCTATTTGACTTTCTAACCCCATCTCACATTTGGTGAACCCGACATTTGTTTTCTTGTAGAGAAATTGGTTTGTTTTCTTGGTTTGTTTTCATTGTTTTGCAGATTATAGCCAAGAATGCATACGAAATCCTGCCATCTTCATTTGAGCACAAAAGAATGGACACATCAAATATTTTAAAACGTTTTCTGGGTTTTGTAGGCCTCATTTTTAGTTTTCTAAAACATTAAATGGTTTGAAATTTTGTTAAGATTTGAGAAAGTTATGACCATTTTACTGATCATAGCTTTTTAAGATTTAGTTATCAAAATCCAATTTTTCTTTTGTTTATAATACTTTTGTTGTGTAGAATTTTGCAAAATGTTTTTTGGGTTTTGAAGCTCTATATCTTAGCTTTCCATACATATCTACAATTTAAAGTTTTGTTTAGTTGTGAGAAAGTTATCACTATTTTTAATTTGTTGTTTTTATTCAAGTTTTTTTTTTTGGTTTACTAATCTTTTTCTTGTAGCCTGTGGCTTTGGAATGGGCTCCCAAAACTGCTTCTTTTGGAGCAACAAAAAAATCGAGCTCTTAGTTTTTAGTTTTCTTTAATCCATTTTTTATTAGTTTAGTCTTTTTATTTTATAGTTTAATTATTTACTAACTTTTAGTTTGGTTTTTAATCTTTTGTTCTAACTTAACTTCTTTTTTTTGCAGCTTTCTCATTGGTCCAAGGCATATATTGAAACTACTAATTTGTGGTTTTGCAGCTCCGTTAGTCGAAGACTCATTTCTCAAACAAGGTGTTTGTGATTTCTAGTTTAGGAACACTTCCATTGGTGCATTAAAATGAACATGTGCTTGATTTTGTTTGACTGTGCTTGAAGGTGGTAGGTGATTATGCTCTCACCTTGTGAAAACTAAGTGATTAGAAAACTAGACCCACCTTATTTTTTGTCACCCTCACGACTTAATAATCGAAGTATCCTCTCCCCTTGCACTTTTGAGCGATCCTGGGTGTAAGAGAAACGGTTATTATTTCTAGAAATGAGCCTGCCTTAAGGGAAAAAGTACTCACCTTAAGGGACGACTTGACTGGTAATAGGATAAAGCCAAGCCACTTCTAGCCGGGATATAAAATGGGAGTTTGAGGAAAGTTCAAGTACCACGAGTGTGGATGTGTCACACAGACAAAGTAGTACTCCCATAAACCCTATTGAGCGTAACCTCTTCAGGCTGGAGTGCCACCTAATTGGTGATTAATCTCTTGCCCCATGTGTGGCCACTCAAGCGGATGCCCTAAATAGACACCTTTTGTTTTAGAGGCCAACCATTTTCAGTCGTTGCTTGGTGTAGTGCAGGGTACAGTATCATGCTCGAAGATACTCACTACTGACTCCCTTGAGTAGAGATAGCAATTCTTGGAAAGTGATGACCCAAGAATCCGAAGTTGGTGTGCCCGAATGACGTTAATGAGTCGTGGAGAGGAGCCAGTGCCACCAAACTTCTAAGCTATCTGCTCTCGAGAAGGAAAGGTGTTTAGCACCAATCTAGGGTATATTGGTGGGCTATATCAAGTATACAAACCCTTGGCCTATTAGGATTGTGCTTGTCTCATGTGTGTTTGCGTACACCAAAACATCATTCTTGTCAAGTGTTTTCTAGATTTTCAAACAATATAAAAAATATTCACAAATCTAGACACAAAACCTTAGCCAACTCAGACTTTTCAATAAAACATCAAAATAACAATCTTAGCCTAGAAGTCTTATGTCAAAACCAAATCATGAAATTTCTCAAATCTCTCATTCCTTGTACACTTTAGCTTGCATCTTACCATAGGGTCATCTTTGCAAATATTTACCTTCATCCTTAGGTTTCACCATTTGCATTTTCAGTCATAAACTAAAAACTTAGGTCCTCATCTCATTTTGCATATTTTGGATTAGGACAACCTTACCTCACTTTACAAAATCTTGACTTTCAAAATTAGGTTATCATTGGACTTAGACATCATTATCTCCTTTAGTCCTTATCCTTTTGTGAGATCCTTCTGACTCAAAAGTCTAGTTAGGAAGACTCATTTGTCGTTTGTCCTTGTCATTTAGTCCTTCAAACAAGTCCTTTGATATTCCAAAATTGAGACATAGATCAAGAATAGGGTGGTTAGGAAACCTTTTTCCAAATCATTTTAGACCTTTTCATTTGCATACCTTAGATATTCAAATCATTTTAGTCCTCACCTTGCATATCTTTAAAATCCAAAATATTGTTATCATAGTCCTCATTTGGCATCTAGACTTTACATTGGTCATTTCCTTAACCAACATTTTCACATTAGTCCTCACTGTCACCTTGGCATTTGACATCCTTTCTTAACAATTTATCGCCTTGCATTAGTCATTTTCCTTAGGCAAACGTTATTATCACCTTGCATTGACATCCTCCAAAAACACAAAAAAAAAAAAAAATTAGTGTCATAACTTGTCATCTTAGTATTCATTTTCCTTTGGCATTAGTCATTTTCTTTAGACAACATTTTCATATTGCATCCCTTATTGTCAAAAAATCCAAAAACATAGTCTCGCATTGCCATCCTTTATCTAAAAAATCTAAAAACATAGTCTTGCATTATCATCTCCTTACATTGCCATCCTTTATCACAAAAAAAAAAACAAAAACATAGGTTAGTGTCATCCTTGCATTTAGTTGTCATTCTTATCATCCTCATTTTAGCAATCCCATTTTATGGTTGAGACTAGGCTTTAAAGACAGAGAGAATAAATAAAAAACTTTGGACAAGATTTCAATCTCAACATTGATAATAACACTTATGACATGAACCAACATTGGACTTTTTCTAACCCATTTCACAACATGAACATGCAATCTTCCATGAACATGCCATTTTCATCACAAAATCCTTCTGAACCATTCATACAAAGAGACCAAAATGGACAAGCATATGTAGAAGACTTAAAAGCTGCAATGAAAAATCCTGATATAGCCTCCTTTGTAGAAAAATTAGTCTTACGTGACCCTCAAAGGTATCTATCCATGCTTTTGGACCAAGGGCTAAGTTTCCACGGGGCTTTGACATAAATACTTTGGGACCTCCATCTATCTACTCTCACCATCAAGAGTCACTTAACATAAATCCTGCCATTAATTCACAACAAACATCCACTTATCACCCTTATCCTAACCTTGACAAGGGAAACCAACTGTCCACTAGTCCATTACGAGCCTCCACATCATATTCTAGTCCTTCACCTACCAATCCCGTCCAAGTCTACATGCCTTATGAACCATCTACCAACTCATGTCAAGTCTTCACATCATACCTTATTAATCCAGTCCAAGTCCCCATGCCATATCCTAGTCCTTCACATACTAGTTCAGTCTAGGTCTCGATGTCCTTTCCTAGTTCTTCAACCATTAATCCTTTTCAAGTCACTCCCTTATAAGTTGCATTTAGTCATGAAAATTCTATCATTGTACAAAGCCAAATCTCATTGTCTAAACTTTAGGATACATGTCAAAATGAAAGCTCAAAGCATGACATTATAATGTCACCTTCATGTCAAGAACAAGGTAGTCCATCCCATGACCTTATCTTAAAGTCCATTCAAGAAACCCTTCAAGATAATCATGACATCCAAAACACACCTATACTTAACAAAAATTCTATTTCTGATTGTATCATCCATGATAACCCCATCTTTGACCAAGACCCTACCATTGACCAAGAAGTCCAAATCCATGACAATCCCATCTTTGACCAAGACCCTACCATTGACCAAGAAATCCAAAATGATCCACTACTTGACATTTATGCCATTCATGATCAAACACTTGAAGATGACCCTATCCAAACTCTGGGCATATCCATTTTCCAAAATGAGACACTTGCCTCCATGGGACACATAGATGATCTTACTCCAAAACAAGAGTCTTCTATGAACATATTTGCAAATGATCAAGCTATAGCTAAATCTGGTAGAATCTATGACAATGACCATAAAGACGGTTTTGACATTGACTTGGAAGCAACCATAGAATCATCTGAATTTGACATGTCAAAAGATCAGACCAAAGATATTAGTCAAAAATATGGCCAACATGACAATGAAGCTAAGACACTTTATCAACTAGGGCCATCTATCTTTGTCAGAGCAGGATTTCTTGTAGATGAAAATATTCTAGGTGACAGTGTCCACATACATCATGATGGGTTAGCATCTTGCTTTCACAACAATAAATACCCCATTGCAAACAAAATATGTTAGAGCATGCATTATCAAGGAAAAGGACTAGGCATACATGAGCAAGGCATTCAAGAATCAATACAGCTCCAGGAAAATTGTAGACATCAAGGTCTTGGCTATTCTTTAGTTGGAAAATCAAATGATGTTAGTGGAACCTCCTCGATACTAGGGGCAACCTTGTCAGATACAAACGTCAAAATAGAGTCCATGAGAAATCCTTGTCATAAGATTGTTGCCAACACCCCATCCACCCACACCATAAACCATCATTCTCAACATCCTAAACCTTCCCTTTGGAACCAACAAAAATAAAATTCTTACAAAGTCAAAAATAAAATGCCAAAGGCCATCGAATTAGACAAAAAGACAAGTGGACAAATGAAATTAAAATGAATCCCAAAGAAAAGTGGATCAAGCAAAGAAAATATGTCAAAAGAAAAAGTTAATCAAAATATGGAGCCACAAGACAAGAGGACTCCCACATATCATAAATGTCCACCTCCTTCAAAATGGCCATCAAACAAGGCATCTAAAGGTGTTGGTTCCAAATTCCATCCCTCCAAAATCCGTCATCCATCATACCAAGTTTGGAAAATAAAAAGTGATTCATCCAAACATCCAAACAACCTTTCCATGTCTACCATCATCCATCATAATCCCACATCTCGCCTAAAGTCCAAAAATCCCATGTCACAAATCCATCGCATCATGGTAGCGACTCTTTATCACAAGGATTCTCATGGCACTTTATCATGATGTGCGTATTTTGATAAGGCCAATTCTAGTATCAGAAAGGATCATGATGACATCAATCAGTTGTATATAAGCACTACAATCTTGACAAGAAAACTACTTCAAAAAGGTCATTATTCAAATATTATAGCACCAGTCTCTACATCGACACTGTCAACAGCTCCAAAACAATCAGTGGTTAGTTAAGGCATCAAGGTCATCCTAATATAAAAAAAAAAAATACAAAAAAATTGAAAAATCAAAAAAATGTCACCTTGATGAAAACCTGGCAAATAGGCATCTTGGTGACATAAAAAAAAGTCAAGAAAATAGTAAAGAGAAAAATTTCATCCAATGGTGAAAACCTAGCAAACAGGTGCCCTGGATAAGTACCATGATGAAAACCTGGCAAATAGGCGTCATGTGTAAAATAAATCATCTATGTGGACTTTTACACTTGGGGGCAAGTCATCTCATTTTCCCATGCTTTCCTCATGACATTTGCATCCATCCATTTCATCCATATCATTTCTGTCCATTTACCCACCTACCTTGGTCTTGATATTAAATTGGCACACATAAATCATGCTTTGGGTAAAACTCTTGACATGTCAATCCTTTTGTCACAAACTATTATGTCATTTCCATCATTATCCCTATATGTGACACAGTCCTTGAAGATCATATGCCAATTCCTCTAGTCACATGTCTCCCATCATTTACCAAGGCCACCCCCTATCCTTTTATGCCTGTCACCTATCTTGGCTTTCCCTTGTCAAATGGTCTAAGGATACTCCATCACTCCATCATCCCAACCAAGTCATTCCAAATGCAATGAGTCTAATCCATACAAGCACATTATCCAAAACATTACTTGACTGCATTCTCAGTCCAGTTGTAGACCTCCATGCTTTCATCACATTATCGTTATCGTCCTCACATTGTTTTGGGATGCATCATTCCCATGTCAAACAATGTTGTCATCACCTGTCATTTGGTATTCAGCTTGACTAGGGGCACAATCATGTTTGTTCTTGAATTCTCATGTGTAGGCATCATTCATATGCATTTGTCACAATCCTCTTAAATGTCAAAATCCAAAAAAATCATAAAACGACAAAAATACCAAAAACATCATAAAATGTCCTAAAAAAAGACAAAAACATCACAAAAAGTCCTGGAAAAAAGACAAAAACATCATAAAATGTCCTGAAAAAAGACCTAAAAATTAGAAAATCTCCTGAAAAAGACCTAAAAATCAAAAAAATGTCCTAAAAAAAGACCTAAAAATTGAAAAACGTCCTGAAAAAAACACAAAACTTCCAAAACAAAGTCATGTTAGTTAGCATAGCCACGTCAATTTAAGTCTTGATTAGTCTTTGTCATTGTCAAACTATGTTGTCTCTGCACATTTGCTATGCAGGCAAGGCTCATCTTTGAGCCCCTAAGACATTAGGTCAGTCCTATTAGGTTTGTCAAAATAAATCATGACTCAATCTTTCATCAACAAGACAAAGTCTTTGGTTGTGTTGAACGACAAGGTCTCTGAGTGCATGACATAGGCAAGGCCATCTGTCGATGGGCCCTTGAGGCCACACTAGGTTATTCCATTAGGGTTCATTGCACAATTTTTGCACACACATGAAACAGTCTTTAAACTTGAATGAACAATCTACCCAAGTGAATTTTGACCATCTGTCAATGGAACATGACAATCATCTTGGCATATCAAAATTGGTCAATCTCAGTCAAACTTAGACAAGCCAGTCAAATCTTGCTTACTCTTCAGATGTGTCCTTCTGAAGGGTAGCCCATTATTTAATCATGCCCTAGGATGTGTCCTCCCTAGGCATCGTCATCGTCATTGGACATTTTGAGCAATCCTCTTAACATTTAAGGATCGCTCCTCTTGACATCAATGTTCTTTTAGATGTGTCCTTCTAAAGAACAACCCCTATCATTTATGCCTTAGGATGTGTCCTTCCTAGGCATCATCACTGTCACCTGGAATTTTGAGGGATCCTCTCGACTTTTGGGGGTTTCTCCTCTTGACATCAACATTATTCAGGATGTGTCCTTCCTAAATTTGGCAATCTTCGACACTCGTCATCTTGGCATCGTCAAAACCTTGACACCCTACCATCTCGACATCAAACCAGACATCTTGACATTAAAACACTTGGAAAACACTTGGCACTTGTCTGTTGATTTTTCATCATGTTACTAGTTTTTTAGCGAGATCTCGACAACATGATTTAGAGAAGCAACGACGTATCATGAGGTTTGTTTTGTCTTTTGACACTTATGTTACTAGTTTCTCAGTGATGTCCTGACTCCGGGATTTAGAAAAGCAATGATGTATCATGATGATGGATTTGGCTTTATTTTGTCCTTTTTGGTAATCATGTTGCTAGTTTCTCAAGGATGTCCTGGAAATAGGATTTAGAGAAGCAACGATGTTTCATGATTTGTCTTTCTTGTCTTTTTCTACTTGCGGTTGGTTATTCCAAAAAGACTGGGGCAAATGTGCCTTTTTGTATGAGTCAAGATCATCCTTATCTATGGCTGCTTATCTCACATGATGGTACAACCTTGCACACCTTGGTCTACATCATATCATGGTGTTTATTGGCCATTACAATAATTTTCCCAATGATGATAAATATAAAAATGTAAGTATGAAAGTTGGTTCCCCTATCTTTTTTTTCATCTAGCTTTCCATCTTCATCCTCCCTTCTCTTCCACACTAATATCCATCCCCTTCCAAGCTAACATTTCTTCTATCTTTCATCCTCTAGCCTTCTCATCAATTTTGAGAGCACACCCGTGTTGTTGGAACCCATCTATCCTCTCGAGGGGGCATACCATAACCCTCATCATTCTTCCTCATATTATTTTGCATCAGGGCATGACTTTAACTTATTTTTCTTTGTCACAATGCAACAGGCTGCATTATGACAAATAGGGGCAAAATTTAGACACATAAAAATATCCTAAGCCTTCGAGCATCATTTTTCTTCATCCTCATCCTTCAATAATTGAATAATTTCAGTTATTCAATTATGTTTGATTATATTCCTCTATTAATTAAATAATTTTTAATAATTATTTAATTAATTCACTTTCTAATATTTATTCTATCATGATTGATTAAATAAACTAATTGTGTCACTAATTTCTTCCTCTTCTTCAATAGTTAAATAACTTATTATTTATTTAATTATTTTGTTATCTTTCATCTATAGTTAAATAATTACCATTAATTATTTATCTATTCATGGTCCTTTAATTCTTCCATAGTTAAATAATTATTAAAATCATTTAACTATCCCATGCCACCTCTCCTAATTAAATAGTTAATCTAAATTAATTATTTAATGTCTAATTTCTATCTCTCCATTTAATTAAATTAATAAATTTAATTAAATGATACTCTTTTCATTTTTTTTTTCAAATAAATAATTTGAATAAATAATTTATTTTCCACTTGTCCATTTCCTCTATTTTCAAATAAATAATTTGAATAAATTATTTATTTTCCACTTGTCAATTTCCAACATTTTCGAATAAATAATTTAAAATAAATTATTTATGCACCACTTGGTCAAAGATGCCCTATCATAATTCCCTGTCATAACATTCATTTCTGTCATAGCCTGCATGTCTTGCATGTCTGTCATAGCCATCAGGTGTTATAGCCGTCAGCGTCATAGATTTTCCATGCATGGTATATTTTTGGTGCATCAATTTTGGACCATTGATCTTGGCATCTTTTCTAAGACTTAATCTCAACCATCCATTTCATAACATCCCTCTCATGAATTCCCATCCATTGATCTTGGAATCTTTCTAGAAGATTAATCTCAATCATCCATTCGAATGGTTGTCTATAAAACAACCTTTCTTCTCCATTTTTAGCTTAACAACTATTCTTCTCCAACTTTCTTGCTACCATTTGCAGGTTTTGCACAAGTATTTCAAGAAATATGAGGGAAAAGTTGCATAACAAGAAGGAGAGCAAGAGAAGGAATCAACTACAATATGGGGAGTGTTTTATTTTATTTGCTTGCATTTTGAAATCTCCATTTGTTTGTATTCTCTTGTTTAGATGTGGTTTAATAGTTTGGAAGTGTTGGCTGTCACTTTACCTATTCTATTTGACTTTCTAACCCCATCTCATAGGTAGAAGGATGAGGAATGAAATGATATGCCTGTCCAAATATGGACTCACATTGGGGACCAAAACTATCCACATTCAAATTATTTGACTTTCTGCAATGTTATTAAGTTTAGTATTTTGGAGAGTATAGGTGTGGATAATATTTATATACTTTTAAGAGTTATTAGAGACATTATGCACCCAAAAGATGTAGAAGGATCACTAGAAAATCACAATTGGGTTGTTGGTTTTTGTAATCAGAGTACAGTTTTATTAGAGCCTATGGAGCCAAGGTGTCACCTCATTATTTACCCCTATATTTATCTGATAGGTTGGAATTCATGGAGCTGATGTGACAATTATACTTTATCAATAAGGAGCATTTTAGGACACCTAGGAAGGGCTCAGTAATAGTACCACAATGTACATTTTCTTATTTCAAGGTGATTGATAAAGAAGGTTATGAAAATTTTAGAATAATTTGGTAACAAATCTCAGGATGTTGGTTGAGGAGGTTATATTTTTTTACCCTAAAGATTTTGTGAATGAGATGAGAAGAAAGACAAGTTTTCTAGGTTTTCTTATATACAAATTCTTGTATACTGATGACATGATTAGAAATTTGACAACTGATGGAGCAATTACATCAAGAAAGAAGGAGTGGACTACCACTTGTGGCATTGGAGAAGATATAATAAAGATAAATGTGTTCTATGCCAATCCATATGATGAGATTCAAGACCCTTATGAAAGGGCTATGGAAAAATTGAATGATGACCAGAATGGTGAGTTCAAGGTAAAGGTTAAATATGAGTTGTTGAGAAAGCACAAGCCTCCTTGGAGCAACAACATGAAACTATGGACATCACATAGTAGCCTTTGGAGGTTGAAAGAGGAGATACTAAAATAATTGAGGAGGAGGAATATGTGGACCATGTGCCTAATGATGAGGAGGTGGAGATGAGATTCCCTTCCCCTAAAATAAATGATTCTCTTGACTCTTATGTTTCCCATGACCGAATTGTGAAGTGGCAATATGATGAAGAAACTGACGATGATCCATAAATCAAGGCATGTGATGAATTTCTTGTGGATGATGATTTTGTGTAAACTAAATAATTTAAGGAATTCATCATTTAGAAAATAATATAGGACATAAAGAAGAGAATTGAAAAGGTTAAGGCCAGTTTTGACCCTTCTCAGTAGGAGGAAGCAGAGAAAGAAGAAGAAGAGAAGATAATGGTTGAGATAGCTAGCCATTACCCTCGTTGAGGCTAGGAAAATTGTTACAAAAAGTGTCCAATAATGTTTCTTCTAGGGTGTAGTTTAAATATTGCTATTGCACTTGATGCAATAAGAAAGGATCCTCAAGATTTTATATCAAAGGAGCATTTTGACAAACATGTTTTTGGATCAAGTTTTAGTCCAAAATTGCATACTCTTGTAATTTGGTCAATGACATTGAATATTGGAAAAATTGAGGCAATTAGGTCAATTGAGGAGGTTATTGGTTCAGTTCTGGTAAAGAAATTCATAGTCATAACTCTAATCTAGGCTATGAATTTGATCATGCATGCTTCCATACTAAGTGCTGACACTGTACAAACATTTAAAAATAATTATCATGCATTGTTGAAAGACTACAATAATCTTTTGGGTGAATGTAAAAAAATGAGGGCCACACACAAGAAGATCATTCAATAAAGGAATTTACTTCCCCATCCTCATCTTCTTTAGAAATATTAGCTCAAGATAGGGAGACCTTGGCATTAAAAATTCTAAATTTGAAGAAAGAGGTACAAATAGAAAATGATAATGTCAAGAGAGCTAATGAGGAGACTGCTAAGATGGAAAATGAAAATTTTGATGATGTTCTAAAGCACTGGGTTTTTAAGATAGTAAACAAGGATGATAATGTATGGGATGTATACATGAATATTCATGAAGCAAATAAGAAGTATTTGCTAGTTCAACATGCATTCCAAACTGAATGGAGCAAGTGGAGTACTAGGGCTAGAGCATTAAAATAAATGATGCCTCAAATGCAAGAAGTCCCAGAGGCTCCAACCAATATTCCTAATTTATTGAAAGCAATTGATTTTCTATGTGAGATTACAACATTCCATGGAAAGCTAGGAATGCAATTATAGAATAAGCTAAAAAAATTTAGAGATATGGAAGGCCATAGCATGCCAAGGATTTTGGATGATAAAGGATAATTGAAGGATTACATGACAGGAATTGAAGTGAAGGATGGACACATTTTTCAAGGAGTCCTAAATACTGATTAATACAAGATATAACCAGCATAACACCAAGGTGCAAATTTTTTTTTGATACACAATAGCCAACTAAAGAGGAGTATAACACATGGCTCAAAAAAATTATAGATTAAGCCTTAGATGAAGTATTACAAAATGTTATCTCCTCTTAGTAATGAAGATTGATGAAAAATGTGATGATGTGGATAGGTTCATGCTTTCCTCTTCTTTTTTTGCTTACTTGTTTCATTTTTTACTGACTATATGTGCACATGGAGGATAATTTTTCTCTTGAAGGAGATGTTTTGGTGCAGCTACAATGATGAAAGATGCAGTTTGGAAGGTGGGAAAATCTTCTTTAGCAAATGGAAATAATTTTTTTCATATATGTTTTCCCTCTCATCAAAATGCAAATATAACTACCTAAGGATCTTTTCAAATTCAAATTCAAATGAATTTAAAATGTAAAATGTGACTATATGTGTAATTTGGCCTAAAGCTTGTTGCTCCCATGTTCTATAAATGGGAATTCAAGGCCAATTGCTTGGGTCTTTGGTTGGAAAATATTTTGAACTCATGTAATGATAATTATGTAAATCAAGCACAAAGGAATATAATATTTTAAGTCTTAGGTTTGAATTCTAGTTTGTAATAGGCATGATAGTTTTACAATAGTAATGGAATCTAAATGAGGAATAAAAATTCTAGAACAATTTATCTCCTGTGTATTTTGTCACATGAATTATGAATAAAATGATCAAGGATATTTTATTGGTCTTCAATCGTTTTGGTTGAATGAATAGTGTTGCCTCTACTTTAATTCAAAGAATTAATTAAATATTTTTTATGATATCATATGTTTATGAGTTTAAGTATAGGATTAATAAGTAGTTTCTATTATGGGAAATCTTGAATTTTTTTATTGTAAGGAAATATCACAATAGTCTTTGAATGCTAAGACTAATTATTGATGTATTATAGTTTATTGCAAATTTGAATTCGTCACCCATGGATAAAATGATGTTCTATTAATTTGGTAATATTTGACATAATTAAGTTGGTCTTACCTATCAAAGAACAAATCCATATAGAAAATATTTTATACATCTCAAATTGTTGTAAATTTTCATGAGTCATCTATTTCCTACTTTAGGTGGTCATTTGTTGAAGAATTAGCCAATTTTTTTAGGATTTACATCTAATTTGTAAATCATGGGAATGTATCTATCATTCATAAGGTTTGTGGTAATTTTTTACAAGAGTATCATTTAAAACATTATCAAGATCACCTTCTTGGGTCTTGCAAAGGCCAAAGTGTAGAGGTCCTAGTGAGCTTTCACCTAGTCATTTACCAATCCTCTCCATTGTTGATCATTGAATTATGGAAAGTTCATAGGAAATTGCTGAGATTAGTTTTGGTTTTTAGAAGAAAAACTAATGCATACAATTCCAAAGACTCAAAGGAAAAGAAAAATAAAAAGAAGAAGGGACAGATCAAGCCTCTACTATCTAATGCTATGTGAATTATGCCTTAGTTGTTTGTCCAAAAAGGTTTACAAGTGGAATTCATTGTCTACTATGCTACAACATTGCACGCTCACACAGGCTAGTGAAATCTGTTGTCCACTAGGTGAGTTCCCAATGGTGGAAAATGAGAGAATCTTATTAGTCTCCCATACCATATGATAGTTATACTTCTAATAAGTAAAATAAGGCACCAAACAATATGAAATTTGAGCTTCATAAGGCCTAGCAAGCTGCATTATTCTAAACACTTATGAACAAACAAGGAACCATAAACAAGCAAAGTGTTTTATGCTTGGTGGCTCTAAAAAGGGTTGTAATTTCAAGCTTCACAAGGTTAGCAAGTTGTGTTATGCTAAAAAATTATGAACAAAATGAAAATAGGATAAGACATGTTCAAAGGGATTTTTCTTAGTTCATGTAAGGTCTCCTCTTAGGAACATCATGCCTAATGTATCCAAGAAAGGACAAGTCTAAGATAAAATATTTGAAACTTAGGGAATGCAACACATAGCAACACCACTGAGAGGAAAGTCATATGCTAAGAAAGGTCACACTCTAGGAGGAAATCAAACCCAATGAAACCAACAAGAAGAAGACACATCACATGAAGTAAGAGGACTGCACTATGAAGCATAAGATAAAGTAAAAAATAAAAAAATGATAATGCCAATGTATGCCCCCACATTAAAGAAAATGCTAAACACCATGCTGTGAGAAATTACTTTAAAGTAGAAAATGATAAATGCTAATCAAGACATGAGAGCCAATTTGGAAAGCCATGTGCCAAGAATATGTTTCCAAATGAAGCTATGTCATGAAAGAGGGGTGTTTCCCAAAATGAAATCCCAAACATACATAAGGGATCCATAGATTTATGGTCAATGTATGTCTTTCCTACAATGATATTATAGAGCTCGAAAAATGTCATCATTACCAAAATAACTCATGGAAAGGGAAGAATAATATATAGAGAAAAAAAAAACTTCAAGGAAACATGGAAGAGACCTAAATGTTTTGATACCTTCCATCATCCCTAAAAAGAAAACACAAGAAAAAAGAAAAGATAAAGGTTTGCAACATATAGCAGAACGAAGGTACAAATAGAGGAATGAACATGAAGACACATAAAAAGAAATGATACAGGGGATCACATTACACACATGCAATCACATAAAGAACATGAAAAAAAATGAGACAAGATTAGTAAGGAACATTTGAGTCAACCTATTGTAGGTTGTCTCCATCTCAATCTTGTTCATCATATGCAGAAGGTAGACAACTAGCCAAAGAGATCACATCAAGCACAATAGTAGGAAAAGGATATCTAACCCCTTTCCCCCACTAAGTGTAGGAAAAGGATGGGTAGAGATGGGTGGTGATAATGATCTCCTTGCAAGATAGAAAATGAATGTCAATGGATATAAAACATGTAATATTGAGTATGCTAGGATTCTACAACTATTACATGGCAAGGAGAAAAGTGCATGCATACTTTAAGGGATTATCCATATGAGATTAAATTTATCAAGGATCCTTCTTAAAGTATGGCACTCATCAGTACTATGCCCAATAATTCTATGGTATTGCCAATGAGACATGTTTGTACTTATACCTTTTTTATTTTGATTCTGTAATAGGTTGTAATGTTAGGATTCCATGATTAAGAAGTGTGTGTAAGTTCCTTTTGGTTTGAGACATGGGACAAGGAAATTTTATCTTCTTAAGTGTGTAAGGCCTTTGTCTCTTGCTTGATTGACCAATTTGTTGAGGTTTATTTTAAGGAAGAGGACCTAAGAGGATCATATCATCTTTGTGATCATTATGAAGGAGAAAATTTGTGGAGGAGAAGGATCTTGATATCCTAAACCTTTAGTATCTTCAATTTGGATTTTTTCTAACAAATTTTGGATCTCATGCTCGTTTGTTGTGTCACATCCTTATTTAGCTAAGATCTTAAAGACTTGGCCATAAGTATCTTGTAGGTTGATGGGTTTTTTGGTAACTCAAGATTAACATAGATTGGATGAGTATGCACTTGGTTAGAGGAACTAGGTTCAGTCATTATTGGGGCTTTAAGATTGGTTTATGATTCAATCTCGAGATGTAAAAGATCAAACATCTCTAGTGGTGAAATGATAGGAGGTGTAGATTGTTTCACGAAAGGGTAAAATGATGCATTCTTCTCAAGTTTTTCAAGGAAATTATGTATGAATTTATGAATGCTTTCATCATCTTCACCTAATATTTCAACTTCATGAGGGAATTCATTAGGGATTGGTTGAGCGTGATTAGGTTCTATTGCACTAGTATCATTACCAAAAACACAACATGAGACATCAAATAAATATGTTAAGGACTTCCATATATTACCAACACACATTTCTATTATGAAAGAATAATTTGAAATTTAAAAAGATTACAAATTTTCAGATTTAGAGCCAAATAATTTTCTAATTATTCTATGCAAAAACTAGAAAATGATGTCTTTTAGATGAAATTTTGAATTCAAATAATGCATTTAATTTGACAAATGAAGATTAATATGAATTATTTCAGACAACAAAAATTCAAAAAAATGAAAGAGTAGACTAAATATAGAAACACAAAGGTAGAATTAGTGATTTGAATGCCCAAAAATTAAAGAAAAGCCCTGATTAGGGATTCATTTTCCTATGGGAAAATGGGTCTCACTCCAAGGTTTTTAAAAATTAATTTGCAATTTCTAAGATGATTTCTATGGTTTTCAGGTTTTGGTTTGAAATAGTGAGTCACAGTTTCAAATTTCTATAAAATGAGGTCTAAATGAAATTGAAAAATAGTGCTAAATGACAAGTAGAAAGACCTAATTTGAGATGCGATTTTGATTTAATTTTGTAATGTAAATGTATGATGATATAATGTTATGTAAGAACTATGAAAAATGACATTTTTTTTTTATTTTCTAGATTTTAAAGGATGCAAAAATACAAACCTAAAACCCTAAACAAGATGCAAACTAATGGAACTAAACAACCCTAAATGAGATGCAAATAAATGTAATATAGTGGAAAGAAATGAAAAACCTAGATATATACATATGAAAATGGACTACAAATCAGCAAGATATGATGTTCAATAGTTAGGTTCACCAAAATAAAATGAAGAAAAATAGGGTGGTTCACCAAAATGTGGAATTGATGAACAATGGGGGACCTATTTTACTCTATTTCATTAGGAAATGAGATTCACACAATAAATTTATTATCAACTTTTAGGTGAATCAATCAAAAGTGGGAATGTTTAGATTTCGTTATGACTGAAGTATGAGAGTTAAGGTCAAACAAAAATTTAGGGAGAAAAAACTAAAAATAGCAAGTTAACACCAAAATGCAATCTAACACTTGAAACAACAATATTAAACTCAATATTTGTAGAACCAGAAAATAGAATGCAGATTAGAGAAGAAAAAAAACATGTGTACCAATAACCAAAGGGTTTGTACAGGTTCATCATGGAAAAAATAGGCCCTTAAGTGGCAATTTTTTTTTAAAAATTAGAGTTAGGTAACTTGATGTAAAAATTTGAATAAGTTATCTATATTATCTAAAAAATATTTAAGAATAGAATCTATAGCAAATTGAATGTAGTTTCTAAACTACTAGGTTTGTTTAAAAAAAAATCTATTTAGTGAAAATTTGAAATTTCAATGTAGTGGTACTTAAATTTTAGGAAAAATAAGTAGGTGTCTATCTAACCACCCTAACCACAATAAAATGATAATTTTTTTATAATATTTTAGATATAAGTAGAGGACTCGTGCCTCAATGTGATGCATATTTTTTTTTAATTTTTTTTCAAGTAGATAATTAATTATGAATTTTTTTATTACAACTTTTAAAAAATATAAAAACTTGTATGTCTGACCACCTTAACTTGGTCAAAACTTCATGAAATTCAATTTTTCTTTTTTTAATTCTATAGTATGGGAAGCATAGAATGTGGCACATGTTTTGGGTTAAAAAAATGTGATACTGTTTGAAAGCTAGACATGTTTTTCAATTAGCCTATCAATCATGACTTTAGTTGTAATTTGAATAGAAAATGAATAATAATTACTTATTAAATTCAAAGTAAAGCATAATTTATATCAATGGAAATTTGAGAATATCCTTTAAAAATCCTTTTCGATTCATCAATTTTGGGTAAAAAAATAGTCATCAGCCACATACCCTTCAGATTGCACTTTTTGGCCCATCATGATCTTGCACATACCCCAAAAGTGCTTTTGAAAAGCTAACCCGAGACTCATTCACCCATGGGTGAATGGGTAAAAGTATAGGGGTTTTAACAATCTTTTAGGATCCTATAGTGTAGATTTGAAGGATTTGGTTTGTCTAGGTTTTAGTGTTGAAAAGTTAAAAATATCATCTATAGGTGAGATTCTTTGATTTGACAACTTTGACAACATTGAAAATATTGATCTTCAAAAGGTTTTCAAGTCTTCTTCAACCTTAATCTACAATCACACACATAAGAGAGAAAAATGTTTATTTTGGGTGAATAGGGTTTGACTTGGTCCAACCTTATTTTGGTAATCAAACCTTGAATTGAAATGAAACATTAAAGAGGGAATGAAGAATGAACAAAGCTATGTTACCACTCAACAAACCCCTACATGAAACCTCGATAGTGGATATCTTAGAAGGTATAGAACTTTCATGAGATGACTGAATTGAATATAGATCTTGACACTTGAATCTTTCTTGAAATGATACTTTGAATGCTTGACTTGATCATGAAACCTACATCAAAATGTTAGCTCAAAAAACATGCATAATACAATAATACTTTGATATGAAAAATGGATCTTGGTTGATATAATAAATCTCTAATATATCTACTATTGAATGCCCTTGATCATAACCTTAGCTCTTGTAAATGAACACTTGAAAATCTAGGTGAAACATAGTGAAATGACCTTGTATTTATGGGTATGTATCCTTAATTTTCCCAAATTCAAATATCACAAGCTGACATTGAATTATAGGTTTAGAAATGTTAAAATATTGCTAAAACCTAGTTTATATTTAGGTCCTAAGGTTTAGGGAGGACCCATTTTCCCATGGGTGAATGGGTCCCGAGTCCATAAACCTAGAGCACACTTTGCTCAATGTAAAATGTTATGTTTAGGAATTAGACATTGTTGGGTTTTTGTTTTGCAAAATGTAATTGAATAGGCTTAGAAATTAATTAAAGGGATAATTAAGGACTAATTAAGATTAAATAATTAAGAGGGCCCAAATAAGTGCATAAATTTAAATGGGTACATTTAACAACACTAAATTAAGGAATTATTAAGTCTAATTTAAAAAGGATAGCCCAAAGAAGAGAGAAAATGTAAAGGCTTACATTTTTATACACTACATGTTGTAGTAACATGAGGATTGGTGTAGGTAGGAATATAGGTAATTGTTGTGGAAGGGGGGATTGGATTTCCACCTTGACTTTGAGTATACCCCAAAGTTTGAGTAAAACTAGTAATTGTAGGGACAATATGTTCATTTTCAAGAATTTTCCTCATGTTATCTATAATAGGAATTGCAATACCAATAATGTGTTCATAACTCACAAAGTTTTGCAATCTCTCTAATTTTTCATCTATCTTTCTTAGATTCTCTTGATGGACATTAGAAACCATTGTCTCAATATCATTCACATTGGTTGTGGGTAGGGAGGTCATGGGAAATGAGGTATGAAATCTACGATCCATAGTGGGCTTACAAGTATCAACAATCTGAGTGAAAGAGTTGAAAAACCCAAGATTCATGGTGAGTGATGTATCACAGAGTGACATGAGTCTTGAACTACATCTCATGACAATATTGGTAATAGGACACCAGGTCGTGAAGCTCATACAAGTTTCACCAAACCTAGATGCACCCAAAGTGGATAATAGGCACCAGACAATCAACAATAGGAAAGGAAATTCAAATATTCAAAAATAAATTTTTAGATTCTAAATAAGATAATTTTCTGATTATACAATGCAAAAATCTAAAAATGATGGCTTTTTGAAATGCAAATTTTGAATTCAAAAAATGAACTGAATTTGTCAAATTAACTTTAATGTTAACAATTTAGAAAATAGAAATTTTGGAGACTAAAATAGAAAATTGAAGAAAACAACACAAAATGCAAAAATAATGATTTTGATGCTCATAAATGTAGAAAAATCCATAATTAGGGACTCATTTTCCCATGGTTGAATGGGTCTCACTTCAAGGTTTTTAAAAATGAAATTATAGATTTCTAAGTTAACTTTTATTCTTTTAGATTCTAGATGCAAATAGATGATTTCAGTTTCATATTTTTGAAAAATTAGCTCTAAATGTAAGTGAAAAATAATACTAAATGAAAAACAAGGAGACCAAATTTGAGATGCAATTTTGATTCAATTTTGTGTTTTAAGTTGTTGATCATGCAATGTTATGTAAATATTCTAAAAATTGATTGAAACTTATAAATTTTTGAGATTTTAAAGAATGCAAAAATGCAAACCGAAAACCCTAAATGAGATGCAAAGTAATGAAAGTTAACAACCCTAAATGAGATGCAAATAAATGCAATGAAATGTAAATTAATGAAAATTTGAGATCTATGGTTGACATGGACTCCACAATTAGAAAGATACAATGCTCAAAAGTTGGGTTCACTAAAATGAAACAAAGAAAATAAGGTTCCACTAAATAAGAACAAAGGAAAATGGAGTTTTATGGACCTATATTCCTTATTTCATTAGAAAATGAGATCCCCACAAAGAATTGACTAACACACCTTTTTTGAATCAACCCTTTGTTAGCATATTTAGATTTCCTTATGACTAAGGATGGGGGTATCAGCTTGAACAACACTTTTGGGAGATAAACTAAAAATAGAAAATCAACCTATTTATGATAGCTCAAACTTGAAACAAAAATATGAAACTCAATATTAATAGAAATAGGAAACTAATTGTAGATATGAGAACTTCAGTTAAAAGGTGTGTACCACTTGTTGTGCACTTTTTTGCACACATGCCCCATCATAGGAAGGGACCCTCTTTTTCTTGCTTTCATTTTCTATTTTTCCTTAGGTTTGAACTTTTCCCCTTAAGGGATAAGTTCCTCTGATTTAGGGTTTGCTTCACCTGAGTGAATTAATGATTTATTTGCACTTAGGGTGCATCTATTTTTCAACATCTTGGTCTTGGGTTATGTCTTGATGCCCACTATCCATGCAAAATCCACTAAAGTATTGAATTGTGTAAGTCATGTTGGGTTTCAAGAAATCCATCCATTGCTGGATTTTTCAATGTATTGGTTTCTCGGAGAATCCACCTCATCACAAATTCCTCGAAGGTTAGTTCCTTTGAAGAATCCAAGCCTTGCTAGAATTTCCAAAGTCTGCTACCTTGTTGAATTCCTGAGAATTTGGTGGCCACATCATGACATTTATTTTTTGACAATTGTCGTACCTGGGTGTGTTTAATGTTAT
Organism: Sequoia sempervirens; assembly: GCA_007258455.2. Lineage (NCBI taxonomy): Eukaryota > Viridiplantae > Streptophyta > Pinopsida > Cupressales > Cupressaceae > Sequoia > Sequoia sempervirens. The sequence goes on from VDFB02271358.1 coordinate 117,849,941, forward strand.
TTTGGGGGTTTAAGTTATGATTTTTCCTTTAAATTCTCATTATGCATTGAGATTTTGATTTAGATACCTCCATTATCCTTCATAATTTCATATTGGAAATTTGGGCATCTCCATTTTAGGGATTGTTCATCGATTTACCAAGTGCATTTACTATTTTAATTTTGTCCTCCTTGATTGAGAGGTAGGAGCTCTAAACCCTTTGTGATTGTGATTTGATTTTGTGAGATTTTAATGATTCGATAATGCATGCATTTATTATTAATCTCCTCATCATCAGGTTGATCTTGTGGGTGTCTTTTGCATTGGTTTCCTTTTTTCATTTAGTTTGCTTGAGATTCAACATTGAATGGTGCATTTTTTACATTGATCATGATGTTCCTATGGATTTCTGAGTGTTTTTTTGAATTTGTTTGAACTACGACATTGTTAGGGTTCATATTTTGAGCTCCCTATAGTGGCAAGCTAGGGCATGAATATTTTATTGAAACTAGGGCTTGCGACCAAGGTTTTAAGTGTGATTGTGATTTGATGGATATAATTGATGTTGAATGAGCCCTACTTTTATTTACTTTTGCTGCAATCTTGATTTTGGATGATGTGACTAGCATTGTATTGTGTTATGAGTGATTTGGCTTTGAAATTTGTTGCATTCTAAGTTTGAGATTGAATTATCACTTACAATTGCAAGAAATATGAATCAAAGCATGAATTCTCTTGAACTTGAAGAAATAAAGGAAAATAAAATTATTCAAAAAGTCCTCCTGTCCACAAATTCTCTAAAGGTTTTTCCTTGTAGAGAATCCTTCCCCTCACAAATTCTTTGAATCTATCATGTATCCAAAATCCTGAGATAGATGCTAAATTGAGTTAATGCTTAAGGCGTTTTCAAAATGAATCAAGGAGTGGTTTCTTACCATTGAAAAAAAAAATTAAGCTAAAATCCTTGTCAACTCCCATTCTTTGAAAAATACATTGGGTCACAGATTCTCCAAGTTTCTTGATGTTCAAAAAATCCACCTAGTTTTGGATTCCCCATATCCTCCAAAGACTGACAACCCTAAAATCTTGATTAAGGAATATCCATGGATGGATATAATTTGACCCTTCAAATAATGGTAATTGCACAAGATTGGTGAGTGAGTGGTGATTTAGGATTAATTTGGATTAACGTCTTCGAACATTCTATCCTGCACTAGATTTTATAAGCATCTAGGCATTTGGAAAATCCATCTACCTCCAAATTCTTCAAATTTTAGTTAAACATGAAAAGCTTGAACCTTTTGATGTTGTGATTACTTTCTTGGATATGATATTATGTTGCTTGATAAGAATGATTAAATGATTATTGTGAGAGGAATAATTACTTGAAGTTCAGCTAAATTGATCTTTTTGGAAAATCCATTCCCCTCTGGATTTCTCGAGAGTCTAGACTTTTAAAAAATCTACCTAGGGGCAGATTCCCAAAAATTTGTCTATGAACAAAATTCTCGAGGACTTGAAATGTTTTATTCTAAGGTTTTGGTGATGGGATTTTGTGGTTTCCATGATGTTTTGAAGGTTAATTATGTAATGATCATGGATTTTCATAATGTGATTGGATTTAATACTTGATCATATTTGATATTATGGTAATTATTGATTCTCTCTAATAGATGGAGTTTGGAACTAGACCAATGAAGGGATCTAAGGAAAAAACATCAGAGGTTGGTCTTGAGGAAACCTATACTAGCTCGTTGAAAGGATGAAGTATGACTTCAAGGGAATCTGGCCTAAATCCAAGATCCTTTCAACATGGAGCAAGATCAGTGACACAAACATGGGGCATGTGGATTAGGGTGATTTGAATCAAAGGATGTTTGGAGATGCACCTTTATAGCTAGCACAAATTATCACTTATATAGGGTTGGCCCAGGAAACAGGATTTCAACCTACCTTGTAGTATCTAGAGTTGGTGTTGGAATGTACCAAAAATTATGATTTAGATAAAAGGGTGATTATTGGACCTCAAGGTAGAATCATGGCTAACTTAACAGAGGATTCCATAGTAGAGACCTTCAACATTGGATCACATAAAAAACTAGTGTTTAGATCAACATAAAAGAGGCTAAGGCTTTGTATGCAAAGGACTTTGACAAGGCCCTATTAATGATGAACAACAATTCAATTTCCAATCCAAAGTCAACTTACTCAAAGCTGCCCAAACAATCAAATAGGAGTGATTTTAAGTTAGAATATAATGATATGATTACCCTCCTAGTTAAAGTAATGGGGTTAGAAGATGCTTTCATATTTAGAAGCTAGATGTTTTATATCATTTCTCAGATTGTGAAAGGGACCCATTACCATGGGCGGGTGCTATAAGTGACAATCTGCATGAGCAGTTGAGGGATGTCCAAATTAAAAATCAATTCACTATGAAATCCTACATTTGGTACATGTTGGTCAGAAAAAATAAGTATAAGGGCTTGAGTTGTAGAGGAACTATTGGCCAAGATAGAATATGTGATTTTTTCCCTCAGCTTCACCATAATACTTCCAATTATAGGAGATCAAATGATGCATTCTTTATGAATATCACAAGGCTGCTACAAGATGCACTTCATGTTAGAATTTCAGCAAAAGCTATGGAGTTCATAAGAAAGTATGGTTAGTGGTTTATTCAATTTCCTAAATTTTCTTATGTTAGGATACAAGGATCACCAATAGTTCCATTGAGGCTACCAAGGTACCCATCAAACACAATTATATTGTTGGAGGTGACAAGTAAATCGATGGCCTTTGATGCAGTGGTTGAGGATATGCACAAACTAGGACTTGAAACTAAATTCACTTCAAGGATTGAACTACTGGAGGCCTGCCCTTCTATCCAGAGTGTTCAATATTCTAAGAAAGAAATGGTGCATTTTAACTTGTATTCATAGACAAACAAGGACAACTTTGACCCCTATGGTTTTGCATAGAAACAAGCAAACAAAGAATATAGGCATAAAATTCATATAAAATATTATTTCGCTAACTATAGGGATGATTTTGAGGTGATAAGAAGAAAGTTCTCAAGGTTATCCTTGAGAATGATTAGATTACATAGAATTTCCAATGTCCCTAACTAGGTGGATGATGATGCAGATCTCTTACAACACCATGTCTATGAAGAGTATAAGGATAAGCCACTCCCTCCTACCAATTGGTCTGAAGAGGATGTTATTTATTTTAATGTGATAAATGCTCCTATTTTGAGATATTCCAAATTATGGGTGAAACACAAGATTCTAGATCTAGAAGTAGATGAAACAAAGTTTGCATATGACTTGATGGGAAACCTTGAGTCTAATTTAGAGGAATAAGAAGAAACAACTAAAGATGATGCAACAAAGCTCTGTTCAAAAGAGGAAGGAGATAAACAACAATGTATTGTCAAAAGGAGAACCAAAAGTTGGGCCAAAGGAAAAGAAAAGAGAAAAGTAGTGGAAAAAGTAAGAAAGCCCTCAAAAGAAATTGTTGAGGAAGGAACTGAGGAGGTTCAACCCTCTAGGAAAAGAAAAATAATGACTGAGGGTCAAAAATTGGCTAAATCCAAAAAAGGCTAAGGTCAATGAGGAATAAACCACTCAATCGAAGGTGGTTGATATTGAAAGCTTTGGAGAAAAGTAGGAAGTATATGTAAGGAGAAGTTCTCCTAGAAAAAAGGCAACTCCAACTAACGAGGTGAATAAAGAGAAAAGGGTGGCTACTAAAGATTCACCTATTGATGATCTTATGAAAAATATGGAGAAGGTAGTTGCAGGAGATAATTCTCCTTTTACATCTTTGGTTCAAAATGTACAAGTTAATGAAGAAGGAAATGCCTCTAGTGTTCCTAGACAACAACATGAAGCAGAAGAAAATGTTCCTAATATTCCTAAAGAAGAGATGCCTGATGAAGAAGTTCCTACACGAAAGGGAGGGAAATTGAGTGATTTTGAGAGGCAGCTAGAAGAGAAAGAGGCATAGAACAAGGAAGCCACTTCAAAAGTTACAATAGAGATTCCTTCACAAGTTCCAATGAGTGAACACACTGATATATCACATACAAAAGTTGAAAGTGAAGGTAAGCATGATGAGGATGAGGAACACCAGAAACAAGGGAAGGATAATGTGGAAGAAGAAAATATTGAAGAAAATCCTTCCCATGCTTAGCTAGAACAAGATGTTCCCTTGAACGATGTTGAAGAAGAACAACCATCTACCCCAAAGTCATTAGAAGAAAGGTTGAAGAAAAAGCCTATCATTGTGGAGGATGAGACCCCATACTAGGACAAGTTTTTAGAAATTTGGGGTCAACCAAAGGAGAGGAAAAGAGCTAGGAAAATATCCAAATTCTCCAAGGATGAATTCAATAACAAATTTATCCATGTTGCAACTCTTGTAGAAAATAAGTACAAAGATGAGGTCAGGCCCTCAAATTACAAGGTATAAACAATTAACCTTGTCCCATCTACAAATGAGTAGAAAAAAGAGGAGTTCCAAGAGTCATCTCATGCAATATTGAGAAGATTGGACAAAGAAACTGAGGAGAAGGAGAAGCGACAAAAGCAATTGAAAGAGGTGCACAGGTATGTTCAACATCTAGTAAAGCCCTTGCAGGTCCAAAGTAGTGAAGGATCCTCATTTTAAGAGGAGATTTTATCAAATGAGGTAGTGTTAGAAATTTAAAGGTTAAATTATTTTGTGAAGGACACAGAAGAATGGTTACAAAGTGTGAGTGAAAGAGATGATGCCATGATAGAGAAGGTAAGTACTGCAAATGTATGAAAGGGCATCCTTTCTCTATGAATAAATGGCACAATTCCTTCTTGACTATAATAATTTAGATAACACCATTGTCAAGGAGTTAGAAAGGATATTTGAAGTGCCTGCCGATGTATTGGTTAAAGAGGGTGTCCTAACAATGGAGAATAAACATAAATCTATGAAATGGATAGAGGCATCTAACTTCATAAATGAGTTTAAGCTAAAGGAACCAATGAAAATACCTAAGGCTTGGAGCAAGGTAAAGGAGTTTTTTGATAGTTTTTGTAACTTTTTAGAGATTTTCACTGGAAGGAGGAATTTTGGCAAGAATAATTTGAATGTTAAATAGCTGTAGAAATGGTGGCATGAAGTTTATTCTCCATGTGATAGTGGGCCTATTATAAAAGACTAGCTTGAAGATTCTATCATTTACATTTCTAGTTTGGATAGATATCAAATACTTTATAGTGAATAAGAAAAAAAATTGACTAAATATGGAGGTGAATTAAATTTAGCTAAATCAAGAATAAATTTGATCTCTTCCAACTCAGGCTGACCTAGACCCAGTGCTTGAAAAGGTTAAAGAAATTTCTAGAAGAAAGGAAGGGGATAAGGATAAAGGGGATGACCAGGATAGATAACTTTGAAAAGTGTGTCATCTACATCGAGCTTGCAAAGGGATACAAGTTGGCTACACATTGAATTTTGTGCCATGCAATATATTAAATTATCAAGTTGACTTTTGAGGCCAACCTCATAACATTTTATTATAAATTTGAATTACATGAATTTTAAAAAGTGTCATGGCTAACCTATATGGCTGACCTAACTTGAGATTTCTATAAATGGAGGTATCATCCTCATTTGTAAAACTAGTAGTTGATAGTAGATAGTAAGCAAGTGAATAGTTGATAGTTTTTGAGCTGTTACATTCTGAGGAACTTCAATTGTTGCAAATTTTGGTGAAGTTAATACAATTAGAGACATTGATCTTTGGTGTTCTTCAATGTGTTATTCATCTATGCATGGTTCTTGTGACTCTTATCTATTTCATTTTGAGTAAGTTAGTTCACGATTAATCTTAGAACTAGTTGTAGTTCATTTATGTTCATGATAAAGTGATTGAGGTGTTGAGGAATCTTTCGGTCCATACTTTTAGTGATTTGGTGATTGTAGATTGATGTCTAAAGTTAGCCTTGGCTTACTCTATTTTGCACTTAAATTTTAGCTGTGAATATTTGAATACATGTTTAAATATTTACAATCTAAAAATCATTAGATTCCTTTGGAGATTGCACTATCTATGTGATATTGTGGGTTAATCTTGGTTAAGAAAATATTTGTTTTGGGAGATGGTCCATATTGAACACTCTATTGTTTGCATAATTATTATTAGAATAAGATTCACAAAGCATCACAATTATTATCACATCTGATGAATATTGAAGCTTCAACACATTGTTGTAATGCCCTTGTGATTACCGACATTTTCACATTATCATTGAGTTGTTTTATTGCATTGTTAATACCTAACATTAGAGACCTTGGCATTATCTCTTGAGGCTTACTAATAAAGATTTACCTTTCAAGAGAGATAGACTACTTGTATTTTTTCTTTGTTGTGCATAAAATATCATCAATAGATTGGAACTAGAAGGAGGGTTGATTCAAAAAGCTGGAGTATTTTATATCATCAATATCTCCACAAAGATTTAGAAGGAAAACAAGATCTATAGCAGAAGGAGATTTTTAGGAATTAGGAGTCCCTACTAGGTCAAGTAGGACCAAGAAGGGGAAAGCTTCTTCATCTTCACCCATTTGGATATCATCTTCTTCATCATTTGATTCTAAGCCTATTTCCACTGAACCCACTCCCATTGAACCTAACCCTTCATCCATTCAGAAACCCCAGATTCTAGTTAATGAACCACTACCACCTCCTCCACCACCAATGGATTTTGGATAATAATCCCTCACATTTGGCCTTCAACAAATATAATTCCATGCCCAAAAGTCTCAAACATTTATGCTCCAAGTTTCATATTAATGGTCCCAATAGGACTACTAAATAGAATATCAAAATTTTCCAAACTACCTTAAAGGATAGGAAAATCAATCATGAGGATGTGGCTTGTATATTGTTTCCATAATAATTGGGAGAGGAGGAATTTTAATAGTATAACCACTTACCAACTAGTTCTATTACTAGCTGGGATCAAAGGGAGGTTGTCTTCTTGCAGAAATTGAGGATTCTAGTCAACCCTAATGACTTATACCATCAGTTTGTATCAATCAAAAGGGAAGTAAATGAACCTATAGGATCATTCAAAAATAGGTTTCATAGGGCCTATTACTAGTTAAAGACACTGAGTATCATTGTTTTGCTATGGGAACCACCATTCATTTCCATTATGTAGCAAGACATAGCAATCACCATTAGATTAACCGTCATTCAATTTGCGTTGTCCCCCGCTATCCTACTAGCACTGATAGTGGGCCCAAAAAAATTCTATGGACTGGTAGGATAATGCCATGTGTCCTACTTTGACATCATACACCACTACCATTCAACACTCATTCCTCATCGTTGAAATTATTCAATCACTTCGCTTCACAATAGTAATGTGAAGTGATTAGGTGATATGATTCCACATGTTGTTGGACCCACCAAGGTTTTTTCTTCCACCATTGTGTGTCATTTGATCAAGCCTAGTTTGATCTCAACCATTCCCTACTTCTCTATGAGTTTTAACCAGTACCCACCACAAACATAGTGGGCTCATAGGCACCATCAGATCAATATGATCTTAGCCATTGATTGATCTCCATCCCACATCACTAATCATCAAGTCAAATTCTAAAAGCTTTTTGTGATGTATTGTTCTTCAATGATAATTGTCAAATGCGGAGCAACTTATCATTCACCATCCAATTTATTCAAAGAATACACTACGATATCAACCAGATGACTAGGTGAAGAGGTTGCTCACTGAATGAGTTGAAAAGCATAAGTTTTTGACTTAAATGACCTGCAACCTTTAATAAGCAATCGATGAAAAAATAGAAAGACTATTAATGCACCATGATAGCAAACACCTAGGGTTTAATTGTGTAAACAATGATTTTGGATTACCCAAGGTTTCCTCTAACACTTCTAGGTTTTTCACCTAAAAGGAGAGGAATAGGGGCCAAAATGTTAATGTCTTCATTCAAGATTAATGTAAATGTGATAAAATTTATCTAATTATGTTATACTTATGCAATAATTTGAAAGAAAGATGATTTATTGATGCTAAACCTAAAAAATGCAAAGTGATGGAAACCAAACAATGATATGCAAAAACACCTAAAAATGCAAGTAAAAGATTAAATAATGAAAACAAATTGGAGAGGTGTGTTAGCTCTCAAAAACATAGGCTGGATGCCTCAAGAGGCTGCCAATCTCTTCATACGATTCAGGGTAATAGACAAGGTCAAAAGAATTTAACCTTCTACTATTCAAGTGCTGCTAAACCTAGGCAAGTGTACCTTTTTGAATGGAGTAGACTTGACTTATAATTATCCTTCTTGTAGTGATTTTTCCACAATGGCAGATGGAGGTGAACAAATGAAATCAAACTTGGTAAAAATAGCAATAGCAATATTATTAATCTAAATCCTAAAATGCTCAATTAATAGATGTAAAGAAATTGAATGAATCCAAATGATGAAATTGTAGAGACCAGTGCCTTATTGGGTATGCGGAGTGAAATGAAACAGAAGTGGGAAACTTATTTTGGCAGAAACTCAAATTGTCGGCATATGTTTTGTTTATAACTTGTATAAACATGCAAGACTGTGACTACTAAGCTCTACTTTAATAATCCAGATGAATCTCCTTGATTACTGTGATCAACCAAAAGTATTTAATCTCTCCTTGAAAGAACCAATCAATTAATCACACAGATACAACAAATGTGCACTGATAAACTGAAAATAATCTTGTTATATCAATTTAAACAACCAGAAAGAATCAACTTGGAGACAACTTAGTAATAATTTTCAATAAACTCAACAGCCAATTGACACCAGAAATAAACTGCCGCACCAACTGATTTTCATTGAAATCACCATTTGAAAACATGCATCATAGTCTCTGATATGAGAACTTTATTCTACTGTATCCATTCCTAATCTACTTACTATATCTTCTCTAAAATCTCATCTAATATTTACATTCACAATTGGGAATGAAGATTTATACATATGCATTTGAACAGACACATCGTTTCATATTCCAAGTCGTCTAGCTGCAGTATTCAGGCAAATCCATGTCGGCCTACAATTGCATTTAGAAATTCTCATGTCAGCCATAGTGTTTGAGTCTTCGTTAATCAATTGCTAAGGCAACCCCATAAGTATGCCGAAGGAAATTGTATTGCCAGTCATCCTGTGTTCTTCATGTTTCACCTTAACCTCATGTTATCGGTGAGACATCTCACAGATTACAAAATGTGTTATCGATATGTATTTCATTAACATATTTACTAGTCGCTGAGACACGAGCATTTTCTCACCGAGATGGATCCTTTTATCTTACTAGCTTTTGCCATAGCTCTGTGATGTTGGGGAGACCTCTCATAGACCACATTGTGTTTCACCGAAAGCCCTTTAATCTCTTGTGTGTTGCTGTAACCTTCAATTGTCAGGGAGACATTATATAGAATACCCATTGTTTTACCAAAAGCCCCGAGTTCACATTAGATCGCCAAGAGAATTCAATTCTCATATCGATAGAGATCTTTTTCCTTTTTTATTGGTGAGACACAATGAAGTCACTAAGACCTCCCTCTGAATGTTAGTAACTCATACCGATATAACCTTTTGTGCCAAGTTGGTAGGACACCAGAAGATTCCTATGATATTTCACCAAAGCTTTTAACTCTTGCCAATATGTGCATCCTTCCACCACCAGTCAGTGAGACAACCTGAATTCGCTTAGACCTCATATCAAATACCATTTTTTTGGCCAAAGTGCATGCTTGGAGCCCAATAGTTAGTGAGACATAAAAGGTTCGCTATGAAATTACTCCGACGGTATAACTCATGCATATATTATCCTTTTATGTCATTGAAATAATGTGAAAGTCTCACCGAAAGCTACCTGGAGATGGATCCTGATCATTGTGACATCAAATAAGTCTTTTCAAAAGGAAAAACAGACTTATACTCGCAGAAATACAATATGGAACAGGAAGACCCTAATTTTTTCATGCCGATATAGACCATGATGTGAATTATTCAAGACTTGATGGAATTTATGGGGCTATATGGACAAAATATGGGTAAAAATATCATGAAGAGAGGAAAATGTGCTCAAGATAGGACTCATTTGGAAAACACATGGGTATGAACAACATGAAGAATCATTAGAATTTTGTAGTTCCAATAGTGGCTCTATCTAGGGAGGAATGATAGTGAGATTATTGCAAGAATCCAAATCTCTGGGTGAGTAGACCAGACATAAAATGATGAGCAGTGAGCAAAATGGAAATGGAAATACAACATGATGGAAGAAATGGATGCAAAATGGAGATGGACAAAACCCTAAACTACTCTACATAGAAAATAATTTTAAAGAGGACCATCAAGAGTTGTCCATGCATTGGAAACCCTAAATCCTCTGTGTTTCAACTTCACTTGTTCTGAGCTATTACGATCTGAAACTCAAACCATTCTTTCCCCTGTCAAATACCATCATGCTCAGTTTTTAGAGAATCATCATGCTCAGTTTTGTCCAAATTCCATATACCATCCTACAGCTCAAATTCTTCATCATCATGGGATAGACCCCCATTATTTTCAACATACAAAATGCATGCATATTCAATACAACATTTTATATTATCTCTCTCACTATTATGAATTGTGAAACATTTTTCTAGATGTATTGAAAATTGACCATCAAAGTGCTTCTCTTGAGAAACAAAAACACTATCTAGAACAAGCAAATCTGCAACCTTTTGCAACTCTTCCAAATTGTCATTTGGAGACAAGACTTGATTATGACTCATATCTCAAATATCATGCATATATGAACCAATCAAATCTAGACCTCTATCATCCTTGGTATGCAGATAAAAGTCTTCTCCACATGAGTTAGAAATTTCAAAATCACATACCTCATCTTGAATGAACACAAAATTTTGATCAACTTCAAAGGTTTCTCCATCATTTTGAGAAATGCACTAAGATTCATAAGAATCATCACACAAAGATCTTTCACTATCAAAACAAATGTAAGCTGGACACAAAACTTCAAGATCACCCTCATGTACACATCTCTGGTATTCAAGTGTTAGCAAATCTGAAATTTTCTCACTGCTAAGTGAACATGTTTCTACATTTTCAACACTACATTTATATTCTTCACTTTTGTTATCCTCAAAAAGAGGTCCAAGATCATTATAGAATGAGAAATTAGAAATATTACTAGCACAATCATTTATTCCATCACTTTGTTTGTCTAAAAATATCTCCTCTTTATCATAAAGTGGAATTGAAAATACCTGAAACTCATTCATGGACACACCTTCACAAAATATCACCTAGTCTTATTTTAACTCCTCATCATACAATGGGTTTGAAAAAGTTTGGAAATCAATTTTAGATATACAAATCTCTTCTTCATCAAATGTGTCTTCATGGATTTCAACTACAGTTGGAGGTATAATTTGTTCACTGTCAAATGGACCTATATTGTTCATTGCCTCTTCCTCTTGATCATCACAAGAACTGGAAGAATCACCATGCTGCAGATCAAAATCCATAGGTGCATCTTCACAATCTGAATATTCACTGGATCCCTCATAACACACACTACTCTCCCTGTCATAATCTGTTATGCAAGAGAGATATCTTATATCTTCATCTTCATCATGCAGGCTATCATATGAGTCATTCTGACTTTCACCTATCTCATCGTCTATTGGATGCATTATCTGATCAATATCCTAATACTCATCCGTGGTATCACCCCTGTCTTCATACCTTTGTATGGTATCAATAAATTTATTCACCAGATGAAATGTATGCTATTTTTTTGGCCAATAAACTGATTCAGGCTCCCATGCTCTTACAAACTGCTCAACAAACATGGCCCTTGTAGGCCTACAATGAGAAGGTATTTGCATACAAACTTTTGTCATTCTATTGTATAAAGAAACTTCATCTTCTCCTTCATGTCTTCTTATGTTAAGAAATGCATCAAAGGTGTAAATTCCACATTTTGATCCTGTGATGGAGTCCTAGCTTCAAGTATACACATTCGCATCTCCTTCTTCAAACTGTTGATCCTGGCATACATATTGCTGCAAGTTCTAATTCTCTTGAATCTCTAATAACCCATGGGAAGCCCAATTTGGTGCAGAAAAATTTCCATAGTGCTCGAGAAACTGATCATGAAACCCTTTGAGAGAATTAATAGAACCAATTGGTTGGCTATTAAACCAATCCCTAGCATCTTCAATAAGTGACATCATGAATAGCCTCATGTGTAAATCTTCATATGGCACATCCAATTCTTCGATGAAAGCATTGAAGCTCCTTAAATGATCTTCAGCAGTGATTGCACTAATCTCTGTAAATTTAGGCACCAAAATTCTCCAACTGCCATTCATATGATAAGGGTACCATTGAAACCCTGTCAGGTTGAATTGTTTGATCATTGTTATGTATTGATGGGGGAAGTGTTATGCGGATACTAATACTGATATGGTGAACTATTGTATTGTGCATGATGGTGTGGCACATACTACTGACCATGAGGTGGTTGCAGTGAGTATGTATTCTTACGTGCATGATATGCATTGCCTCCATTGTGAAAATTTCCAATTGTACTATTAGGTGCTTGAGGAGCCCAATACCTGCCTGCATTTGTGTATTCATTCTTGTCCATATCTTTCAATTCTTTAATTCCTCTTATCAACTACTGCTTCTCAAAATACTCTTTCGTTCCATACACAAATTCCATTCTTCATAAAAATTTTTTGAGAGTCGCCACCTACTTTTCCAAAAGTAGAAAAATGTTTCTTTTGAAATAACTATTTTTGATCTTCTTCCCAGTAGAATCACTCCTAAAACTTCTCAAATTACAAATTTTCTTCAATGACTCTATATGATGGTCTTCAATCAATTTTTTTGAAATAGTCCCCAACAGAGTCACCAATTTGTTAGCTCTCAAAAATGTAGGCGGGATGCCTCAAGAGGCTGCCAATCTCTTGATACGTTCTAGGGTAATAGATAAGGTCAAAAGAATTTAACCTTCTACTCTTTAGGTGCTGCTAAACCTAGGTGCGTGTACCTTTCTAAATGGAGTAGACTTGACTTATAATTATCCTTCTCGCAATGATTTGTCCACAATGGCAGATGAAGGTGAACAAATGAAATCAAACTTGGTACAAATAGCAATAGCAATCTTCTTAATCTAAATCCTAAAATGCTCAATTAACAGATGTAAAGAAACTAAATGAATCCAAATGATGAAATTGCAGAGACCAGTGCCTTATTGGGTATGTGGAGTCAAATGAAACAAAAGTGGGAAACTTATTTTGGTAGAAACTCAAATTTTCGGCATATGTTCTATTTATAACTTGTATAAACATGCAAGACTGTGACTACTAAGCTCTACTTTAATAATCTAGATGAATCTCCCTGATTACTATGATCAACCAAAAATATTTAATCTCTCCTTGAAAGAACCAATCAATTAATCACACAGATACAACAAATGTGCACTGATAAATTGAAAATAATCTTGATATATCTATTTAAACAATGAGAAAGAATCAACTTGGAGACAACTTAGTAATACTTTTCAATAAACTCAATAGAAAATTGACACTAGAAATAAACTGCCACACCAACTGATTTTCATTGAAATCACCATTTGAAAACATGCATCATAGTCTCTGATATGAGAACTTTATTCTACTGTATCCATTCCTAATCTACCTGCTGTATCTTCTCTAGAATCTCATCTAATATTTCCATTCACAATCTAGAATGAAGATTTATATATATGCATCTGAACAGACACATTGTTTCATATTCCAAGTTGGCTATCCATAGTATTCAGGAAAATCCATGTTGGCCTGCAACTGCATTTAGAAATTCTCAAGTTCGCCACAGTGTTTGAGTCTTCATTAATCAATCGCTGAGACAACCCTGTAAGTATGACGAAGGCAATTGTATCGCCAGTCATCTCATTTTCTTTGTGTTTCACCGTGACCTCATGTTGTAAGTGAGACATCTCATAGATTACAAAATGTGTTATTGAAATGTATTTCATTAATATATTTACTATTCAATGAGACACAAGCATTTTCTCACTGAGATGCATCCTTTTATCTTACTATCTTTCGTCGTAGCTCTGTGATGTTGGGGAGACCTCTCGTAGACCACATTATGTTTCACCGAAAGCCCTTTATCTCTTGTGTGTTGTAGTAACCTTCAACTGTTGGGGAGACATTATACAGAATACCCATTGTTTTACCGAAAGCTCTAAGTTCACATTAGATCACCAAGAGAATTCAATTCTCATACTGACAAAGACCTTTTTCCTTTTTTTATCGATGAGACACAACAAAGTCGCTAAGACCTCCCTCTAAATGTCAATAACTCATACCGATATAACATTTTGTTCCAAGTTAGTAGGACACCACGAGATCGCTATGAAATTTCACCGAAGCTTTTAACTCTTGCTGATATGTGCATCCTTCCACCACTAATCAGTGAGACAATGTGAATTCACTGAGACTTCATATCGAATACCATTTGTTTGGCCAAAGTACATGCTTGGAGCCCGATAGTCGGTGAGACATAAAAGGTTTGCTATGACATTACTCTTGTTGGTTGTTTTTCTTGCAAACTAGGTTGGTCTCCTATTCTACCTATGGAGTAGCCAACTCCAATCAAGGGTAGCTCGGAGGACCTGGATCAACTAACAAGATTCAGTCAAAGACTGAGATCTTCTACACTTTAGGCTTTGCAGAACCAGGGTGGGTATACCCACATAATGCCTCAAAGAAGACCAGATATTGCTTTTTATAGTAGATAACTCCTAATGTCAAGCATTGAGGACCTCAAATGGGGCTAGATTCTTAGTAGCTCAACCTTGAAGCAACCAAGAGATAGGGTAAGAGATCAAGCAAAAGATATTCAATGATTTATATGAATTGAGGTTTCTGAAAGGGACCAGGCTACAAAATAGATCAATTCCTAGTTTTGGGCCACAGAGTCAAACATAAAAGATGGAATTCATCTGCAAATAGAACTCAATCAGTGGATTTTGTTTTGCTAATGCCTTACATTAGCTATTAGTTCCTTACATTGACAATCCAGCTCTTGTATCAACCAGACTCTTCTTACCAAATCCAACCTACAAACAAATAATCACTACTATCTATTCAAAGGATTTAACTGCTTCCTTGAAGTAGACCTATCAACAAATAACACAGTCTCATGAAGTATGAGAAGATGAACAAAAAAACCTTATGCATATATTCAAAAGATTAAAATCCTACAATTGTGGAGACAATCTGATGATATGCATAAAAGATAAGCATCTTCATGTATTGCTACTTAACTGATTGCATTTATAGAGGAATTCAACATTATAGTTTATAGACTCAAAAATGACCTAAGACCAAACCCTAAACTGTCCCAGGCTAATCCTAGAACTCAGAAAAATGGAACTAAACCAAGGGAACCAAACCCAAGGGACTGAACCATAGGGAGCAAACCCAAGGAGCCGAACCCTTCACACTAGCCATGAAATCTCCCTTTATAGGAATAGGGAGAGCAACATGCAACCGGCCAGGGTGACTTTACGTGTCATTAGGTAACTAGGACAAACCCTAAACAACATGTAGGCTGAGTCACCAGTCCACCACCAACATCAAGACTACATTGAATGTTCATGTCAAGTGACTGCATGAGAAAGCTCGATGCAGATCCAATTAGGTCAAATCAGGTAGGACAGACATGGGCAACCCTGGTGACCAAAACAAGTATGTTAGCCAACATCAAATTAGCCCAAGAATTTGCATGCCCATACTTCTGAACATGCCATCCCATTCTCAGAGTTGAAATCAATGCAAATTCGGTAGATCCAATGACCCTCCATCTACCACCATCAAGTCTCAATTTAGGTCTTTGTGCGCAAACACCTTTGAAACCCCGATCGCACAGAAACAAATATTGACCATCGATCAACAGTGATTGGGTGGCTATCTTTTAAAATTTTCATTAGCCGTTGATCCAGGCCACTACATATGATTCCTGCACCCACCATTGACCAGATGCCAGTCAGCCAGGGACCGTCGATCTCCATTTAAATGTATGCACTACGGTACGAGTTCGAAGGTGGGGTCCATGTGATAGGTGGTGGGCGAACACTCTCCTCAGAGAGCATAAAGATTAGGCAAGTCACATGAGCACTCGGGCGATGACCATCAAATCATAATGATGGTTGCCCATGGACCATTGATCAATGTTGGGAGGAACAAGGGCTCCACCATGGGAAAAACATAAAGGGGTTGAGGATACCTCCAGGTGACAAAAACAGTTACACAAAAGTCACCAGGCATATCAACCAGATAGAAGGAACTCGGGGAGACGTTTGGCCGAAGAGAACATGTTATATCGAGGGGCCAACATAATCAGCGAGATAGGCCATGGTCGGGGAGACATCTCCCAAAAGAAAATAACTCTCACTGAAGAGCCCGCTGAAAGAAACCCCCTATGAGATGTCACTGTGACTTTATGTTTCTTTCACCGATGCAACCTTCTTTATGAATGTCGCTATAGCATACTATCATTGGGGAAACCTCATGTAGAATATATTGTGTCATACCGAGAGTCCTCCAATCACTCAGAGTTGCTAAGACAATCAAAACCTCTCACCAAAAGTCTCTCTCAGTCTTAATTGCGAAGACCTGACGGGTTCATCAAGACTCTAAAAGAAAATCAAAAAGTTATACCAAGAGCATGGCGGGGTTAGTGTAACAAAACAAAGTCAGCCAGACTACAAGACTTCATAGAGAAGAGAAGCCAACACTTTCCCAGAGGTCTCCGCACTTGGTGAGATGTCACGGCGAAAAGAAATGTGACACCGACTGAAAACCTTAGTTAGCAATTTGGCAGACTGGACTAGGAAAGCATTTCACAGTAACCATCAAGTAACTTATTCATCATGGCCATTGATTATCAACACATACACAAAGGAAGTCATATTAGTAGCTCAACCGTTAACCTGGGAGGACTTCAACGTCAGGGAAAGTCACACCAAGAACCAAAGGGGGCTGCCACAGTTGGCAAGACAAGCAGGGGTCACCAAGATGCTAGCCCAAGGACCAAAAGTCATGCCAAAGAGAAAGATAGGCTGAAAGGGAACCAGACTGAGGCATAGCCAGAGATGGGAAAGACACGGAGTCGGAGCCAGAGAGGGGGAAAAAAAGGAACAAAAGAGATCAGGACCAAAAACCATCCCACCCCTGCCTCCGCAAAAGACTGCAGAGGCAGAGCCAGAACCAAAACAAAACCAAAAAGCCATAGGGCGGAGACAAAAGGAAAACCAGCGCAAGCAGAGCCGGGGCCAGAACGAAACTATAAAGTGAAACGAGCAAGGTTTTGAAACTGGTTTCCACTCTGATCTCGCCTCTGCCAGAGGAAACAAAAGGCAAGGAAGAAAAATAAAATCTGGCCACCAGAGACATGAAAACTTAGCATGCTGAGCTCAACCCTGATGGGAGCCCATTTACCCCATGTGCCAAAAAGATAGAAAAATCCCAAGCTAAAGATTTGTTAGGGAGATCAAAGGAAAACAACTGGAAAATGAGAGACAACCAAAATAGGCACTAACATAGGCTCCAGTTGGGGATGTATGGCCCTCGTGGGCATAGCAAGAATTTTGATCATTAGGAGAGTAGACCAAAACAAAAGGAAACCCAAAATAGCAAGGAGCCAACTGGACAAGGTTAGCAGACACAGTAAAACAAAACTGACCAGAAAAGCAAAAACCTAATCTAATGTTCACGGAAAGAGAAATGCTTCAGATGAAGCACCACTTCAAGAATTGTCCATGAACAAGAAATTCAAGAGTCACATTGTTGATTCTTTATTTCATTTGATGACACTAGGCCACCAAATGAAAAATAAGAGCTAGCTCTTACCTCTATCGAACACAATTTTGGTAAATGAGCTGACATTCCCTAACTTGTGCTTGCCCCTACCAATCTGCAATAGTATAAATGAATGCACCTCTACAAACACAAGTATCTAATTGCCTCTGTGCAAGTGAAAAATTTCCCTATGTTTAGTTTTGTCTTTAACTAGCAACCAGACCCAATAAACTTTATCATTGCCACACTCTTCATTGTCTGATTTTGTGTCATGTGGCAATACATGTGAATACTGATCAAGACTACATAAAAACACGGTCTGATCACAATTAGCTACCTGATAAAACATGTTAGTACCTCTCAATAGGCTATCATATTCATCATTATAAACATGTACATGATCCTTATGCATTTGAAAGTCAGGAATACTTTCAAAATATTGACTGCTATGTGACAACAAGTTGTCATATTTATCATTTACATTACCCTAAAGCTGAAAACAACTAGCTCCAATGCATTATATATTGTCACATTCTGTGAAAACTTCATCAAGTGTATACAAAGGGATACACTCACCATTCAACACATCTTGCAACTACTCTATATCATTTTCAATAGGAGGCACATTATTGATGCAATGATGGTTTAAACTACTACTCCCATTTCCTCTTTTCACTTGGCTCTGTTCTTCATCATGCTGGCAATGAGAGTCAACAAAGGACTCTGACTCATCCTTATGGTGTGCACTAAGCATGGTATCATAGCTTGTAGAGGGAGCATCAAGGCAATAATGCATCTTACAAATGAAACCTATCCCTCTACAACTATCCAGTTGCAATATTCAAACCTCCCTTGATGCTAGTGCTCGATCTCACCAAATAAAGGGGAATAAAGTTTTTTCAATGTTCAAAAAGCATGAAGAATACCTAGAAATGTTGCACCATGGAACTCTTCTTCAAATCTTCAACAGGTTCACCTTGACAGAGTTGCCACCTCTTTGTAGAGGACTGAGCTTCAAAAGGTATGAAGCTCACTTACATGTAAATCTTTCTCTGAGTTCCATCCGACAGGGCACCATTGATCTTGTAGCTTTCAGGTTCACTACAACAAAACTTTATTTAGGCCTGAGATTCTTCAAACTTTGAACAACACCAACATGGAAAACAAAATGACTCTTTTGATATGGCACTTTATAACCGGATTTCTGAGTAAGTCCCCAAGAGAGTCTCCATCTTGTTGGTTTTTTTCTTGCAAACTGGGTTGGTCTCCTATTCTACCTATGGAGTAGCCAACTCCAATCAAGGGCAGCTCGGAAGACCTAGACCAATTGACAAGATTCAGTCAAATACTGAGATCTTCTGCACTTTAGGCTCTGCAGAACCAAGGCGGGTATACCCACACAATGCCTCAAAGAAGACCAGACATTGCTTTTTATAGCAGATAACTCCTAATGTCAAGCATTGAGGAGCTCAAATGGGGTAGATTCTCAGTAGCTCAACCTTGAAGCAACCAGGAGATAGGGTAAGACATCAAGCAAAATATATTCAATGATTTATATGAATTAAGGTTTCTGAGAGGGACCAAGCTGCAAAATAGATCAGTGCCTAGTTTTGAGCCACAAAGTCAAACACAAAAGATGGAATTCATTTGCAAATAGGACTCAATCAATGGATTTTGTTTTGCTAATGCCTTACATTAGCTATTAGTGCCTTACACTGATAATTCATCTCTTATATCAGCCAGACTCTTCTTACCAAATCTAACCTGCAAACAAATAATCATTGCTATCTATTCAAAGGATTTAACTGCTTCCTTGAAGCATACCTATCAACAAATAACACAGTCCCATGAAGTATGAGAAGATGAACAAAAGCACCTTATGCATTTAGTCAAATGATTAAAAGCCTACAAAGGTGGAGACAATCTGATGATGTGCATGAAAGATAAGAATCTTCATGTATTCCTGCTTAACTAATTGCATTTACAGAGGAATTCAACATTACAATTTACAGACTAAAAAATGACCTAAGACCAAACCCTAATCTATCCCAAGCTTGTCCCAAAACTCAGAAAAATGGAACTGAACCAAGGGAACCAAACCCAAGGGACCGAACCCTAGAGAGTGAACCCAAGGAGCCGAACCCTTCACATTGGCCATGAAATCTCCCTTTATAGGAATAGGGAGAGCAACAACTGGCCAGGGTGACTTTACATGTCATTAGGTGACTAGGTCAAACCATAAATAGCATGTAGGCTGAGTCACTAGTCCACCACCAACATCAAGACTACATTGAATGTTCATGTCAAGTGAATCCATGAGAAAGCTCGATGCAGATTCGATTAGGTCAAATCAGGCAAGACAGACATGGGCAACCCTGGCAACCAAAACAAGTCTATCAGCCAACATCAAATCAGCTCAAGAATTCATGTGCCCATACCTCTGAACAAGCCATCTCATTCTCAGAGTTGCCATGAATGTAAATTTGGCAGATCCAACGACCCACCATCAAGTCTCACTTCAGGTCTTCGCGCGCAAACACCTTTGAAACCCTGATCGCATGGAAATGAATATCGACCATCGATCAAGAGTGATGAGGCGGCTATCTTTTAAAATCTTTATTAGCCATTGAACCAGGCCACCACATATGATTTGTGCACCCACCATTAACCTAATGCTAGTCAACCGGGGACCGTCAATCTCTATTTAAATGTACGCATTATGGTGCGAGTTTGGAGGTGGGGTCCATGTGACAGGTGGCAGGCGAACGCTCTCCTCGCAAAGCATAAAGATTAGGCAAGTCACATGAGCGCTCAGGCGATGGCTGTTATATCATAATGATGGTTGCCCATAGACCATTGATCAATGTTGGGAGGAACAAGGGCTCCACCATCAGCAAAACATAAAGGGGTCAGGGAGACCTCCAGGCGACAAAAATAGTTACACCAAAGTCACCAACCATATTGGCCAAATAAAAGGAACTCGGGGAGACGTCTGGCCGAAGAGAACATGTTATATCGAGGGGCCAATATGATCGGTGAGATAGGCCATGGTCAGGGAGACATCTCCCCGAAGAAAATAACTCACACCGAAGAGCCCTTTGAAAGAAACCCCTTATGAGATGTCACTGTGACTTTATGTTTCTTTTGCCAATGCAACCTTCTTTATGAATGTCGCTATAGCATACTGTCATCGAGGAAACCTTATGTAGAATATATTGAGTCATACCGAGATCCCTCCATTCACTCAGAGTTTATGAGACAATCAAAACCTCTCACTAAAAGTCTCTCTCAGTCTTAATAGCCAAGACCTAACGGGTTTTCCGAGACTCTACAACGAAACCAAAAAGTCATACCAAGACCATGGTAGGGTCGGTGTAAAAAAATGAAGTCAGCCAGACTACAAGACTTCATAGCGAAGAGAAGCCAACGATCACCCAGAGGTCTTTGCACTCGGTGAGATGTCATAGCGAAAAGAAATGTCACGCCGACTAAAAACCTTAGTCAGCAATTCAGTAGACCAGACTAGGAAAGCATTTCATGGTAACCATCAGGTAACTTATTCATCATGGCCATTGATTATCAACATGTGCATAAAGGAAGTCATATTAATAGCTCAACCATTAACCTAGGAGTACTTCAACATTGGGAAAGGTCACACCGAGAACCAAAGGGGGCTGCCATAGTTGGCAAGACAAGCAAGGGTCACCAAGATGTTAGCCCGAGGACCAAAAGTCACGCTGAAGAGAAAGATAGGCAAAAAGGGAACCAGACCGAGGAAGAGCCAAAGATGGGAAAGACACGAAGTTAGAGCCGGAGCAGGGGACAAAAAGGAACAAAAGAGACCAGGACCAAAAACCATCCCACCCCCACCTCCGCAAAAGACCGCGAAGGTGGAGCCGGAACCAAAACAAAACCAAAAAGCCACGGGGCAGAGATAAAAGGAAAACCAGCGAAAGTAGAGCCGGGGTCAGAATGAAACTAGAAAGTGAAACAAGCAAGGTTTTGAAACTGGTTTCCAGTCTGATCCCACCTCCGCCAGAGGAAACAAAAGGCAAGGAAGAAAAGGAAAATCTGGCCACCAGAGACATGAACACTTAGCATGTTGAGCTCAACCCTAATGGGGGCCCATTTACCCCACGTGCCAAAAAGATAGAAAAATCCCAAGCTAAAGATTTGTCAAGGAGATCAAAAGCAAACAACTGGAAAATGAGACACAACCAAAATAGGAACTAACAACTCTGACGGTATAACTCATGCCGATATGATCCTTTTATGTTGCTGAAACAATGTGGAAGTCTTGCAGAAAGCCACCTGGAGATGGATCTCGATCGCTGTGACATCAAATAAGTCTTGTCAAAAGGAAACACAAACTTATACTCATAGAAATACAATATGGAACGGGAAGACCCTAATTTTTTCATGTCGATATAGACCATAATGTGAATTATTCAAGACTCAATGGAATTTATGGGGCTATATGGACAAAATATGGGTAAAAATATCACGAAGAGAGGAAAATGTGCTCAAGGTAGGACTCATTTGGAAAACGCATGGGTATGAACAACATGAAGAATCATCATAATTTTACAGTTCCAACAAGGTGCACCTAGAATTTGGAATCTAATGCAGAGAGCTTCTAGAATCCCATAGAGTTGACTAGAAATTTTGACTGGGACATTTACACCAATCTAGGAGACTTAGTCTAGTTTTAAGGAAAATCTATCACAACATGAATCTGCCAAATGGGTATCCAAAAATGTAGAAACCACTTTTCAATCCTGGTAGTGGGACTAATTTACCATAGAGGGTGACTTAGTCCAACTAGAGAGTTCTAGAATTTTGGGATAGGATTCTATAGATTTTGGTCTACACTTCTCTGGCAGGTGTCGAATCTTGATTCTACAGAAAATGGGATAAAAAGGGTCTCCAAGCATCAACTAGGGTTATGTTGACTTTGATGGATTGTTGACCAATTTTTGACACCAAAATCTTTGATAAATCTACATACAAAGTCTACAAACACCTGCAAAGAGGGGAAAAAGGGTTAATGGTTAGAGTATAGGGGTCTTCCTTGGTCAAACCCCACTTTGGTAATCAAGCCCTAGATAATGAAATGAAATGAGGAGAGAATGATAAATAAACAACATGCAATGTCATAAGCTTACCAAACCCTTGATGTAGAAATATGAATATATGCAATGAAGTGTTCCAATAGATGACTCGATTATGCTTAGAGTGCTTGAATGCTTGAAAGAATGAATGCTTAATGAGTTATGAGATTGCAAGAGATTAGGAATTAGAGGATGAAAAATGAGGAGAAAAAACCCTTATTTATACTTTTTTTTCCAATATTTCCTAAAAATAACACATCACAGGCTGACCTCAAGGGTAAGAGAATAAAGTCCCACCAAGAAATCAAAATTATTTTGATTTTTGTGCCTAGTGGGACTAAGTCGCCCCAGGTGGTGACTTGGTCCCACCAAGGAAATTTCACTGGGTTTCAAAGATTAAGGTGCATTAAATGATGTCTAATAGGAATATCCTAAAAAAAACACTTAAGAATGGTTGAAAAATGCACTAAGCAGACATTTAAACATAAGAAAGGGTTGAATTTGTGATGACAAGTCTAGAAAAGCATGAGAGTTTGTTACAACTCTTTACGACACTTTGAAATAAGACTTGATAAGTGATAAAAAGGAGATATTTAAGTAAATTATAATGAAAGGGTCCTAGAAAAATGTGAATGTGGGTTACAAAACTTCACAACACTTTGACAAGACATCCTAGAAGTTTTAATGATTCATAAGGGTCCAAGACCTAATGTGAATGTGTTGGCCACATTACAACATTGAATCTAGGTAAAATCAAGCCAAAGTCCAAAAGAGAGACTCAAGTGAGCATAAAAATGTCAACTATACATTTTTTGGAAACACATTAAGCCCCCACTTTAGTGAGAGGATGAACTTGCTTCAAAATCATGCTAAAGTAGCCCAACATGCACATTGAGAGGGATCCAAATTCACTCATGCTAGTGAGATGAAACAACAATAATCAAGAGGGATGATCAAGCTCCTAGGATCAAGATCTCATGGAAAATCAAACATAGGCACAAAGGAACACACATGAAGGTGATGAGAAAGGATGAAAGAAAGATTTGATCATTTTTCTAGCCCATTATGGATCATATCTAGGCTATTTTGTTTGAAATAAGAAAATGCATACTCACTTTGGGGCAGAAAAACTCAAGGTTGTCCATCAGTTGAGAAGGCCCAAGTATACTCACTCTGGGGCCCTAGAACTTCTGGTTGTTTGCAGGGTGAGAAATCTGCAACATACTCAATATGGTGCCACACAAATTCTAGTTGTCTGTAAGGTGAGAAATCTACAACATACTCACTCTAGGGCCACAAAACTTCTAGTTGTCCATGAGGTGAGAAATTCTGAAAGGTGTCTATGGGGAAAGTCATGCCTTAGAATGGGCTTCCCATTCAACCATATCAAAGTTATACCTCTTGATAACCTTAATAAGGCACCATAAAGACATTGTCATTTCATGCTTCATGAGACAAGAAAAGCTTCATATACTTAGAAATCATGAACAAATGCAATGGAACCATAGGCATGCAAGCTATGTTATGCAAGGTGGCCATGTAAATGTAAAATGTAACATGCAAAATATTTTCAAATGAGTCTTGTTAAGTTCATGCAAGGTCTCAGCTTAGATAACATTGTGTCTAATGTATCCAAGAGAGGACTGATCAAAGAATATAATATTCACAACTTAGGGGATGTAGTGCATCACATCAAGCCACCAAGAGGAATGCAATATGCTAAGATAGATTATGATCATGAAGGAAATCAAACCCAATGTCATCCACAAAGTGACAAACACATCGTATAAAGTAACTAGGCTGCACTAAGAACCAAAAAAATGAAAAATGAAAAATGAATTATGCTAGTGTATGCCCCCACTTCAAATGAATTTCTACACACTGTTCTATGAGAAATTACTTTAAAGTAGTGAATGAAAAATGGAAAAGGATTAAAGGCCATGAGAGCCAACTTGGAAAGCCATTATGCCAAGTCATACATTTCCAAGTAAGCTTGCATCATGTGAAGGAAAATGAACAAAATAAAGGGGGGTTGCCCCCAAAAGGAACATACAAAACACATAAGAGATCTATGGATTTGGGGTCAGTATGTTTGTTGCTGCAATGTTTTGATTAAAGAGCTCAAAACAATCATCATTCCCCAAATACATAGAACTAGAAGAATGACACAAAGAGATTGAAAACAAAAGAAAAAGAGAAATCCATTTTGGGTCAACATGGAGGAGACATTGTGGTCTCAATGCTTTACATCATCCCCAAAAGGAAAATACAAGTGAAAAGAAAATAAAAAGGAAAAAGAAATGGAAAATCTTTTGGGTCAACATGAAGGAGACATTTCAGTCTCAATTCCTTGCATCATCCCCAAAAGGAAAAACACAAGAAAAAGTGAAAAATAAAGTAAAATGAACTTTTGAGTCAACATGGAAGAGACATAGGTTGTCTCTACACTTTGCATCATCCCCAGAAGGAAAACATAAGCAAAAGCAAAAAAATGAGTAAAAGGACCTTTTGGGTCAACATGAAGGAGACATTTTAGTCTTAATTCCTTGCATCATCCCCAAAAGGAAAAACAAAAAGCAAAAGTGGAAAGCAAGAGAAATATATGACATAGAGAAGAATGAAGGTACAAATATAATAATGTGACAAAGAGAGGAAGAATGTCAAACATCACATTACAGGGAAACACGATACACACATATAAAAGAAAAGAAAAATAAAATACTAGTAATGCAAAGGTAAGTCAACCACCAAGTGACTCATCCACCTCCAAATCTCAATTGGTATAAGCCAAAGGTAAATAAAATAGCTAAGGGACAAGGACAAATGCATTACTAGGACAAGGCTAGCAACTTCTTGCCCCCACTTAGTGCAATGAAAGAATGAGCTGAGATAGGTGATGGGAAATATCATGCAATAGTGAGAATGGAAGATTCTGCAACTATTGCATGATGTTGGGAATGGCTAATGTCTTAAGGATTTATTGGATAGCAATTATTGCCATCAAAGTGATCCTTGCTCGGTGTTCCTTTCAATTGGCAGCACTCATCGCTTGAATGTCCTAGAACACGATGATATGCACAATGTGGAACATTAGCATCTTTAGGATAGATCACCAACCTATGCATAGGTGGTAATAAAATGAGTACTTTGTTTAGAAGGATTTGCAATTTCCTTTCAAATTTAGGTGGGGGATTGAGAGGAAATTTCATTTTTTCAACTTGTAAGGTCATTTTTGTTTACTAGATTGACCCTTTTCATAGATTGAATGAGGAAGAGGACCCATGGGGATCCTATCATCCTTCTCATTGGTATCATGTAAGGGTTTTTTATGAGGAAGGAGGAAATTTAAATTGTGGGGGAATCAAAGATCATTGTTCCATCATCATGAAGTATGCAATATTCTATAGGAGGATCTCTATCACAAGGAGGATCCTAATATCCTTACACTATTGTGCTTTCATTAGTTGGTCATTGTTCTAAAAGTTGATGAATGTCATGTTCAGTTATTGTGTCACATCCTTGTTTTCTTAAGACGGTAAAATATTTTCCATATTGTTCTTCAAGGTTGATTGGTGTGTTGGTAACTTTGTTATCATAGAATGGTTGAGGAGTTTCTTGGTTATAGGAACTAGTTCCACTTGTTGGAGGTAACTTAATCATTTGTTTTAAGATGTAGGTATCTAAATGTATTAGGAGGTGAGATAGTAGAAAGTTCCTATTGTTCATGGATTGATAAAAAGAAGCATTGAATTTGAGGTTGTCAAGGTATTCATTTAAGAACTTATTCTTAATATCATCATCTTCTCCAATGATTTCAACAACACAAGGAGGAAATTCATGAGGAGTTGAAGGAGCATGAGGAAGATCAAGGTCATTAGGATTAGTTCCAAAGGCACAATTTGACATGTCCACTAAAGATTTCAATGACATCAAAAAATTATGAAAGAAAAAAGCCATGACGAAAGTAAACTAAATGTAATAAACAACAAATATGGAAAGTATAACAAAAGACAATAATAGAAAGAAAAAATGCAAAAAATTCCCAAAAATGCCAGAAATTATAGTGCAAAATGTGCAGAAGGAATAAGTGACCTAGTGTGGCGAATTAGTCCCAATGATGATATTTTTTTTTATTTTCCAAATGTTTTGAATGAAAATTGATGTTTTTTCAGATGCACATATGTAGTTATATCATGAATGTACATATTTTTTGTTGTTTTCAATGGAAAATTATGCAAAAATGCAAGTTATATGAGCTTTCCACTAATGCAACTTTTAAAACCTTAGGATACAATTTAAACAATGCAACACCAAATGAAATGCTAATGCAAATGAAACATAGGATGCACTTGAAATTAGAAGAAAATATGTTCAAAAGTTAGGTTCATCAAAATGTGGACAATGATTTTGGATTACCCAAGGTTTCCTCTAACACTTCTACGTTTTTCACCTAAAAGGACAAGAATTGGGGCCAAAATGCTAATGTCTACATTCAAGATTAATGTAAATGTGATGAAATTTATCTAATTATGATGTACTAATGAATTAATCTAAATGAAAGATGATTTATTGATGCTAAACCTAAGAAATGAAAATCATTGGAAAATACATTGTGATATGCAAAAGCACCTAAGAATGCAAGTAAATGATGAAATAACTTAACAGAACTAGAGAGGTGCACCTAGAATTTAGAATCTAATGTAGAGAGATTCTGGAATCCTATAGAGTTGACTGGAAATATTGACTAGGACACTTACACCAAGCTGGGTGACTTAGTCTAGTTTCAGGCAAAATCTGTTGGAACAAGAATATGCCAAATGGGTATCCAAAAATGTAGAAACCACTTTTCAAGCCTAGTAGTGGGTCAAATTCACCAAAGATGGTGACTTAGTCCACCTAGATATTTCTAAAATTTTGGGACAGGATTCTATAGATTATAGTCTGCACTTGCTTCTCTGATAGGTGTTTGATC
Organism: Sequoia sempervirens; assembly: GCA_007258455.2. Taxonomy (NCBI): domain Eukaryota; kingdom Viridiplantae; phylum Streptophyta; class Pinopsida; order Cupressales; family Cupressaceae; genus Sequoia; species Sequoia sempervirens. The sequence continues at coordinate 117,877,954 of VDFB02271358.1, forward strand.
TTGATTCTGCAAAAAATAAGATAGAAAGAGTCTCCAAGCTTCAAATAGGTTTATGTTGACTTTGATGGATTTTTGACTACTTTTTGACACCAAACTATTTGATAAATTTTCATACAAATTGAACAAACACACATGCAAAGAGGGGAAAAAGGGTTAAGGGTTAGAGTATAGGGGTTTGCCTTGGTCAAACCCCACTTTGGTAATGAAACCCTAGATGATGAAATGAGGAGAGAATGATAAATAAACATGTAATATCATAAACTTACCAAACCCTTGATATAGAAAAATGAAGATATGCAATGAAGTGCTCAAATGAATGACTAGTTGATTACACTATGTTTGAATGCTTGAAATATTGAATGCTTAATGAGTTATGAGATTGCAAGATATTAATGAAAAATGAGGAGAAAAAACCCTTATTTATACTTGATTTTCCTATATTTCCCAAAAATAACACATCATAGGTTGACCTCGAGGGTAAGAGAATAAAATCTCGCCAAGAAATTAAAACTATTTTGATTTTTGTGCCCAGTGGGACTAAGTCACCCTAGGTGGTGACTTGGTCCCATCAAAGAAATTTCATTGGGTTTTGGAGATTAAAGAGCATTAAATGATGTCTAATGGGAATATCTTGTAAAAAATACTTAAGAATGGCTGAAAAGTGCATTAAGGGGACATTTAAACATAAGAAAGGGTTGAATTAGTAATGACAATTCTAGAAAAGTGTGAGTTTGTTAGAACTCATTACAACACTTTGAAATAATACTTGGTAAGTGATAAAAAAAAATTATTTAAGTAAATTATAATGAAAGGGTCCTAGAAAAGTGTGAAAGTAGGTTACAACACTTCACAACACTTTTACAAGACATCCTAGAAGTCTTAATGATTCAAAAGGGTCCAAAACCTAATGTGAATGTGTTGGCCACATTACAACATTAAATCTAGGAAAAATCAAGCCAAAGTCCAAAAGAGAGACTCAAGTGAGCATAAAAATTTAAACTATACATTTTTTAGTGACAGAAACTGATAAACCCTAAATTTATTTGAGGATACAACTAATTCTTTTATGAGCCCCTCCTTCACCCCTTAGTCTTGAAGAACACATTTCTAAGATGCTATAAGAAAACCCGTGTCAAATATGGCCTTTGATTTCACTTGATATGTCTAGAAGAATTTACTACAATATCATGACAAAGCTACATGACAACAATGCAACATCTTGAGCACTTTTTGCAACCTACATTCCATCTTCCATAACTATATATTTTTCATACCATATCTTAATTAGACATTAATTACAACATTTTGACAACAATCCCAAAACACCCTTCATATAGGATCAGTTCCATGTCACACTTGATCCCCTTTTGACATCAATGACAACAATATGCTAAAAAGTAGTTCACAAAACTTGTTACCTTAGCAAAAAATGATACTGTGGGCATCAATATTTGAAGTAGATCCTAAATTTAGTAAAATAAGAAGTGTCAAATCAGGATTTGGAATCCTATGAGGACCAAGAGGTATCATTTTTTTTCTTTAAAAGGTGCAGTGCACCCATATTATTAGGGGTAAACACTTTTGGCCAGAGCTATGAACTAGGTATAAGAAACTACCAAACTTGTGAGAAAATTGGCCTAGAAAAGGCATAAGGCCTATGAGCACTTTGGCTTAGTGAGGGTTTGAACCTTGGTGGCTGTCACTACAACCAAGCAACTTGACCATTGAACCACACCCTTATCGACATTGGGCAAGAGGTATCATTAATAGCCAAATATTTTAGCTAATTTTAAGCTCAAGATTCAAGGTCAAAAACATATTATGTAGCTAAATCTTTTTGAAATGGTTGTGCAAGGATTTGAGTTCTATGAGGAAGACTTATTTCAAAATCAGCTAAGGAAATTATATTGAGATTTATTAAAACCCTAAGGGGAACCTAGGGAATGAAATGGATTGAGGATCTCGAAGGTGGAGAGCACATTGGGATTAAATATCCTGATGAGAACAAGGGTAGAAACTTAATTCATGGCCCAAGAAACCAAACCCCTAAATGATGGTAAAAGAAAACAAGCCCAAGTGGGAAAAAATGTAAACAAACATAAAGAAACATGAAAAAATACATGAGAGTGAAACAAAAAAAAAATTGATAATAAAAAGGGAAAAATGAACAAGAAACAAGAACCACCTTGGAGAACATAAACATGAAGGTAGTCCATGAAGAAAAACAAAAACAAAACCAAAAATTGGTATTTTGCACTCCACAACTCCAAACCACCCTAGATTAATTTTCAATTATGACCAAATTCTAAGTACAAACCTAGTTTTAAACTTCCTTGGTGCATGCAAACTATATTGCCATTAATTAGGTAGGTCGGTGGAAGTTCCATGGTGAAATGAAAATTGGGATCGGGACCCCGAACATAGAAAGTCTATGGAGAGCTCCAATCCCAAATGAACTCTAGGTAGGAAAAGAGAAGAAAGAAAGGTTGGGAGTAAAAGGAGGACTCATACCATAAAAAACAAGGTCCACATCAAAGTTCAACTTCTAATCCTGATGACAAGACAAAGTAGGATTGGGAACCCAAATCATACCTAAACCCTTCAATAGAATGTTTGAGGTCCAAATCGGGACCCATATCCCAACACAACACAAAAATAATAGAATTAAGAACCAAAATTGAACCCAGAACCCTTAAGAAAAGGTCCAAGGTCTAACTCAAGACCAAAATCCCAACATAGCCAAGAATAAGTGGGGTTAGGAAACAAAAGCAGACTTGGACCTTTCCATGAAAGGTCCAAAGTTTGTTTTGGGACCCAAAACCTACTAGGAACAAACAAGAAAAAAAATCTCAAGAGAAAATATCCTTGGATTGAAGAAAAAGATAAAGAGAACAAAGAGAGGGGTTGATAAACAAGAAACTCCTAGTACCAAAGCAAAATAAAGGGGAAGAGAAGAGAAACCAAGAGGGTGAACCCATTTCAAACCAAAGTGAAAATGGGGATGGGTATGCAAGGCATAAAACCTCTTGCATGATAACTTCCCCCACACCATCTAACAATATAATGGTACAAATGACAAGATCTGATGTTAGATCTAGTAGACCCAAGGTAGGTGCACTAGTCAATATCTCATTAAGAGTCTGAAAAGCTACCTCACACTTATCTAACCACACAATCTTCTTCCCTTTCCTTTGAAGAGAAGTAATAATGTCATCTACTTTAGATAAATCTATCAAAAAACAATGGTAATAACCCATGAAACCCATTAAACTATAAAAAAATTATATACTCAAGGATACTGGCTAATCCACAATAGGTTGATATTTTTAGGGATCTACCAAGATACCCTCACCTAAGATAAGTTAGCCCAAGTAACTCACCTCACTCTGAAATAACTCACACTTCATCAAGATTCCATTAAGTTGATGATCACACATACACAACAAAAACTAATGTAAGTGTACCTCATGTTCCCTCATTTTCAACAAATAAATAAGAATATCATCAAGGAAAACAAGGAAAAATCAATCTAGATAAGTGAAAAACACCCCATTCATCAAAATCATAAATAAACAAGGTGGATTTTCAACTCAAATGGAACCAACATGAACTCAAATTTTCCATAACGAGTATGAAAATATTTATGATGAATATCAACCTCATGGATAAGAAATTGAGTTTATGGTATGTTGAATTATGATCAATCTTAGAGAATATCTTGGCTCCCCTCATTTAATCAATCAAATAATTTATCATCGACAAATGATATTGGTCCCTCACCATCACCATATTCAACTACTAGTAATTGATACACAAATAAAGATACTCATCCTTCTTCTTCACAAAGATGATTGGTTCTCCCCAAGGGGAAACACTAGGAAAAATATGTTCCTTCTCAAAAAAATCCTTCAACTGCAATCAAATCTCAATGAGCTCCTAAGTGGTCATGCAATAAGTTGACCAAGATATAGTTCTTCCCCAAGTATAAGATATATCTAAATATCTATATCTTGCTTAGGTGGCATACCCAAAATATCACTTGAAAAGACATCTACAAACTCTCTAAGAAGGGGACTATCATCAGGATTCACATCCAAACACACCCTCAACAAGATCAATCATTGAGATGGAAAGCATCTAACTTCCATGTTGCATACTCATTTTGAGCTTCTTAGAAAAAATCATGCATAGAGAAATGGGTCTTTGGACCCCAAGAATCTTTATATTCTCACCAAGGTCATCCACACACTTCAGAAACTTACAGTGAAATTAAATGTATGTCTAATAGGCCTCTAACCAATTCATACCCAATATGGTCATGTGTCTAATAGGCCTCTAACTAATTCATACCAAATATGGTCATGTAAGACCCTAAAGGTAGGATATGTATATCTAATATGGTAATGAAGGTGACTAACTCTAATACACAACCATGCACAAGGGAGTCAACTGGCATCTTAACACTGATGGTAAACTGAACCTACCAGCTAATAGTCTACCCCACTGCCACAAGCCTATATACCTTCATAAGGAATGGGGAAATAAAGGAATCTAAAGCACCATAATAAATTAAATTAGATACATGAAATCCATGTAACCCACTTGATGACTTGACAATAGTGCCCTAATGCTCAACCTAATGGTTATCTATCATAATAGACACTCTATGGGATCTCCAAAAATCTTGTACTATATGCTCTAAAATTGTATACCTTTGACTACTCCATGCTGTCGACCTTTGAGGAAAATAGTTGGCATATACTCTATATGTTAAACCCTGAAACCAAACATTAATAATTCAACATGCTAAAGCCTACATAGTTAAATTTAATCCCCAAATCCTCAACTCTAAACTCTTCGTCATAAACCATCAACACTAAACCCATAAACCATAGGACCTACACCCTAAATAATGAATAATTTAGATATATTAAATGAAGAGAGGAGAGAGAGACATGAGAGAGAGATAAAGAGATGTGAGATAGAGAGAAGAGAGATATGCATAGAGAGGGAGGGAGAGTTAGATAATGATAGATGATGGGAGAAGTAGGAAGGGGAGATAGATAGAATAATAAGATAGAGAGGTAGATATAGGGGGGAGAGAGAGAAGTGATATATATAATAATAGAGATGGGGAGGAGAGTAGAGAGGTGGAAGATGTGAGATGATATACAAAGAGGTAGGTAGACCCTTAACCCTTTATCACCGACCATAAACTGTACACCCTAATCCCTAAACACTAGGATATGAAACTTGAACCCTATACACTAAACCTAAACATTAACATTAATAATTACACTAAAAAATTTACCCTCAAGAATGATCCCACATCAGTGGGTTATAATTTTTGGCCAAACATGACATTGAACTAAACTTTTTTAACTAAATCTTCAATTTCAAACACCTATAGCTACTAAACCATGAGGAATTTGAAGATGATGCAAACTAGTGATTTGTGATCATTTTTTCTATATATTCTAAATATATATTTAAAAAAAAAAATTGGAATCAAATTGCATTTATTTTTTATCTCATTTGAAAACTAGTTTTTACCAATAAACACCATTTTTAAAGAGTGATGTTCACAATATAATGCATAAATTTTTTCTATGAAGGATAAAATTTGATTTTTTTTTAATTTATATTTTTAACTACAATATCTAGCATGTTCATTTGGTTTGATAATGTTTTATTGGATATTTTTTTCTTAATTAAGTTTTGAAGTCAAACCAATTACAATTTATACATAAGTGGACCGTATAACACAACTTTTTTGTATGTACCAAAATTCAAAAAATTTTGTTGGATAAAGAAAATCAATACCAAGAACGTACACATTTTTTAGAATTTTGTTGATAATCAACTATTTTTCCACATGTACAAAATAGAGAGCTTGATTTTCGATAAAAAAAAACTATGTTTAATTAAACAAAAAAAATACATAATAAAACCAAAATATATTAAAAATATAGTTGATGAAGATCTTGTTTTGAGGACTATAATACTACAACTAGGTTTGTCAATTTGATTACATTTTCATGCTCAACCTAATCTTCAAAACCCACAATTTTGTAGAAAATTGCACATGGAGGGAGAGAAGGGAGAAAAAGCGGGGTGCTAGTGAAACCCCCTTTCCTAGAAAGGGGGGGTTCACATAACCCCCTAAAAATATGTTAAGAAAAGGAAAATCCATTTTTTTTATTAAACTCCCCCCCTCCACCCCTCCATTCTAGTGAACCTCCCCCCTCCCCCAATTTTTTTTTTGATCACCCATGAAATTTATGTTCATCAATGCAATTGTAACCCACTTATGTGGATCACTCCCAACCCTAAACCTTTAACTCTATATTCTTCATAGAAATGAGAGCACATTAGAGAGAGAGAAATGGAGTGTGAGAGAGAGGGAGGTAGACAAATAGAGGGAGGGAAGGAAATATGGAGAGAGATACAAAGAGTACTTTTAACTTTGTAGGAACATGAGCACATTATAACACACTTTCTCCTATTAAAATGACTTTTTGAGCATGGAGGAGTCATTTTCTTCCTAGAAAAATGAGAGAATAATAACCTATATAGAAAGGTATTGAGAGAGATAGAGATGTAGAGAGAGGAAGGGAGAGAGTAAGGGATATGTATATAGGGAGAAAAAAAGATTTAAGATCTATAGGGAGAGAGGGAGGGAGAGATGTAGATAGGGAGAAAGAAGAATTAGAGATAGGGAGAGTTAGGTACCAAGAGACAAAGAGATACATGGGAGAAAATGAGAAGAAAAGAAAGGAGGGAATAGAGAGAGAGAGAGAGAGAGAGAGAGAGAGAGAGAGAGAGAGAGAGAGAGAGAGAGAGAGAGGGGTTACATGACATAATAACCTGACCAAAATAACCCTAGACATAATAACCCTGTCACAATAACCCAAGGAAAAAATAACCCAGGGTCATAATAACCCAAGACAAAATAACCCGTGGTCAGAATAACCCATGGACAAAATATCCCCATAAGAATATAGAGAAAGGAAAACAAAATTTATGAATTACATGGGTTATTTTGTCCATGGGTTATTTTGACCACGGTTTATTCTGTCCATGGGTTATTATGACCCCGAGTTATTTTGTCCTTGGGTTATTATGATGGGGTTATTGTGTCCAAGGTTATTGTGGCCAGGTTATTATGTCCTGATACTAGATAAAGGGAGATAGATAAAGCTTTGAGTAAAAGAGCAGAAAGGGGAGGGAGGGACGCAGAGGTAGGGAGAGATACAAATATTTGGAGGGAGGGAGAGGGATAGAGATATTTTGTGGGGAGGAATAGAGGCACAAAGAGATAAATATTGATAGAGATATGTAGAGAGAGTTAGAGACTGAGGTGGAAGGAGAGGGAGCTGGATAGTTTGTTTCAAGTACATGATGCTTGTAGTGTAAGATAAAACATGAGTGTGTTTTGGATTTTATAAAAAACTTACACATTTTGGCTTTAACAAAACACATATGCATTTTCTCTTGCACAAAACATGTACATGTTTTGGCTTCTATAGAACATGCATGCATTTTAGCTTGCACAAAATACGTATGAGTTTCATCTTATACAAAAAAAATGTACCAATTTAGCTTGTACTTAGGTTTAGATGGTTCATTTGCCTCATTTTTTATGTAATTTTTTGTCCATTCTTATTTTTCAACTTTCTCATCATCAGGTTTACACATTGTAAGTTAAATCTTAGTAAAATTACCTCCATAATTTTCCAGATCTTCTAAACATTGTAACCATTTTTTTTTTTCAGATTTTAACTACATTAACATGCTTATTTTTAATTTTTTCCACTAATATTTATATAGTTATCAAAGACATATATGTATTAACTTTTTAAAAAATATTTTGATTGAATTTTCCAATTTTGAAAAAATAAATATAATATTTCTCTACACTTCATTCTTTACACATTCAAAAAATATATTTTTTATTTTCAATTTTTTTGGTGCAAGTTATGTGATGTGCACGCTTGGTGATGTAATTTTAAGGATGCATCCACTTTGAAAACTAATAAAAAAATACTCAATAAAAAATTATAAAAAATATACAACTTCTAACTTACTTTAACTATATTTCTACAAATGGGTTTTTGAATATACTAAATACAACTAAAAAAATTGAGGGGTGCATGTCATACACTATGTTATATTTTAACAAAAAGTACAAACACATCTTTTTGTGAAAAGAATTGTATCATCTTAATCATATCTATTTTTGAAAAAATTTAGTAGTTTAGAAACTAGATTTAGATTACTACAATTCTTGTTCTTTTAGAATATTCAAATTTTGAGTGCTTGAATCTCATATTACTCTTCAAAAGTTAGGTTTAGTAGATTTCAAAAAAAGATGGAAAATTTTGATCCCATTTTTGTGCACCATCTTCATGCACTTACCCAATTGATATTTGATTTATTATATTAGAGTTCAAAATTTCTAGCCATGGAAAGGGTGGTAAGGGTTTGGGCAAGGGAGGTGATAAGAGAGATAGGAAAATCCTCCGTGATAACATCTAGGGCATTACTAAGCCTTTAGGATTTTTAGTAGGAGAGAAGGTTTCAAGCATGTCAATGACTTGATCTATGAATATATTGAGGGTTTTCTAAATATTTTCTTGGAGAATGTCATAAGGGATGTTGCCACTTACACTAATATCCATTAATAGTTTATCTAGGAGAGGAGGTGTTAAGTGTATCTATGGCTTGATTTATGAATATACCAAGGGTGTTCTAAATATCCTCTTAGAGAATGTCATAAGATAATTCATCAGATACAATAAACATGTGCACTGCAAGATGATGATAGTCATACATGTAGTCTATGCCCTCAAGAGGCCGAGCATGACTCTCTACAACTATGATAGTTAGATCTATTTTGGTATCCAGAGGTATTTGTATACTAGGTCATTTATTTATTAGTGTTTTTGAATACTACTATTATATAAATGTCTATTTGAATTCTTTAATAATTTTCCTACTTTTGTTTCACATCAAAAGTCATTGAGGGAAGGTAAAAGCAATAAAAAAGATGAGACAAGAGAAGAAGTGAATTTTATAATCAAATGAATTATTGCTAGAAATATCCCATGGTTTTTTAATTGAAGAGAGCCAACCATAAATTTTTTTATGTTAGCACTAATGGGGGTGTTAGAAATAGTTCTTAACATAGTTTAGTAAATAATAAATAAATGAGTTGTTAGGTAGTTATTGTTAGTTTCCAAGTAGTTGTTGATTGAAAGGCTTTATAAAGTCATTGCAATGTCATTTCTTGGTTGATTTATTTTAAATTAGGAATTGTTAGATTTGATGCATTTTTCTCTTTTAACTTTCAACCAAATTACAACATTTCATCTATTGTTATGCATTTTGTTTATACATGATAACATCTCATTAATTTATTTTAGTCTAGGATGAGGATTGGTCAATTGACAGAACCTTCTCCACAATTTATGCTGAAATTTAAAATGAAGTTGGAAGTATCTTCAATAATGAGGTCAAATTGAGATTTTGTTTATTCTATTTGAAACGAAAATATTGATCTCCTTTTAGATGTTGATAATTATGCATTTTTCAAGTATTTTAATTGTGTGAATCAAATAGCTTCATCAATTTACATTATAAATTTTATATTTAAAAAGGGTTTAAAAACTGTTTTTAAATGAAATATACATAAATTTAGGTGTATATGTACAAACATAAATTTAATTCATATGTGATTTTTTGAATGGTTTCAATATAAGATCTAAGAAACTTAGAATTTAAATACATATGATATACACATAATTATATAATATCTCATTGAATGAAGAGATATCATTTCTGACATCATCCATCTTATATAATTTAGTGTCCTTCAAAATAATTCATCAATTTAGTGATTATGGATTTAATAATATATGTAGATTAAAATGAATCACATGTATTGATAAACATTCCTACCAATTAGCTATATACCTATTTTATTGTTAAAAATATTGAATCCTATCAAATATACTTTTGGTTCCTTTAATTATGATGACATGAGTTAACAAATATAATTTAAATATATTCATTTGTTATGATTATATTTTAGATTTCAAAATCCTAAAGAAGCTACCAATTATAAACATTTTTTCTAGTTGAAAAGACCTTAATTAGACAAAATTCTCAAAAAATTGTCTTATTTTTCAATCATTGTAATCATGATGGTTGTCTAAGGAAACATGAGATCAATCTGCTATATATTTTCTTAACAAAAAAATGTTTAAAATTATCATGTAAGTAAGTTTTTAGAAGAATTATGATAAATTTATTTATTCCAAAATTTACTTGATTACCATATAATCATACAATTCTTTATTATGTACATTAATTACTAAACTTAAATAATTAAATGGTGTTCCCAACATCTAAATCATATGTGGCATGAGCATGACACTCATTCAAGTGATGATGGCATGATCATAATACTAAAACCAAATAATATATTGATACACACCAAGAGAATTTAGAGCTAATCATAACATTTAATATATGAAAGACCTACAAAAAAAACCCAAAAAATGGATATGCCATAATATAAAATAATTCAATAATTTATTTTCTTATCTAATATTTTCAATGTTGACAAAATCCTATAATCAACATTGTAGTGAAGCAAGTATTCTTTGAAATTATGAGATTCAATAGAATAAATATATAAATTTTATTTAGAAAAACAGCCTATAAAAAAAATTGTAAGATATTTTTGACATGGTAGAGAAGTTAAAATAAATAGATCATTATCAAATAGAAATGAAAAATATTTATTCTTATTAATACATGAAAAATCATAAACTAGTAGTTAAATGCACATGCATTCAACGATCAGCCGATAGGGGTCCACTACAAATTGCTATTGGGTGGGAATCAAGGAAGTTGTTAATATTTGCAAGTATTAGAGAAAGTCAAAAAAAGGAAGCATGTTAATAATTTAATATGGAATAACAGGAGGTGAACGAGGATAAGATTTTTTGAATCTCAAGAAATTAATCATGAATAATTTTAATTACAATAATTCTTTTAAAGTGACTTTAATTACTTACATTTGGTAAATTAAATACAATTTAAATTTTCAAATAATTAGTTTTAATTTCTCTCCAAAATTCAAGGTATGATATAACTTAATGTGTATTTTAGTTTAATAGTTGGTAGGCTTATATGCACATGCATATTTAACATTTTTCTGTAGGTTAATCAATCAATTGATTTATTATTATTTAATTTTACTAAGATAAGGAAATGCATTCGAAGACTAAGAACCATTTG
>VDFB02271358.1:117893162-117922745 GCA_007258455.2 Sequoia sempervirens
CTCCCTCTCTATCAAGTCTCTCCTTCTCACCCCCTCTCCCTCATACCCCCTCTCAAGTCTCTCCATCCTACCCCATCTCCCTCTGTTAGGTCTCTCTTTGTCTCTCTCATTCACTCCCTATATCTTTCACTCCCTCACTCCTCTCTCACATTATGTGGACACCGTGATGCTTAGAAACTTCTCATTTGAGCCTATGAGATAATGTTGTGACCCTCTATAATAGCCTCTTTGTATTTTCATTATCTCAAAGGCATTTTACTATGGCAGTGAGATTTATGTTAGGGAAAAAGTTGTCAAATGCAAGTAGTGCAAAGTTGCAAAGTGGTGAAACTTTTTTTCTACTACTCATCTGACCAAAATAACTATTCTAACATGTCTAAGTGGGTAAATTTTCACTAGGCATGGTCCTCTTTAGCACCCAAATGCACCAAATCGCTCTGAGCTACATTCAACCGGTTGAATCCCTTAAGAGTCCAAAGTGCAAAATGACTGCAAATTTTAGCATGACATTACCTAGACACTGTGATGCTTAGAAACTTCTCATATGGGCCTATGGGATTGTGTTGAGCCCCTCTACAATAACCTCTCTAATTTTTCTCTATCTAGGAGGCTTTTTCTTGTGACAGCAAGATTTTGCTTGGGGAAAAAGTTGTCAAATGCAAGTGTTGCAATGTTGCAAAGTGGTGAAAATTTTGTTCTACAACTTGTTTGACCAAACTAACTATTCCAACATGTTTGAGTGGTTATGTTTATGCTAGGAATGGTCCTCTTTCACACCCAAACATGTTGAATCCCTTAAGAGTCTGAAGTGTAAAATGGCTGCAAACTTCAGCATGACATTAATCAGACACTGTGACACTTAAAAAATTCTCATCTAAGCCTAAGAGATAATGTTGTGCCCCTCTACAATAACCTCTCTCGGTTCTCACTATCCAAAATGTGTTTTCCTATGGCAGCGAGATTTTTCTTGGAGAAAAACTTGTCAAACGCAAGTAGTGCAAAGTTGCAAAGTGGTGCAACTTTCATTCTACAACTCGAGTGACAAAACTAACTATTCCAATGCATTCGATTGGGTATATTTATGCTAGGCATGGTTCTCTTTTACACCCAAATGCATTAAGTCACTCCAATCTATATTCAACTAGTTGAATCCTTTAAGATTCTTAAGTGCAAAATAGTTGCAAACTTTAACATGACATTACTCAGACACCGTGATGCTTAGAAACTTCTCATCTGATCCTATGGGATCATGTTGTTCCCCTCTACAATAACCTCTCTTTTTTTTCAGTATCTCAGAGACATTTTCCTATGGTGGTGAGATTTTGCTTGGGGAAAAAGTTGTCAAATGCAAGTAGTGCAAAGTTTCAAAGTGGTGCAACTTTTGTTCTGCTACTTGTGTGACCAAGCTAACTATTCCAATGTATCCAAGTGGGTAAATTTATGCTAGGAATGTTCCACTTTTGTATCCAAATGCATCAAATCACTTTGAGCTATGTTCAACCAATTGAATCCCTTAAGAGTCTAAAGTGCAAAATGCCTGCAAACTTCATCATGATGTTACTCAGACACTGTGATGCTTAGAAAATTCTCATCTGAGCCTATGGGATCATGATTTCCCCCTCTACAATAACCTCTCTCATTTTTTTATTGGAAGGAAAATAAGCATGTCTAAGTCAAGAGCAAGTATGCCCAATCTTGGCAAGGCACAAGCAAAGTCTGCCATGCCCATGGTCAAGGAAAATGTCATAGATGATGTAAAGTCCACTTGGGAAATAAAAGCTATGTCCAAACTACTATCAAGTCCAACCTTGGCTTGAATAATTCTTGTCCAAGATGAAGGTAAAGTCTTCCCAGCTCAAAGAATACATGGAAAATACAATGTAAAGTCAGCCCAAATCAAAGCATACATGGCAAAGACAACTTAAAGTCTACCCCAAGCTAAAAATAGGAGATGGAAAAAATATCTTGAAGCCCGCCTTAGGCCAAGATCCAAGGGGATATCCAACACACTGAGATGGTGCCTCGTCATCTTCCAACTAATAAAATTGTTCCAAGTTAGCATGTCTAGGTTCAATGAACCTGATAATTCATAATGCAACGACTTTTTATTGTTGGTTTATATTTAGCAGAAGGACAAGTGTCCCAAATTGTAATTTTCTCATTGGTCGAGAGGTAGTTAGTTGTGACAAATGATAATTAGGGTTTTATTTTGTAATCTTGGTCGTTGATTCAAAATCAATCTTGGCCATTTTTTTGTATTTGAGGAGCCTATAAATTGAGCTCACCCCTCATTTGTAAAACATGGGAGCATCCATTGTATACTACCAATTCACTACCTTGTCTATGATTTCGTTTACTATTATGCTTTGATATATTTTTTCTAAGCATCCATCACTTGTCTAAGAGCGCTTGTTGTAGGATCTTAGCTATAGTAGCAAGACAATGAACTATTTGATAAAATGCTTTGTAGACATGTATGAAAAATGTGGTAGCATAGACAAGGTAGTAAACTATTTGAAAAAATTCCTCAAAGAAATGTGGTCTCATGGTGATGGAATGCCATAAAAATCCAGCGAATTTTCTTGTAATGGCATTCCATCACCATGAGACCACATTTCTTTGAGGCATTTTTTCAAATAATTTGCTACCTTGTCTATGCTATTGCTTACTATTATGCTTTGATGTGTTTTTTCCAAGCATCCATATAGCTTGTTTGAAAGCACCTATTTTAGAATTTTAGCCATAGCAGCAAGGCAGTGAATTGATTGATAAAATTATTTGGTAGACATGTATGAAAAATGTGGTAGCATAGATAGGGCAATGAACTATTTGAAAAAAAATCCTCAAAGAAATGTGTTCTCTTGGTGATGGAATGCCATGACAAGCACATTGAGACCACATTTCTTTGAGGATTTTTTTTAATAGTTCACTACATTGTCTATGCTATTGCTTCTTATTATGCTTTGATAGATTTTTTCCAAGCATCCATAGCTTGTTTGTAAGCACCTATTTTAGGCTTTTAGCCATAGCAGCAAGGCAATGAACAGTTTGATAAAATGCTTTGCTAAATATGTATAAAAAATGTGGTAGCATAGACAAGGAAATGAGTTGTTTGAAAAAATGCCTCAAAGAAACATGGTCTCATGGTGATGGAATGGCATGAAAATCCATAGCAATTTACATGTCATAACATTCCATCACCATGAGACCACATTTCTTTTAGGCATTTTTTTCAAGTAGTTCATTGCCTTGTCTATAGTATTGCTTGCTATTATGCTTTTGATATATTTTTTCCAACCATCCATAGCTTGTTTGAAAGCACTTGTTTTATGCTTTTAGCCATAGCAACAAGGCAGTGAACTATTTTACAAAATACTTTGGTAGACAAGTATGAAAAATGTGGTAACATAGACAAGGCAGTGACCTATTTGATAAAATACGTCAAAGAAATCTAGCCTCATAGAATGCCATGATAAGAAAATGCAATTGGTAGCTGCTCCTACTTATAAGTTATGCAATGTGAAGTAATTGCATAACTGCTTTAAAGGTTGACTTTGTAAAAACTATATTGTAATTGAAATTTTTTCATCTATCAGCATCTAGTTATTAGTTATGCAGTGTGAAGTAATTCTTTGACTTTGAAAGATGTGCAATAAAATGTAATCAATGATATGAATATGAACTACAAAAAAATATTTTTCACAATTCATTAGTTAATTTTTTTTTTTTTGCTCTCTATATCTCTATATGCTATGGAAATACCTTTCAATTTCAAAATAAATAGATTTGACATCTTGTTCTATAATTTTTTACATTTTATTTTACATATGGTTTTTTCTCGACTTTTTAAAAAAATCATATACTTTTGGTTTGTCAAAATTTTCCCCAAAAGCTTTTTGCTGCTATGCATTGGAAGCATGAAGCATACACGTGAATACACACAATGTACGTGAAGTATACATGTGAATAAGTGAAGCATACATGTGAATAAGTGAGGCACAAGTAATTGAAGAATTCCAAAGGATACAAACCACCAGGAATGGAGCTTATTTACACAATACACTTTATATTGTGCTTATTGAGCAATCAACAGTAATTAATTAAGCATTAGATGTAAAAAAATCCATGCCTACAACATTCAAGCATACGATTTACACAATACACATGAAAACATCATTCAAGAATGGCAATAGCAAAATATGATTTTTTTAATAAAAAACTTGTAAGGTATACAATGATATATATTGATAAAAGTATATACAATATATCCAAAAAATCCATATAGGCTTAGTACAAAGAAGCCATATTATGGACATAAAATGTCATGTATATATCAATAGTACAAAACATATGTTTAAAAATGCCACATAGGCATGCAAAAAATGACCCTAATATAGTCATTTTCCTCTAGGGGAAGGAAATAGATCCCATGGTGCCTTCAAAATTTGGCTAGATGGAGTGATTGTTGGTTATCTAGTCTTTCAAACATGCTCACTAGTCCTCCTCTCTTCACTCTAAACCTTCAACTAATACAATAAAATTTAAAGATGTTAATGCATAGAAATTGAATTATGGAATGACATATAACAAAATATAATCACTTACCACATACAGATAGTCATCATTCACATTTACATCATTACCATGTCCACGATCAGAGTGACAACCACCTGTAGCAACCATCAAGATATAAATTAAGCTACACAAAAGTATTGTGAAAATTTTCTATAATAGACCATAAAATAGAAAATATAATGTCAAATCGACTAATTTGTTGCATACCTCTCTTAATCAATCAGAACTAGCTATTGTTGCAGCAACTCCATGGTCTATCATTCCACCAACATCACCAGGGCTATTTGATGTCAACATCTACAAATGGTAAATGAAAGAGTAAATGGTAGGGTGAACTATTAATTGTTAATCGGATGGGATTAGGAAGGAATAAAGGAAAAAAAAGTGAATTAGGAGAAGATAATGTGACATGATCAAGGAATACAAAGGCAATGTTTGTTCTCATCAATTTTTTAGATTTGTATATGCAAAATTATGAAAACTAGCTAACATTGTTTTATAAAACCATTATTGAATAAAGGATCTTCCAAAGTGTAAGTTGTTTGAGGAAATGAATTGTGAGGTGTGGAGATTGAAGGTCCACCAAAAAATATTTGAAATCCAAAGCATGTTATGAGACAAACATTAAAATATAACATTCAACTATTCAGATGCAATAATAATATATTTAATACTAGTTGCATACTCGTGGACTCAATGTTGAGAACAAATAATGGTCTATAGGAATGGGGCATGTCTCATGAACACTCCAACCCTAAAATTTCATCATATCAAAATTCTACTAATTTACTTATTCTTAAATTTCAAAATATAATTTAATAAACAACATTAAATGAACTTGTTGAATTTTACTTGAGTGTCAATGTTGAATGTATCATTCAACAAATCATCTATGAAAGCCATCGCCTCTACAACTAATATAGGTTGTGTAGCTACATCCTGAGCACTCTAATAATAATACATGGAAACTACACCACAAGTGCCACAATGGTGGGGTGGAGCTCAAGGCCTACACTGTTGGTGTGAATAATTGTCTTGTACCTAGCTTATTCATTCACTAGGTAATTAAGGGACATATTCACATGGTTAAGTTTACTTAGGTAAAAGATTCTTTCTAGAAGTCTTAGTTGGCATTTCTAGAACTTATCTTATCTAGCTAGGATGCATCATTTCCTAGGTGATTAGGTTGTTGGTTGTCTCATGTCATAGGATCATGACATTTGTCAATATCATATTCATTCCTATCTCTCAACCTTTCCCATATAAGCAAGGCATCTCATGTACATTTGTAATCAAGCAATCAATCAATCTTGCATTGTGAAGCAAGTTTTCTTGCCATTCTCTCTCTTGTGGAAATGGTTTTGGTCACAACTAATCTTGGGGGTGTTGAGGAGTCACCATTTACTCCTACATGGTAACAAAGCACTCCAAGTGTTGCAGATTCCTTCCCAGATCCGAGGGTGATATTTTGGCTTAAATATTTTTGCTGGGTGCAGATTGGGGTTTCAATAACCTCACGGTTGAGTTCAGAAGGTTCTACAGATGAATTTTGACTATAAATTCACCTATTTTGGGTAAAGTTGTTTTTGAGGAATTTTTTTTTTTGCTAGGATAGCCTCCCAAGTGGTACAATTTTTCTCATTTTCGCAAAAAAATATTTTGTTAAATATTTTCTACAGTATTATTATTAAATTTGGGGCAAATTTATTGATTAATTGGGCTATACGAATATTGTACTGGCAATTTATTTTGTAAAAATATGTGTAGTGGCAAAATATTCTGCGCATCGGCTGTCATATTTGTCCTTCGCCAGATCTGATCGGCATCTTTGACATCATTAATCTATGGCGGGTACAAGTTTTGGTCGGTGTATGTTCAAATCTTCTTCTGCATCATCCACATCTTGCACATTGGATCAGACGTTTATTTCTTCATCGGCGATACCTTGATCGACTGCATCTATCAGCTGTCAAAAAGTCTCATCAGAATTGTCATGGTTCTGTCACAGATTTCCATTGCCGAGTACATTGCCAGATCTGACCTACATATTCATTCATCGGCCACAGATGCGGCATACTCATTGGTCACTGCAAGTCTCATTGGTGGGTCTATTGAATTGGCATCTGATCTAGATTCAGTGGTACAAGATTTCATTCTATCCTCTTTCATCGACGTCCGATAAGGTACTGGTCTGTGCTTGATCAGTGCTTGGTATATTCGGTAGTCAGTTGTCTTTTCTTATCGACGGGTACTATGACATAGTCATTCACCTATCCCTTGTTGACTAGTGCCATTAGAGAGTACACATACTTTTCTAACCGCAGCGGACCTCTCAAATTAGTCAAATTGTTTTTGTCGGCATCTGATTCAATATTGCCAGTCCTATCTTTGTTCGGCATACCTTACTCCGACCCGGGCTCTTAATCTCCATTGTCGGCATTAAGGTGGCATATTCGGTGGGTATGAATTTGATCGGTGGTAAAAGTCTATCATCAACATGGATGTCATTTGTATCAAATCAATCTTCATCGGATGGTATGAAGCTTGATTTATATAATATAAACTTTGTTTTTAAAAAAAATTTATTCAAAACAAAGACAACCATAGTTCATATAGGCCGACAATAATTTGTATATCAGGTATTTTATTTTTTGCATTTGTATTGCCAATGGTCATATGGATGACTGAATTGTAGCCCGCGGGTGCTGAAATATTGCACTTGTTTAGCCTTGGCTTGTTTTGATTTTGCCCCAAGTGCCTATTTATAGGCCTTTTTTTCATTTTTTCATAACTTTTGCATACGGAGGTGAAATTTCAGAAACGAAATATCAACAGAAAGGTGGAGATCTGAATTTTTCAGTGGTGCAGATATTTTGCAAATTTTTTGTATTTTTGTGCCTCTTTTTCCAGGTTGAATCCCGATCATCATTTTTTGCTTCCAAGCTCATATCTTTGTGCTCTGATCACCGATTTTCTCCAAATTTGCAGCATCAGAAAGGTATTTGAGAGCACTTCAGATCTAATCATGCATTTTTTGTAGATTTGTTTCTAGATTTTCATTTTGTCAGTTTGTAGCTGATTTGATAATTTGGGATTCCTTCTTGTAAATTTGCCAAAAAAGTGCAAATCTTGTTGGGACAAAGGGGTTGATATCTTGTATTGTGAGGGAAAATTGTTGTTCTTCTCTTGTAATATCTCATTGTATCATGGATTTGACAAAAGTTGTACTTCTAACTCCATATAACTATCATGAGTGGAAATCTCAAATGGAGTTGTTATTGTTAAAATCAAAGTTGCAACGAATCACATTTGGTCAAGATCCAAAACTTGCAGGAGCAAAAGAAAAAAGAAAATGGCTTGATGGAAGAGATGAAGCTCTTGGTACTTTGAAGTTGTCCATTTCTCCAGATCTTAGATATCATGTTGCATCTTGCACTCATCCTAATGAAGCCCAGAATACTTTAGAGAGTCTCTTTGGTAAGCCAGATAAGATGAGGAAATTTAAGTTGGAGAATGAATTTATGGGTCTTAATCCTTCAGATTTTGATAATGTCCAAGAATTTTTCTCTAAGCTCGATTCTCTTAGATTGCAGTTATCTAATTGTGGGGTCACTAAAGAGGATGAACAATTGATACTTTCTATTCTTGCTAAGCTTGGTCCTGATTATTTAGTTTTTGTTTCTACCTTCTATGCTACAATGGATGCTCTTGGAACTACATACAAAATGCCTTCTCTTGATGAATTTTCAGCTCAACTCACAAGGGAACAAGAAAAGTTGGTACACATGGGCACATTGAAGTCTTCTAGATCTCATGCTCTTATTGCAAAGGAGAAAAAGGATTCAAGTGGCATAGGTAAGAAGCAGAACAAGGCACCCAAGTCTAATGAGCAAGGTAAAGATTCTCCTTCACATAGCACTCGTAAGTCCACATCCTCTTCTAAAGAGGAATCATCTAAAAAGAAGAAGTCAAAATGTGCATATTGTAAAAGATAAGGACATGATGAGCATAGATGTTATAATAAGAAGATTGATGAACTGACACACCTTCTTCAAAAGAATAACATTAAGCTGCCCTCATCAGTGTCTGCTACTTCTTCTTCTGCATCTCAATCGGCAGCTCCTTCATCATCATCTTAGTCACAAGACACAAGATCTACTTCTGGGCTACACAAGATGAAAGGACAAGCACTCTTGGCCTCTACAAGTCTTGAATCTCATGGATGGCTTCCTGATTTGGTGGCATCTCATCATATGGCATCTTCTATGGATATGTTCTCTTCTTTTGAGCCTTGTAATTCACCTCATATATTGATGGGTAATAATACATATATGAAGGTAAGTGGGAAGGGTTCTATTGATATGGGGGAAGGGACCTTCAATGATGTACTTTGTGTTCCTTCCTTGTCCACTAATCTCCTTTCTATTTACCAAATTACTCATGGGGGTCAAGGTAAAACATTTGAGTTCACTCCAGATAGGGTGTACATAAGGGACTTGGAGACTAGGGATATTGTTACTATTGGGATGGTTGACCATGCATCTCGTGTATATTCCTTTTCTCATTTTTCTTCAGAAGATGATAATGTTCCTTTGACTGCATCACACACTCCATTGAGTGTGAATCATGATAGTGAGGAGAAGTTTGGTCATCTACACCTTGGTATTCTTGAGACCAGTGTTGAGCTTCCTACTCCTCCACCTCCTGCTCCTTCAGCCATTGATGCTTCTATTCAGCAGGATGATCATAGTTTTTCAGATCTTGCTTTGTGGGATGAGTATTTGACAGGGATTTCTAACTTGTTCATGGAGTCTCATACTGCAGATTTGGAGGACACACTTGAGGGGATTTCTCTCCTCTTTGATGACAGTTTCAGTACAACTGTTATCCCATCTTCTTTGTCTTTGGAGATTGACATTCATGAGTCTCCTCCATCACTTGATTTTTCATGTTTCTTGGTTCAGTTTGACCATGATTCTGTTGTGGCTCATTCAAGCTTGGAGGATCTTCAAGTTTTAGAGGCATACCTATTGAGCATTCATGCTTCCTCCTTTCAGTTGGACATGGAGTGGCTTCTACATCAGCTTATGGCTTTGTTTCTTCCTAAGGGAAGATGTGTTGCTTGTAAACATTGGGTCATCTTTTGTTTTCAGGCATTCTTCATCACATTGGAGCTTCTTCATCATGGGGGGGATATCTTATCTCTCTACTTTCCCTCTTATGGGGGGGTATTTGATTGTATATACATGATGCATGTTGTCCTTGGGGGGTATCATTGAGTCCTCCATACATCATGTTTGTTTTGTTTTGTTTTCTCTCTTTTGGAGAGGAGTTTTGTCCCACTAGGTTTTCTCCTTTTCTCCACTTGTGAGAGATTGCATCATTTGCATTGTAAATGGGTACCTAACATGGCCTAGTAGTCGGGACCCATAGTCATAGTCTTTGCATAGTTTGCATAATAATCTTCTCCCTAAGTTGCACTAAGGGGGGGTGTTGGTGTGAATAATTGTCTTGTACCTAGCTTATTCATTCACTAGGTAATTAGGGGACATATTCACATGGTTAAGTTTACTTAGGTAAAAGATTCTTTCTAGAAGTCTTAGTTGGCATTTTTAGAACTTATCTTATCTAGCTAGGATGCATCATTTCCTAGGTGATTAGGTTGTTGGTTGTCTCATGTCATAGGATCATGACATTTTTCAACATCATATTCATTCCTATCTCTCAACCTTGCCCATATAAGCAAGGCATCTCATGTACATTTGTAATCAAGCAATCAATCAATCTTGCATTGTGAAGCAAGTTTTCTTTCCATTCTCTCTCTTGTGGAAGTGGTTTTGGTCGCAACTAATCTTGGGGGTGTTGGGGAGTCACCATTTACTCCTACATACATGTCTCCTCCACACTAGGCTCTACTAGAGACCTTAGACACTATAAAATGGTCTGGGTGAGTGAGCCAATTGACTCTAGTGTGTTCACCTCTACACTATCCTTAACAATGAAAGGAACAATGACATGCTCCACCATGGGTCTGGCTAAGGGTCTTAGTGCCAATTATGGATTACATCATGTAGCAGGTCTATCATCTGTGGAGCCCCCACGTCTACCCTAAAATTTTAATATGTCAAAATAATTTGGCATCTTATTGAGGATAAACTCATAGGAGAGTCTCCTCAAAAACTATTGTGGTACCTCATGGTTATTGCATGGAGGTTGGTCAAATACCATCCACCATTGCTCCCAAAATTTATTTTTAATTAACTCATGGTGGCAGCAATGGATGGGGAACCTCTTGCATGTATGAGACAAAGGTGCATTGGTTTTTGGGTCTGTAAATAGGGTACACAAGTCAGCTTTGCTATCTTTTTTTTTTTAACATCTGCATATGACAAACCTCTAGCATAATATTTTCTCATCTCACACCTCTTATTTGACAAAAACTTTATTTTCTCACTCATTTCTCCTACATGCGATACAATTGAATTCAATGATTCAACAATCCCTCTCCTATAAGGGTGGGTTTTGGCATGCTCGGTTAATCTTCCAATTAATTATTCAATGTCTCTTTTATTGTTTTCAATTTGATTTAGAATATTTTCTTGTGTTCCTTGAGGATGCCTATGAATTGATGGAGGGGTTTTAGGTTGTTCTTGAATAGGAGGATCTTACTAAGGGAGTGACTATGAATTCTCAATGTTTGGAGGTGAAGATTCATTCCCTGAGAATTAGAAGAAAATTTTATTATAAAAACCTATTTCAATATTCATTCTAAATCAAATTCAAAATAAATAGAATAAAAATACATAACTCTTCACAATCTTCGATGTCTCTGATGTGTTGGCAACATCCTCATGAAAAATAGCAAGCTAAGGATGTAAATAATGGATGATATTTGGCGAGTGCAAGTTGCAAACCTCAAATCCTCCAAGACAAGCCACATGTTGAAGTGAAATGAAGTTTAAAAATGCATATTTTTCTTTTATTTTCCTTTTGCATTTGGCTCACAGTAAATTTGACACAACACCAAATGGCCAATTTTGGCCATTTTGTGCAAATTTTTACAATTTGACACCTAAATTGTGTCATAGATTGGTACAATTACCCAATGTGGAAAGCTAGATTCTTGGTAGAATCACATTTCATTGCAAAAAAATCAAGTAAAATAATTAATAATATTTACAATTGGTTAAAGAAATCTATTTATTGATAATAGGAAATTTTTGTACTTACATGTCATGTTGGTGGTGTTCAACAAGAGTGAGCAGTATTGGATCAACTTGTTGGAGTAGGAAAGAATATGAAATAGACAATTTACAATACATTAATTCCCTAGTATTCCTATTGCTTTTGTGCAACATTATAAAGAAAAAAATATAGACATAGAATAAAACATGTTAGCATTGTTTGTTGTAAATAAAAAGAGATAAAATAAGAGATTTTGAACACATCGGATACTGGAAAACAACTGTGTATAAGTAATGTACTAAAAATGTTGAAAAGAGAGTTGTGGAAACTATTAGATGTTGTGGATGTGTTGCTAATATGTGGTTGTCATTGATGTCAACACTATTAGCATTTGGTGTATTGAAGGCTGTATATGTCGAGGATAGTGAGAAAATTGTGAAAGGAAGAGTTACAAAGTTGCCTATTACCAATGGAACTATGTAGGTCATGAAGGTGTCTTGTTCTATACATTGAATATCAGTTGCTATGGACTAAAGGGTTTATTTTTTAGAGTATCTAGATCATCTACTAGAAGTTTCAGAAATTTGTGTGTAGATTTGATTGCATTGTGGTCTGATAGTATTTTTGTGGTCCCTATTAGTGTTCCTGAGTGAAGATTGTGTGATTCTAATAATTTCTCAGTTGTTTTGGATACTTCTTTATCAGTTTCTAATGTTCTTGGATGCTTCTAGATCATTCTCCATCATTCTTGTATGTCCACAATGATCAGTGTGCTTGTGGTCAGAGCTTTTTCTTGTGCATGTTCAGGTTTTCATTTTCCTAGCCAACATGATGGTGGTAATGTGTTGTGAATCCTTGAAAAGTAAAATTTGAATGTTTGGTGTGCTCATGAATATTGTTTTGGGTCGCATCATTGTATAGGCTAATGATGTTTAGATCCACATTGAAAATTTAATTGTAAATTTGGGCTGACATTGCAAATATGTTTTATTTTTCTAGCCAACTAAGTTGTTGATGTAATCCATGATGAAAATATATGAGTGATTGTTTCATTAGTGTAAAGTGTGTTGGGTGTGCTCCTATGTGTGTATGTGTAAATATCATTTGATTACAGAGCAGAGTGTGAAGAAGACTGAGCAAAGTGTGAAGTAGTTTTAGTGAAAAGTGAAGGAGTTTTTTGTGCTTAATTGGAACTTTAATCAGGCTTGTGCATAAGCTATTTTCTTAGTTCATACACTCCATATTTAATCCTATT
This sequence comes from Sequoia sempervirens, assembly GCA_007258455.2. Taxonomy (NCBI): domain Eukaryota; kingdom Viridiplantae; phylum Streptophyta; class Pinopsida; order Cupressales; family Cupressaceae; genus Sequoia; species Sequoia sempervirens. The sequence goes on from VDFB02271358.1 coordinate 117,906,178, forward strand.
CTATATTGTTGGGCAGTGAGCCCCTTTTGTAACTGAGCAATGAGCTCTAGGTAGTGTGGCTAGATGCATCTACATTCCCCTTTATTGTTTTCATTATACTTTTAATAGAGTATAATATTGTGGACTAACATCCACTGTGGTTTTCCCCCTAATAGGGTTTCCACAAAAAAAAATCTTGGTGTTCTCTATCTCTCTGATGTGTTCATTGTTTATCGTTAATTTCTTATTCATCAAATCTAAGAATTTTATTATTTTGTGACAACTAATTCACCCACCCCTCTTAGTTTTTTTCCTTGTTTTTCCAACAATTGGTATTAGAGTAGGTTCCTCTGAAGAAGTCTACAAGTTTGAGGTGATCTGAGATGGCATCGTACAAGAAGGACAATCCTAGATTTGATGGAACTAACTACTAACTATGGAAAGTAGGGATGGTATGTCACCTAAGGTGTATTGGTGAAGCTTATTGGAAGATTATGAAAGATCCATATGTTATTCCTCAAAATGGTCCATCCACTACTGATGAGATCAAAGAAGCTAAAAAATAATATTAGGGCTATTGAAGCTTTGGTGAATGCTCTAATAGATTCAAAGATGGCAAATGTGATAGGTCTAAAGATAGCTCATGAGATTTGGATGAAGATGGAAACCTTGTATGAAGGAGATGCACAAATCAAGATGGCTAAGCTATAGAGTTTGAAAGGAAAGTATGAGAATTTGAAAATGGGTGAAGATGGAAATATCACTTCTTTTATGCAAAGAGTAAATGAAATAGTAATGGGTATTAGATGTGTCGGTGGTTCCTTAGATGAGGATGAAATTGTGGCTAAGATACTCAGATCCTTGCCTCCCTCCTACAAAGTGAAGGTGCATGCTATTGAAGAGCTCAGATTGGTAACAAAGATGACAAGAGATACACTGGTCGGTAAACTTACTGCTTTTGAATTAAGTGAATTTGGTGAATCTGTTCTGAAGACTGAATCTACATTTAAGGCTACTACATCTGGAAGTAATAAATGTTGGTGTAATTAATATTTAATTACACATTAGCATAAGTTTACTTAGGCATATTTAATTCCTAAGTTATAGGTTTTATCCTTATCTTGTTGAGCTATCTTGTTGCTCAAGATAAGATTAGGTTTATGCATCTTTGCTTTTATAAAGCAAATTATCTCTTGTAATTATTGGTACTTTGAATATATCAATTTGCACATCTTTTGTAAATCTCTATTTTTTCATTTTTCTCTTCTGTGGAAGGTGATTTTTCTAGTTTGCAATTAGATCTTGGTTTCTAACATGGTATCAGAGCCTCGATTTGCAACCCCTTCTCAGCTTTTTTGGAGGAACACAGTGCATAGCTTGTTCGAGGTCCCTGGAGGGTTTCATTCCTTGAGCATCATTATGAAACATCTTGGATCAGATTGAGGTTTCCGTTGGATTCAGAGCACTAGAAAAAGTCAAAAATGACTTTTATGTTATTCATTTTCTTCACCATTTGCCAAATCTACGAGGGTTGCAAGCTCGATGATTTTTCTGATAGATCTGGGGGTCGCTTGATTTTCAAAGTACTTTGGGCCCAAACGGACCACGCCGTTGGATTCACAGTGCCTAAAAACCCCTATTTTCATATAAAGTTTGTCCGATTTGGACAGAGTCATCCGGAGAGGCAAATTTTTTTTCCCAGGGCTATACAGCCCCCAAGCACGCTTCACGAGGGATCATTTTTGAGAAAAAAAAAATAATAATAATTTGAAAAATGTGGCAATTTTTGTGTGCCACCCATTTAAAACCCATCCGCTAGCCACCGGGTGACCACCCTACCTCCACCACCACGCCACTCCCTTAGCCGCACCATCGAGCCACCGCCTCTAGCTCTACTGGCATACACTTCCACCCCCGAGGGATTACATTGGCTAGTGACAATCACATAAGGAACTAGGAGCCCTGGGCTCCCAACCCCTACCAATCCATTGACTTAGCCTCGGTCATATTAGCAACCTAGCGCTCTACCCCAAAGGCCTGCCGCCAACCCTTGGTCTTGCATGTGACCAGGGGCCTTATTTTTTTAGCCCTTGAGGGCTTTTGGGGGCCAAATTAGAGCTTTTTCAACAATTTTCACAGAAACAAGCATATCTTGGGTATACGGAATCCTTTTTTTGCAAATGAGATATCGTCAGAAAGTTGTTTTGACGCTCTACACAATGGTGCTAGTGTGGTTTTCTAGTTTTTCCTTTTTGATGCTTTTTCCTTACCTTAGAAGATGTTTCCTTTTTCACTTTGGGAGACATATCTTGTGACTTGCTTATCCATTTTTCACGATTTTCATGGCATTGGAAAGCTTGTTTCAACCTCTATGAAGATCTGAGGTTATTTACATAATATGTGTACCTTATTTTATGCATTAATTCATTTTTTTTTTCATGTGCTAGGTTTGCATTTTTTATTATGTTTTTGTAGTTTTGCATTATCTCCTTATGCAATCACTGGGTATTGTAATAACAAACTGATATAAAGTTCCATTAAGGGGGGTTCTTGTATCCATTCTTAGTATTGGTGACAACTCACATGAGTTTATCTAGTTTCCTATTGTTTCCCTTAGCATCTTTCTTGCTTAGCTAGACACATTGTTGGTTTGCTTTTATTCACACTTCAATTGGAATCTTATGGTTTTGGATCTGTATTGGTTCAGATCTTTCTCATTTGAAGGCCATGTTTTTATGGTTAATGTTCCATAATTTTGATAGTACTCATCCTATGGGCAATTTTAGTTTCAGTTTGGCATTGGCTTTGAGAGACACAATTTCCAGATTTGTCATCATTATGGGTCCTTTCATCCTTTCATCTACTGTTGTTCATAGATTCCAAGGTTGATCCAGTATGTGAATTTCCAGTGTTCCTTAGCATCGGGTCTACTGTTGCATTTGTAATTTGACTGGTATTTTGCAAATAGAAGTATCTTTCCTTGCTTGCCGGATTTGGGGTTTAGTGTTGCTTCATAAGAGTTCTTCTAGTGCTTCTTCACAACAGTTCATCTCTCTAAGGGGGGGTTTTTCCCACTGTTTTTCTCTCTCTTTGCATTTGTACATGAGTACCTGACCAGGCCTTGTTGTTGGGACTCATATTTTCATAATAATCTACTTCTCCCTAAGTTGCACTTATGCGGGGGGGGTTGGTGTAATTAATATTTAATTACACATTAGCATAAGTTTACTTAGGCATATTTAATTCCTAAGTTATAAGTTTTATCCTTATCTTGTTGAGCTATCTTGTTGCTCAAGATAAGATTAGGTTTATGTATCTTTTCTTTTATAAAGCAAATTATCTCTTGTAATTATTGGTACTTCAAATATATCAATTTTCACATCTTTTGCAAATCTCTGCTTTTTTGTTTTTCTCTTCTATGGAAGGTGATTTTTCTGGTTTGCAATCAAATCTAGGTTTCTAACAACAAGAAAACATATAATCTGGGAGAATATTCCAGAAATATATCCAAGTATGATGAAGAATTGAAATAGATTAAAGATAAAGAAAGAGAGGTAGAAGAGTTGGAAGCACTGATTGTAAAGAAAGAAGGAAGAGGAATAGGTAAGTATGAAGGTGTATTTCCCATTAAATGGTTTTCTTGCAGTAAAATAGGTCATTTTGCGTAAAGGTGTCCTGAAAGAGTTCCTAGATCTAAGCCTAACAAGTCTAGATTCCAAAAGAAATGTTACTTTGCTAAAGAAGGAGTGACTGATGATGAGTCTGATAAAGATAATGGAAATGCAGATGAATGAGTTTTCATTGCTACCATTGAAAATAGTCTTGTTGCTACTGAATCTACTAAAGATGAGAAAGGTCTTGTAGCTTGAGTTGAAGAAAATGATTAGTGGGTTATTGATAGTGGATGCTCACATCATATGACTGGTGATAAATGCAAATTTGTAAGTCTAGAAAAGTATGATGATGGTGTTGTAAGATTTTGAGACAACAATGCTAGCATGATTCATGGTAGAGGTTCTATTTGTCTTGGTGGTAAGCATAACAATAATGATGTTCTTTATGTTGAATGCCTCAAGCACAATATTTTGAGTGTTGGATAGATGGTGGAAAAGGGCTATGATCTACAGTTCAAAGATGGGAGATGCAGGACACGTGGAAGTTCTGGTAATATGATTGCTATAGGTAAATAGACAAAAGACAATATTTTTCACCTAAATACCAGTAGTGAGAGTTGTTTAATTGCTCAAGTAGATGAAATTTGGTTGTGGAATAGGAGGCTATTTCATGTGAATTTTGATAACATTGTCAAGGTAAGTTCCACTCAAACAGTAACAGATCTACCTAAGTTAGTAAAGATTGCTAACAAAATTTGTAAGGAGTGTCAAATGGGTAAATAGACTAGAGTCTCTTTCTGGAGCAAACAGTTTCATTCAAATGATTTGTTGGATCTACTACATATTGATCTCTATTTTCCCTCCAGAGTCAAAATTATTCATGGAGAAAGGTACTTTATGTTGATTATTGATGATTATTCTAGAATGATATGGGTTTCTTTCCTAAAAGAAAATGTGAAGCACTAAAAAAGTTCAAAAGTTTCAAGGCTATGGCAGAAAATAAGAAAGGTCTAAAAATTAAATCCTTGAGGTCTAGTAGAGGTTTTGAGTTCACCTCCAGAGAGATCAAATCCTTTTGTGAAGAACATGGAATCAGAAGACAATTATCTACTCCCTGAACCCCTCAATAGAATGGAGTTGTAGAGAGAAAGAATAGAGCAATTCTAGATGTTGCTAGAACAATGGTGATAGAAGGAAATGTGCCCTAGATCTATTAGAGTGAAGTTGTAAGCACTGCTATGTATACTTTGAATCAGGTAAATGTTAGTGGTAATTCTGGTAAGACCCCTTTTGAGCTATGGTTTGGTTATAAGCCTACTATTAAATATTTCAAGATCTTTGGAAGCACGTGCTATATCAAGAGAGGTGATGATATAGGAAAGTTTGATGCAAGAAGCAATAAAGGAATCTTTTTGGGTTAATCTACTAAGAGCAAGGCTTACAAATGCTATAACAAAAGACAGAGAAAAATGGTTGAGAGTGCAAATGTTAGAGTTGATGAGGACTCTACCAAATCATCTAGATATCACAGTTATGATTCAAATGAAGACAATAAAAGCCAAGGGAAGAATTCTCAAACATAGAACCAACTTCAGATTATTCCATACATTTCAATAAAGCAACCTCAATTTGTTCTAGTAAATTAAGCAAGTCAGGAAGCACAGACAAATGCAAGTACAAAAGAAAGAACAAAAAGAACTAGAAGCTTGAAAAAGTCGTAAAGTTCCAAGGTATGTAAAGCTAAATCATTCTGAAAATCAAATTATAGGAGATAAGAGTAAAGGAGTGCAAACTAGAAGAAATATTGCAAAAGAGTATTGCCTGATTTCCAAGATTGAAACTAAAGATGTCACTAAAGCCTGCCAAGATGAACACTAGATGGAAGCTATGAAGGAAGAACTGACACAGATTGAAAAGAATGACACATGGACACTGGTTTCTAGACCCAAAGACAAAAATGTGATTGGTACTAAATGGGTGTTTCAGAACAAGCTGAATGAACAAGGTGAAGTGGTCTATAATAAAGCAAGACTAGTATGTAAAGGTTATTCTCAAATGGAAGGTGTTGATTTTGAAGAAAAAAATTCCCCTGTTGCTAGAAGTGAAGTTGTTAGATTATTTCTTGCTTACGCTACATAGAAGAACTATAAATTATATCAAATGGATGTGAAGTTAGTATTTCTAAATGGAGAACTAGAAGAAGTATATATTGAATAGCCAGATGGATTTTTGTTGACTGACAAGGAAGATATGGTTTTCCACTTGGAGAAAGCTTTGTATGGACTTAAGCAAGCTCCTAAAGCTTGGTATGCTAGATTAGAAAAATACTTATTGAAACTTGGATTTAATAAAGGTACTACTGATAGCAATTTATACTTCAAGTTGAATTATGATAAAGAGTTAATTATAGAAATTTTTTTTGATGACATTATTTTTGGAGATGATAATCTATGCATGAAGTTTGCTAATGAAATGAAGAGTGAATTTCAGATGAGTATGATTGGAGAAAAGAAGTTCTTTTTGTGATTGCAAGTTACCCAATTAGACAAGGGAATTTTCATATCTAAGTCCAAATATGCGAAAGAGCTACTAAAGAAATATGGGATGGAAGAGGGTATGTGCAGGATCATCATGGAAAAAATAGGCCCTTAAGTGGCAAAAAATTTAGAAAAACCAGAGTTAGTCAACTTGACGTAAAAAATTGAATAAGTTATCTATATTATTTCAAAAATATGTAGGAATAGAATTTGTAGTAAATTGAATGTATTTTTGAAACTACTAGGTTTGTTTTAAAAAAAAATCTATTTGGTGAAAATTTGAAATTTAAATGTAGTGGTTGTTGATGTGTTTTTTATATGCTTCTCAACATAGGCAATGCATAGATGCATCACCTCTCTTGAAAGACAATCTTGCACAATGAAATTGCAAAAAAATATCCCAAGGTCTCTAATGTCAAGTCTTGATAGTACTTGGAACATCTCAGTTGTTTGATGTGATTTGTTGGATTCACAAGGCATACATACATATGAGTTACAAAGCATGGGAAGTTTGGTTTTGAAATGGAGTTCCTAAGATGGGGAAGTTGTTGTGCATTTGTTGTAGGTTCAAAAAGAAGTCTTGAACTCCATTTTTATCATTAGATTTAGCTTTACAATGTGCAATTAACCTTAGCATAGGTCACTCATTAAAAAAAGGAAAAAAGGGCAGGGCAAAGAGAAGATTCCTAGACCTGAAACTACAAATGAACGGTGATCGTAGAGGCTCCTACAATAGACAAACTCCCTAAACTAGGTTTTGCTTGGCCAAGAGAAACCTACAATTGCACAAAACTAGTGCAATCTTCTAAGGACTATAGATTTTCATATTATATACACACATCATGTACATGCAATTGAACTAAGTTGCAACAATAAAGGAAGGAGGATCAAACTAGCTTTGCAAAGTGATTCATTATCAATGAACCACAAAAAGCATGAGCTGGAAATTCTTCAAATACTGTAAAAACAAACACCATCACCACTTCCTTTCAAAAAACTAACACCTAAACTAATAGGGAAGTTGAACCATGCATACATAAAGAGAAAACTCAAAAGGAACACCCATAAATCATGCAATGTTGCTTTCTATTGCTACTAAATGTTTGTATATCGATTCTCCAACCCCTAAAAATGAGGGGAAATCCCCTATTTATAGTTTTCCAAAGCCCAAATGAATGGCCAGGATTGAATTACATTGAATGGCCTAGATTTTATTTACATTAGGGTTTCACCTACCCCCCATTATCCAACAATTTTAAAATAGATCTTTATCTTTTCTCTATTTTTTCATCTAGTGCCCAGGTGTTGTAGAAATTTTGTCTTTTAGCTGATTGCCCTTTAATTGTAGCTGAAACTGCTTGAAAGATGCCTTCTTACTTGATGTGTTTGCAGTTTTCTTCCTTAGATCAAACGAGCCCATCGACGATTCGCATCAATGGATTGGTTGCCCCTGATTCGGGCGGACAGCTCCCTTATGCTTTCTTCAAGGCCACCTCCTTGTATTTTTGTCCTTGAATTTCTTGGCACAAGCCTTCTTCTAACACTGACCCTGTTGGTGGGTGCTAGCAAGAGATGCAATCATGAAATGAATGGTGATAGGAGCTATGTGTATACCTTGTTCAACTTTCTTGATGGGTCTCTTGACAGACCTGTAGTAGGCTCTTTGAATCTTGTGTACATGAAATGTCATAAGTCCTTTCATACACAAATAAAGGAAAAAGTTAGTTAAATATTGCAAAATCCTTGTTAGATCCATCCATGCATCATCAAAAGATCATAATATTCATATTTGGAGCTCATTTGGACCATAAAAATTAATGTTGGCCCAAAGGGGTGGGCAGCAAATGAGGGACATCAAACTAGAAAGGAAGTTCCTAGACCTCACAAAACTTAGCAAAACCATGATTTTTCAATTACACCACATGGGAAAAGGGGAAGCAAGAGTACCCAGAAAAGCTTCCTTAAGATTGGACTCATTTGATAAAAATGGGAAGCTCAAAACATCTACGGAGGGATCGGGTTGCCAGGGCTCCACGAATGTTCAAAATAGCCATGGAGGGACAAATTCCAAGAAATGGCTACAGAGAGGCCGGGCTCCAGAGGCCAGGTCACTGGAGCTCCACAAATGTTTAAAACAGCCATAGAGGGGCTGAGTCACCAGGGCTCCACGGATGTTCAAAATGACCACGGAGGGATAGAGTCCCAAAAATGGCCACAAAGGGGCTAGGTCCTAGAGGGAAGGTCACCAGAGCTCCATGGATGTTCAAAATGGCCATAGATGGATGAAGTCTTGGAAACAACCGCAGAGGGAACAAGCTCTAGAGGCTGGTTCGCTAGAGCTCCACGGATGTTCCAAAATAGCCAAAGAAAGATGGAGTTCTGAAACCCTTGAAACTTAACAAAACATTGACGAAACCTTGGAACTTCACTTAGCTACCTCAATCACATCCCAAATACACCAAAAATTTATCCCCAAAGTAAAAAATGTGGAAATTAGACCAGCGGGGGTCTACGGATGTTTACAAAACATCCAAAGAGGAAGGAAGTTTTGGAGGGAAAGTTTTGAAACCATTGAAACTTAATGGAACATTGATGAAACATTGGCAGTTCACTTAGGCACCTTAAACAAATCCCAAATCCACCAAAAAGTTATCCCCAAAGTCAAAAATGTGGAAACCAGACCGGCAGAGGTCTACGGATGTTTCCAAGATAGCCAAAGAGGAAGGGAGTTCTAGAGGGAAAGTTCTGAAACCACCGAAATTTAATGAAATGTTCATGACACCTTGGCGGTTCACTTAGACAATGCAAACACATCCCAAATCCACCAAAAAGTTATCCCCAAATTCAAAAATATGGAAATCGGACCAGTGGGGGTCCACAAATGTTTCCAAAATAGCCAAAGAGGAAGGGAGTTCCAGAGGGAAAGTTTCAAAACCACTAAAACTTGATGAAACCTTGACAGTTCACTTAGGCACCTCAAAACACATCCCAAATCCACCAAAAAGTTATCCCCAAACTCAAAAATGTGGAAACTAGACTGGCGGGGTTCCATGAATGTTTCCAAAACAGCTAAAGAGGAAGGGAGTTCCGGAAGGAAAGTTTTGAAACCACTAAAACTTAACGGAACATTAACGAAACTTTGAAAGTTCACTTAGGCACCCCAAACACATCCCAAATCCACCAAAAAATTATCCCCAAAGTAAAAAATGTGGAAACCAGACTGGCAGGGAACCACGGATGTTTCCAAAACAGCCAAAGAGGAAGGGAGTTCTAGAGGGAAAATTCTAAAACCATTGAAACTTGATAGAACGTTGAAGAAACTTTTGCAGTTCACTTAGGCACCTCAAACACATCCCAAATCCACCAAAATGCTATCCCCAATGTCAAAAATGTGGAAACCAGACCAACGGGGGTCCACAAATGTTTCCAAAACAACCAAAGAGGGAGGGAGTTCTAGAGGGAAAGTTCCAAAACCATTGAAACTTAATGGAATGTTGAGAAAACCTTGGCAATTCACCTAGAAACCTCAAACGCATCCCAAATCCACCAAAAAGTTTGCCCCAAAGTCAAAAATGTTGAAACCGGACCAATGGGGGTCTACGAATGTTTCCAAAATAGCCAAAGAGGGAGGGAGTTTTCAAGGGAAATTTTTGAAACCACCAAAACTTAATAGAACATTGAAAAAATCTTGGCATTTCACTTAGGCACCTCAAACACATCCCAAATCCACCAAAAAGTTATCCCCAAAGTCAAAAATGTGCAAACTGGACCAACGGGGGTCCACGGATGTTTCCAAAATAGCCAAAGAGGAAGGGAGTTCTAGAGGGAAAGTTCTAAAACCACCGAAACTTAATGAAATGTTGATGAAACTTTGACAGTTCTTTTAGGCACCTCGAACATATCCCAAATCCACCAAAAAGTTATCCCCAAATTCAAAAATGTGGAAATCAGACCAACAGGGGTCCATGGATGTTTCCAAAATAGCCAAAGAGGAAGGGAGTTCTGAAACCACTAAAACTTAATGGAATGTTAATGAAACTTTGGTAGTTCATTTAGGCACCTCAAACACATCCCAAATCCACCAAAACATTATCCCCAAAGTCAAAAATGTGGAAACCAGACCAGCAGGGGTCCACGAATGTTTCCAAAATAGCCAAAGAGGGAGGGAGTTCCGGAGGAAAAGTTCTGAAACCACCGAAACTTAACGGAACATTGAAAAAACCTTGGTAGTTCACTTAGGCACCTCAAACACATCCCAAATCCACCAAAAAGTTATCCCCAAAGTCAAAAATGTGGAAACCGAACCAGTGGGGGTCCATGGTTGTTTCCAAAATAGCCAAAGAGGGAGGGAGTTATGGAGGGAAAGTTCTGAAACCACCAAAATTTAATGGAATGTTGACCAAACCTTTGCAATTCACTTAGGCACCTAAAACACATCCCAAATCCATCAAAAAGTTTGTCTGAAAATCAAAAATGTGGAAACTGGACTAGCAGGGGTCCACAGATGTTTCAGCCAAATAGGAAGGGAGTTTCGGAGGGAAAGTTCTTAAACCACTAAAACTTAATGGAATGTTGACGAAACTTTGGCAGTTCACTTAGGCATCCCAAACACATCCCAAATCCACCAAAAAGTTGGCCCCAAAGTCAAAAATGTAGAAAAAAGTTAATCGAGCGATCAGGGACCAAGTCAACAGGAACAAGACAAAAGGCAGAAAAGGGAGGGGGGACTTCATTTCTTTGGGGATTTGAATACCCTAAGTAGGCGAATTTGGTAAAGGGAATTTGATCATTTGAAGGCACATGATCAATTTGGACTTGGAAAATGGGGCGCGTAAAACAAGATAGGAGCAAAGCAACCTGTCAAGAACGAAAAAAAAGGGGTTCCTACCTACGGCTGGCGTGTGTGCAAAACATGCACAACAAATGGCGACTTGCTGGGGAAATGCTCCAGAGTATTTTTATGACAAACTAGAATCATGAACCGACAATCTTTGGTTCCGACCTTTATGCTAGGTAAAACAAACTAGACGCTCAATTAAAGGATAAAAACCACTAGCCAACCCAACCTTCAGTATACTGAAAATCCAAGTGTGTATAGTTGCGTTAATTCCCGTCCTTCAGTTGTTACAAGAACCCAAGCTCCATCAAGTTAAGCTACGTAATTTATTCTAACTCCAAAAGCATCCCAGACATTGCCTCGCTGCCAGTCAGACATCCATAGCCCCGATGAGGTTATAATTGTGATTCTCCTTAATATTGCTCTACTGTCGGGCAAGCGTCCATAGTGCCGGTAGAGTTTGTTGGATACCCCTGAAAAGTTGAATTTTCTTTCTTTTAATTTTCAATATTTTCTTTCTTTCTTTCTTTTCTCTTTTCAACTCTTTTATTTCAGCCTACAAGCATTGAAGCTTGTGCTTAGGGTTGAGAATCACAGTGGCATTGGAGCATAATTTTAGATTTTTCACTTAACTAGACTTCACAAAAGGCCCTATAGTGACTGTCGGATTCTTAAGATGTGTAAGAGCTGTAAGATTTCAGAATATGTCAGAGTCAGACTAAACCAACAACTTATCCTCCTTGAATCAAACACCCAGATCGCTTGACACTAATAAAAGACCTTCACCATACACTCTGAAAACTTGATTATAGTTTGAAAAAGAAATATGTAGAACAACCCCAAGCAATAAGTATGGTTGTTGTGCACACATATGTGCCCAACTAAAAGTAGATAGACCTCAAGAAAAGCAGCACCAAAGTGAAAGCAAACCAAAAGCAGAGAACCAACAAAGCAAGCAACCTACATACACCAACTAACCTAAGGAAAGCAGGAAAACAGAGTATTTACAGAAAACCCACACTACTCGAAACAGGCTATGTACAAAGATATTTACAAAGTACTATGTTTAGGCAGGGCGAGCTGACATTAACGTTCACTGGATTTTGCAGTGCATGCACAAGTAAACGGGCAATTGTTATCTTTCTTAACCATGCAAACTTATCTTTATATCTAGAAAAAAGAAGTTCAACATTGTAGCACTCAAGTTCAATCATGTCATCAAGAAAAATTAGCAATTGAGGAGGCTCATTGAACCCATGGTTAATCCATAAACATGTTTGTTTTCCCTTGTTCTCATTATAAAAAAAAAGTGCAGTTATGAGAAATAATAGGGGCAAGGAAGGATAGAACCTAGATGTCATCACATGGAGGTGGCAGCGTTGGACAGTCAAGAGAAAGAACAACATCATTGATCATTGCATCGGTAGCCTCGATCAGGCATGGTGGATGGTGCAACACTTTGAACATTAAGCTTGCATAAGGCTAGGAGGACAGGGAAGCAAACAACTCTTCCAATCTACCAATGAGATCTATAGCTCTGGTTGACAGTTCTTAAAAAATAAATACTTTTCCACATTGATCATCTGCAAACTTGGGAGCCACTTGGTTGTTGTACTCAAATGATAGTATGTTGTCTTGTCTCCTTCCCTAAGTATTAACTTCCTTTTTATTATGTTCAATGTCATGGGATAATGACATGGACACATCTGTCCTATTGCAGCTCCCTGAATATGAAGGAGGATCAACAACGATCATGGCAGAAGGGCTCCAAGTTGCATCTTGTAGTTGGTCAATTATGTCATACTTGTTGGAAGCCATCAAAATACCCCCACCTTCGTCTTCTTCCCTTTTCTATTCATGCATCTCATTATGACGTTCACTCATTTCCTCTTGCTCACTATTGCTGTAAATGGAGAAATAGCTCCTCTCCCAATCTAGAAACTCTAGTGCGTCATTGTTTGGGGGCTCAAGGAGTATGTATTCATTGCTACCATCTTCTAGGATGTGTTCTTCCTTGGCATGAGCATACCTCTATAGTGCAGCTCCCAATGGAAAGAAGTCATCAATTAATGGCACCTCATCAAGTGGACCAAAATTCACTATGCGATCTCCCTCCAAAGACTGGCCAAAAAGCCTATCGTCCATGGTGCACAATTGCTCTTCAAGAGGAAGAACTTCTTGATGACTGGTGGACAACACTCCCACTTGATCTACTTCATCACTCAGAGGCTTGAGATTGTGTTGTCATCCTTCTATTGCTTCCCCAACATCCTCTTGAGGTCCACCTTCAGCTGAGTTGTCACTTGGCTCTAGCTCTTGGTCTTCTACTTCGATCCGAGCAGCAAGTAGAGGAGGTTAGGTGTTTGGCTGCTCCACTTGTCCTCTAAGTTGTTTGATAGCCTATTTGCACAACTCACATACAAACTCAAAGTGTGATGAATCATGAAGTCTGTACCAATTTGGTAGTAGTAGTACCTCCAAATCCACTTGGTATTTCAGCTCTGACCAATCCTTTGCTAATCTAGAAATGAGTTGGTCATATCTTTCTGCTACTGGGTTCTCATCGTCACTTGAAAAAGAAGCTTGATGGTAGACAACCATGGCGAGTGGTTGTTCCTACTCCTCCAAACTTTCATTTTCAGATTCTCGATTATTGTCATTGATGAAGGAGAAGCCTTCCAATCTGATTTCACTTATACTCTCATCATCATTTTTTGCTACTCCAAGGTTGTCATCCATTTCCTCTTTCTGATTTTTAGCATCTAAGCTAGTTGTCCTAACCTCCATCGCTGCAAACCTCATTGGTTCATCGTCACCTACCAATTGCTCTTCTTCTAGAGTGGAGGACTTCCCTTGATTGGTGGAGGGAAGGCCTTCTAAATTAATTTCAATTAGATTTTCACCAAGGCACCTTGTTGTCCTAGTGAAATCTGCCTCTTCCTCCTCGTTTTCAACTTTAATGTCTGCTACTCCAACATTAGCTTGTATCAAATTTCTTGGTTCATCCTTACTTTTCTATCCTCTGGATGTTTGACAACTATTTTTCCTCATGGGATAACTTCTCTTCATTGGGAGTTGGCTGCTCCAACTTGTTCGAACAACCCTTAGCTTGAGTGATGATGTTGTTACATGACGAGCAAGTGAATTTAGAGTGGGATGCATTGTGGAATCTGCACCAACTAGACATCAATATTTCCTCCAATATTGGTTTGTCTTTGTTGCTCAAATGTTCCTAGATTAGCTCCTTAAATGCCTTGGCTGCCATGGTTTGCAATTCTTCCTGTGGGTCTCCAAGGGCCAAGGGCTGGTATATTTCCCAAAAGGGAATTTCTCCCTGCAATACCCTTTCAATTCTACTCAAGAATGTGAGACATCCTAACTCGTTGTGCCTATGAGTGCAATGGATCTGAAATCTATTCGCCAATGCAAATTGCTGCAATGCCTTCTTTAGTCTCTTGTTCAAATCTACATGTAGATGAGTGATGTCAATTTGTGCATGCTACTCCATTTTGACTCAACTTCTACTTACCTTTAGAATTTTTTGATTTTTAGCATTAAAAGAGATCTACCTATCTTAAATTTCTTCTTTGAATGTGCTTTTTTTGAAGTTCCAACTTTTAGCTTTGTAGCCTCAACCTGTCAGCCCTCCTTTTAGCGCCAATTCTGTTGATGTGTTTTTTATGTACATCTCAACATAGGAAATACATACATGCATCACCTCTCTTGAAAGACAATCTTCCACAATTAGATTGTAGAACACTATCCCAAGGTCTCTAATGTTAGGTCTTGAAAGTGCTTGGAACATCTCAGTTGTTTGATGTAATTTGGTGGAATCACAAGGCGGACATACGGATGAGTTATAAATCATGGGAAGTTGGGTCTTGAAGTGAAGTTCCTAAGACGGGGAAGTTGTGAGTTTGTTGTAGGTTCAAATAGTAGTCTTGAACTCCACTTTTATCATTGTATTTAACTTTACAATTTGCAATGAACCTTAGCATAGGTCACTCATTAAAAAAAAGAAAAAGGGCAGGGAAGAGAGAAGATTCCTAGACTTGAAACTACAAATGAACAGTGATCATGGAGGATGCTACAGTATGAAAACTCCCTAAACTGGATTTTGCTTGGCCAAGAGAAACCTACAGTTACAAAAAACCAGTGCAATATTCTAAGGACTGTAGATTTTCATATTACATACACACATCATGTACATGCAATTGAACTAAATTGTAGCAATAAAAGAAGGAGGCTCAGACTAGCTTTGCAAAGTGATTCATCATCAATGAACCACAAAAAGCATGAGCTGGAAATTTATCAAATACTAAAACAACAAACACCATCACCACTTCCATTCAAAAAACTAACACCTAAACTAATAGGGAAGTTGAACCATGCATACATAAAGAGAAAACTCAAAAGGAACACCCATAAATCATGCAATGTTGCTTTCTATTGCTACTAAATATCCTTATATCAATTCTCCAACCCCTACAAATGAGGGGAAAGACCCTATTTATAGTTTTCCAAATCCCAAATGAATGGCCAAGATTGAATTACATCGAATGGCTCAGATTTGATTTACATTAGGGTTTCACCTACCCCCCATTATCTAGCAATTTTAAAATAGATCTTTGTCTTTTCTCTATTTTGCCATCTAGTGCCCAGGTGTTGTAGAAATTTCGTCATTTAGCTTATTGCCCTTTTACTGTAGCTAAAACTGCTTGAAAGCTACCTTCTTACTTGATGTGTTTGCAGTGTTCTTCCTTGGATGAAATGAGCCCATCGACGATTGGCATCAATGGATTGGTTGCCCCTAATTCGGGCAGACAACTCCCTTATGCTTTCTTCAAGGCCACCCCCTTGCATTTTTGTCCTTGACTTTCTTGGCACAAGCCTTCTTCTAACACTGACCCTGTTGGTGGGTGCTAGCAGGATAGGTGATCATAAAATGAATGGTGATAGGAGCTATTTGTATTTCTTGTTCAACTTTCTCAATAGGTCTCTTGATGGACCTGTAGTAGGCTCTTTGAATCCTGCGTACATGAAGTGTTGTAAGTGCTTTCATACACTGTAAATCAAGGAAAATGTTAGTCAAATATTGCAAAATCCTTGTTAGATCCATCCATGCATCATCAAAAGATCATAATATTCATATTTGTAGCTCATTTGGACCGTAAACATTAATGTGGGCCCAAGGGGGCTTGTAGCGAATGAGGGACAACAAACCGGAAGGGAAGTTCTCGAAGCTCACAAAACTTAGCAAAACCAAGATTTTTCAATTATAGCACATGGGAAAAGGGGAAGGAAGATTGCCCAGAAAAAATTCCTTAAGATTGGACTCATTTGACAAAACCTAGAAGCTCAAAACGACCATGGAGGGCCCAGGCTCTGGAGGCCTAGTCGCCGAGGCTCCACGAATGTTCAAAATGGCCATAGAGGGATGGAGTCCAGGAAACAGCCTCGAAGGGGCCGAGCTTTGGAGATCGAGTCTCTAGAGCTCCACGGATGTTCAAAACAGCCACAGAGGTGCCGTTTCCCAGAGGTCGGGTCACCGGAGCTCCACTGATGTTCAAAACGACCATGGAGGGATGGAGTCTTGGAAAC
>VDFB02271358.1:117922845-118025762 GCA_007258455.2 Sequoia sempervirens
AATGTATGGAACCCTGCAGAAAGAAAAGGGGAAAGCATACAATTTTTCTCTGCACTAAAGGATGTCTAGCCCTGCAATAAGAGAAGGGTTAAATCCATAAGCTAGTAAATTATAAATTTTAAAAAAAAAAAACTATCACAATATATATTTGTGGTTAGGTGTGTATGAAATGGCCAAAAAGAAAGAGGAAAACAACTTACATCAACAATACGTCTATGATGTAGCGAAGATTGCAGAACACAACACTTGTTGAACATCCAATCGGTGAACTAGTGGAAGTGCATGGAAGGTTTTGACCATTCTTCACCCATCGAGCAATGCAACCAAAGGAAAAAAGGGAATATACAGAAGACTATATATGTCTGAAATGAATTTAAACAGATAATTCTATACATCAACATTATACATATAGATATACACATACACATACATATACATATACATATACATATACATATACATATACATACATATACAAATACATATACATACACATACACATACACATACACATACACATGTATATACATATACATAGATGTACATATACATATAAATATACATATACATATACCTACAAACATACTTTTTTCCCTTTATTTATTGCTTCTAGTTATCTCTGTGTAGCATTGGCATTATACTTATTACCATATGACTAGTTCTGGTTAAATGTTCTTTGTTTCTTCAAAAAAATATGGTTAGGGTCACTAATCTTTCCACCTCTTCGATTCTTCATGTGGGTATGTGCAGGATCATGATGGGCCAAAAAGTGGTGATATGGTGGGTATTTGTAGGGTATGTGGCTAATGACTTTTATTGTACCCAAAATTGATGAAAGTCTTTGAAAAGGTTTTAAAGGAGATTCTCAGATTTCCACCAATATAAATTATGCTTCTTTAATTTTGAATTTAATAAATAATTATTATTCATTTTTATTTGAATTACGAATTAAAGTTTCTTTGATTGATAGGCTAATTGAAAACATCTATAGATTTCAAACCAGATTTTGCCTTTTGAATCTTCAAAAAACATAGATCACATCTCTATGCTTCACATACCTGACAAGCAAAAAATACTCATGAAAATTCCTAATTTCAAGTTAAGGTGGTCGATAATGAAGCCTTTATACTTTTTAAAGTTGTAATAAAAAACAAGTGTAATCAATACTTTGAAAAATTACAAAAATATGCATCACATCTAGACATGAGTCCCTCTTACTATTGCTTAAAAATTTTAAAATATTATCATTTTATTGTGGAAAGAAAGGATAAACACCTACTTATTTTTCTCCCCTAAATTTAAGTAAGCATCAGATGAAAATTCTGTAAATTTTCTACCTCAAATAGAATTTTTTTAAATATACCTAGTAGTTTAGAAACTACATTCGATTTGCTACAGATTCTATTCTTACATATTTTTGAAATAATATAGATAACTTATTCGAATTTTTACGTCAAGTTTCCTAACTCTAATTTTTTTGAATTTTTTGCCACTTAAAGGCCTATTTTTTCCATGAAGATCCTACACATACCCATGTACCAGGCACTAAATATTATAGACAAATAGAGAAAAATTCTTGAGGGCTTTTACTCATAGCCTGGAGCTTACTAGTGCAAGAGCACCTATTTGATCACATGCCTCCATGAGGCCATATTGAGTAATTTGTTCCATTTTAATGTTTTGAGATTTTAATAAGCCCAAGAGGCCACCTTTGTGGTGTTATAGGTCCTAGGATGTTGTTCATTTCTCATATATTGTAAAAAATTGTCAAAAGTGCAAAATTAGGTAGATGAAATGTCATTAAGGTGTTTTGTCAACACACATTGCAAGTAGTTGGTTTGGGTTGAAAATTTATAAATAAACCCTCCAAAATTCGAATTGGGGGTTGGAGACATCATTTTTGAAGTTTGATAAATGGAAACCTCAAATTTTATGCATTTCCTAATTTTTACATTGTTACCAGATTGAAGTTGTGCTTTGTATGGCCTGGTATGGACTCAAATGATAGAGTATCATATATTGATGGAAATATCTCTGTTTCTAGTTTCCAATTCTTTTTGTTTCATTGAATTTCATTGGGTTTTGTGGAAGATATAAATATTTTGGTGAGACTGCCTATTTTAACAATATTGTGCAGAATTTATAGTCTGAAAAGTGTGATGGTACGGAATATAAAATCTATATTTTGGATCCAAAACCAATTGGATTTTTTTTCCATGTGAATATACTTTCATTTGCTTCAATTATCATCAAAATTCATTAAGAATTGAATAAGTTATGAACATTTTTGTGAGGGCAGGTCTGAACCCTACCTAGGGTTTCCAGTTTTGGGAAAAATATAATAACTTTCATTTCAACAGTTGGATATTCATAAGAATTGGAGGAAAAGACTATAACTATGTTTTATTCAATCTCACCAGAGGGATTGACTTCATTATTTTTTTTGTAGAAGTTATTAATGAATGTTCATGGCAATAAATTATGGGCTGCCATAGTTATGTTTCCAATGTGATATACAATGCCTAATAGCATGTGTTATACAAATATTGTTTTGGATTATTATTGAAGGTTTGTGAGATGTGTTTTGAATCCTCCTAGATCTGCATCACTTACCTCTTAAACAAAGGATCTGCCTAAATGTTCCTCATTGTTAAATAAGCTTTGTAAAGAAATCATAAATTTATAATTGTGAAGGTAGTTGTTATATAGTAAATGTCTTTTTAAAACATTTTTGACACTTTCCTTTCTCAAATATTAAATGTTTTTATAATATCTTGAATATTGAATTGAGAAGCAAATTGGTATACAGATTGGTCTAGGCATAAGATAAGTTTATCTCTAGCCTAGTTTTCATATTCATTAGACCTAGAAGCAAATTTATATATTTTTTTGTTCATTAAATTTGTATGTGAATGGAAACCAAGAACCAAGAGTTATTAGCATTCAAAGAAACTTTAAATCAAATACAATCTCATTAAATTGATGGAATAAATAATTTATTACTCTTGATTTTAGCATAATGAAAAAACTTATAACATTCATGCAGATTTTAAATGTGACATAAAGAAGTTTATTCTCAATGATTAGCCATATGAAAAATATTTAATATAGGTTACAATATATTGTTCAGTTGTCTTTCAAATTGTAATCTATGTAAACATATCATATAACCATTCAATTGATTTGAAATATTCGAAAGCAAGAATGACAACAAAATTGATGCACCATGCTATAATAGAAAAGATGGTAGGTCAATAAACGTGCAAATATGTAGATGTAAACATAGGTATAAATTATGTCCATATTTCTTAAATAGAAGTCTTAGCATGCCATAGTCAGCATTTAAAAGTCAAAGCTATGAGAAATGATTAGAAGTGCAAAAGAACAGTCAAAGTGTAGGCTCACTAGTGGAGCCTTTTTCTAGAGCAGGAGTAGATAGCTTCATTATGTCTACAAGCAATAGTTTACACACTACTTCAAAATTAACTTTCGTTGCTTTGAAAATCATTTTTTTCAGCCATTCCTCTAAATTATATGTGTTTCTATTCTAATCAAAGTTGTAAAGATATATGCTTTACAAACAAGGCCTTTAATAACAACAATAATATTTGTTGTAGAGTTAGAGCTATCCTACAATATGTAGAGGTCTTTTGCTAGGATCTGCAACAAACTAGTGGCAGTTTCATCAAAAGAAACACACCAAAGGTTGTCTAAATGGTCTTGCAGCTTTAACTATAGAAGATAGTGATATTTGCATTCCTCAATTTCCATCTAGAAATGATCACAAAACCAAACAACTTTAACTGCAGAAGATAGTGATAGTTGATTTTTTGATCCAAAACAATCTCAAGATTACTATGTAGTTTATTGAATCTTTTATTGGATTCCTTGACCAATCCCCTTGATATTAAATAAGTAAACTGGACCTCAACTTGACCATTATACAATTTAGCAATATCATCAAAACAAGTAATATGTATGTATTTCTCTCCCCTCCACATCTATAATGTCAAAACTAAATAGTTTCCCTTTACCTCTTTATTTATGGAAATGATGCATCTCCCTAATATGTGTTGCACGCCCTTTCACTATCCAAAAATTTCAATAAATGTTCAAAGCTTTAATAGGGCTAACCTTTGGAGGGTTGTTTTATTTTTTAGGACAAACCAAATTTAGGGGCCTATTTAGAAGGAGAAGGTGAGTCAGGTGCCAATATTTGCTCTTCTTATTACTTCAACAATACCTAGGGGTCCTAATAATTTTATAGTCAAGCATAATTAAAACTAGGTTGAATATGATTAAGGCCCTAGAAAAGAAGTAAAACAATGTATTGGACAAATTATATAAGGAAGAAATGAAAGAGAGAATTTTTTAAGATATACAACAAACAACACAACCAACCTTGAATCTTGGATATTCCTATAGACGTAGTCTTTTAAACATATAAGGAACCATATTTTCAAGGAACTTTTAAAAAACATATCATTGCATTTGGAAGGGAGAGTTCCTATTTGTAAATGGTGGCCATCAGACAAGACAACCTTGTATCGAGCTCAACCTACCCTTCATCACTGCCAAATTTTTTGATGTACAAAAGTTGAAGTTCCAAAGAGGAAACAACATTGCTAACATTAATGGAACGAATTGCAAATGGAGTCAAATTCATATGTTTCTTTGCAGCCTACAAACACAAGTGTAATCAAGGAAAATGCACATCATCACACCAAATGGATAAAACGAGCAAGAAAAATGAAGGATGGAAAGAGATACATTTTTATGTGTTCTAAAAGATCAATGCATGTCTACTTTCATATCTATATCCTCTACTAGGGCCAAATTTATATGTATACACCTAAATTCCAATCAACCAGCAAAAATAAGAAAGGTAGGAAAGAATAAGAGCAAGTTTGCAGCAGGAACAACGAAAAAGCAAGGAAAACTTATGAAATCAGAGTTTGTAGGCTAGTGGATGGCATCCTCAGAGCTAGAATCTATAGCATCAGGTGTACAAGTTGACACCAAATCAAATTTTGGGGGCTCTGGAGAACCATCCATGGACCCCGACTCCGCAGACATAGTTCTAGAACCCTTTAAAGGAAAGGAATCTTCCAACCATAGTTGACTCATTGAAAACTCTATACCACAGTAAAAAATCAAATATTAATGTATTCCAACATTCAATACCAACTGGTGGAGAGCTTAGAATGCATACAATATTCTTGCAATATTTGCATAAACACCTATATGCAAACATTTGTATATATTGTTGCTTGTTGCTTCATCTTTCTTAATAGAAACAATGGAATATAGAACAACAAGAATGGAAATCCTTAAGTACATATATGGGTTCAATTTTTCCTCTGTTTAAATCTTTTGGGAAAAACAAATAAGAAAATATATATCCATATGTACAGATGTATCTATTTATGTATATATACAACAATATATCTAAATGATAACATTTTCCATTCAAACAAATTAATCACATTAAAGATTACAAAGCAATCCTTGTTACAAGAACAGTAGAATACTCTACTATAGACAGCTTCAAATAGATGAGTGGAAAACGATATCATGAAAGTTATTGATAGTTAAATAGATGAGGGTAGAAGAATATCATGAAAAATGTTAATAGAAGACAACTAGTATGTGTAACAACTACCTTGTAAATTCTAGTTCCATAAGTTTTTGTGCAATACTTATTCACCAATGAGCAACATTTACAAATATATTTTGTTGAAGAGACAAGCTCCACATTGTCATTACCAACTGTGGGAAACTCTTCTATATTTCAAGAATTTTACAATAGTCTGCTATCAAATCAACACCACAATGGCTATTTCAATAAACCAACCCAACTAGTATATTTTCTCACACATTTTGTAGTATACTTTCCCATACACACATATATATATAGACATACATATTTACATTCATACATATACATGTATATATACATATATACATATTATAAAGAAAACACAAATTCTAACAAGATTATTAGGGAAACACTGAAGAACCACACAAATTAAGATAGGAAGGATTGTATATATATGGATATGTAGAGGTTTTCTTATCTATTTGAAGTTTCCAATGTGATGTTCATCAACCAAACCATGAATAGGATTTGTTGTACAATAGTTATTCCACAATTTCTCTGTTGCTCTATAATATTTAATTCCACCCTATGCAACTCACATTTTCTACATAATCTGCAAGGAAGTACATTGATTAAGTTGCATTGTTGAAAGAGCCATTGTGGCTACAATCTGCTATTAAACTAGTAGGGACCACACATCTCAGGTAGTGCTCTACTATGAAACCAACACAGTAATGTTGCTTTCAACAATGCAACCTAGTCAAAAATATATTATCCTCACAAAATTTTTTTGCAAATGGATAATAGAAGGTGCAAGCTACCATAATCAAGAGTTTCTTGTGGAAGGAGTTGAAACATATGAGAAATAAACAATACACACACACACACACACACACACACACACACACACACACACACACACACACACACACACACATATAACACTACAATGGTTGTTTGAACAATGCAACTTAATCAAAGTATACTTTTCCACACTACAACATTCAATATTGCATTTACTTCATTGGCATATATATATATATATATATATATATATATATATATATATATATACATACACATGCATGCATACACACACACACACATACACATACACACACACACATATACATACATGCATACATACATATATAGACATATACATATATAGAAATATACATATATACATATGTAGACACATATATACACTTTGTGCATCTTTGGTGCTATATACATTTTGTACAATTAGCCCCTAAAAATCCCTCTAATTGTTTTCACTTCAAATCCTTACACAAAGGACATTGTAGATTGTGAATGGCTACATAATTTATTCTTCCCTTTTCCTATATAGATTTGCACATTCATTGAGCTGCCATGGTTTTCATTTTACTTTGATGTCCACATTCTTTGTAGTCTGCTAACAAATAGAGGAATTGTATAAGAACTGCATTATCTGCCATTGAGTATTATAGAAAAATGGGGAAATTGTAATATAACTATTAGTAAAACATACATACGTATATTTATCCATACATACACATATATAAAGGTGGAAGTAGACATGCATTGATCTTTTCAAAGACTTCAAAATATATTTTCCTTAATCATTCTATCCATGTACTATGATGATGTGCATTTTCCTCCATTGCACTTGTTTAACAAAAAAATAAATATAGATATGCTTCTAGGGCTAATAAACATAAAGGTAGGAGAGAGATAAAATTATATCATACCTAGACCAATATGTATATAACAGTTCACTTTCCAATTCAAAATCCAAGCTACATTATTTGGTACTTAATATTATAGGAAAATACTAAAAGTATAAAAGATCTATCAAAAAGACATTTACTATGTAACACCAAGCAAACTAATTTCATCTATATACAACTATGTATGTATATGTATGTATATGTTTACATGTATATATGTATGCATATGTGCACATATTTGTATGTATGTGTTTACATGTATATATGCATGGATATCTATACATGTATATATATGTATATATGTATACATGTATATATGTGTCCATATGTTTACATGTATATATATGTGCATGTTTTACATGCGTATTTTGCATAAATGATTAATTTATTGTTCATGCCTTTCGCTCTCTACTTATTGTTCCTTTTGATAGCCAGTTGGAGGGTTTTAACACTGGTGTACTGAAAAACCTACAAGAAATTATATGCATATACACATGTGTGTGTATATATGTATGTATATGTATACATGTATATATCTATGCATACGTAGAAATGCATGTACACATGTATATCTACATGTATACATACATATATATGTATACATGTATATATATGTCTATATGTTTACATGTATATATATATATATATATATCACTATGTTAACATGGGTATTTTGCATAAATGATTAATTTATTGTTCATGTCTTTGGTTCTCTATTTATTGTTGCTTTTAATACCAGGTTGAAGGGGTTTAACAATGATGCATTGTGAAATGTGATAAAGTATATTGATTAAGTTCCATTGTCGAGAGATCCATTGTGGTGTTAGTTTGATAGCACATTATTTATTGTTCATGTCTTTCATTTGGTCAGTATTGTTCCTATTGATAGCAGGTTGCAAGGTTTTATATTGATTAAGATGCATTGTGCAAATAGCGAGTGTGGTGTTGGTTTGGTAGAAAACCATTGTTAAAATCATCGCATTCCTCTCTATCCTATAGCATCTTGGGGTAGTTAAAGCTACCTTGCCACATAATCTGTAAGTGGTTTTACATGCTAATTTTGTGTCAATGATTAATTTATTGTTCATGTGTATATATATATCTCTATTTCTATATGTATATATATATATATATATATATATTTGTATGCTTACATGTATATATATACATATGTATACATGTATATATATGTGTATCTTTACATGTATATATGTATGCATATGTAGACATGTATATATACATTTATATATACATGTATATATACATATATATGCATACATGTATAAATATGTCTATATGTTTACATGAATATATATATATATATATATATATATATATATATATATATATATATATATATATATATATATATATATTTGTATGTCCACATGGGTATTTTGCATAAATGATTAATTTTTTATTCATGTGACCTAGTCTCTGCTAATTGTTACTTTCTATAGCAAGCTTGATAGTTTTAACATTGATGTGCTGCAAAATGTGTGAGAAAGGATGTTGATTAAATCACATTGTCAAAAGAGCCTTCTTGTCTATATATATATATATATGCACACTTAATCGAGACTCCAAACTACATTAGTGTTATTCTAATACCTCTTTTAGAATTTCTCTATTTCTCTATAATATTTAGTGTGGGGAAATGCAGCTCAATTTTTTTGATAAAATTAAAAATATTTAACTACAATTGCCCCTATAGAAACGGGTATCAAGCCAAAAATGTACAACTTTAACTACAAACAATAAACAAGGGCCACAAAAATTAATCACCCCAACCATATTTTTTTCATGAAAGGAAGAAGATTTAACTGCAATTTCCCTAAACCCATAGTAAATAGACCTCCCAATGCCGAAGATATACACATATAATCAAAACAATAGATCAATAGTGAGAGAAACAAAATTTAACTACAAAAGGTCAAATTTGCATAGCCATAACTACAAACAATAAACAAGGGCCACAAAAATCACTTAGGCCAACCATATGTCTTTGACAATAGGAAGAAATACAAAAATTGTAAAAGAGCTATTAGCATAATACTCAACAGCTAAATATTAGTAACCCTAACCATATTTTTCCCATGAAAGGAGGAACATTTAACTATAATTTCTCCACCCACAAAGAGCAGTAATCTCTTTCAAGTCTTGAAAATCTCTATAATTCCAAAGATATAAACATATAAGAACACATTAACAATAAATTAATCATGTATGCAAAACACCCATGCAAACATCAGTATAAGGCCATAACATCCATTGAAAATTTGAGCTACATCACCTAACACTAAATATTATATAGAAATAGAGAAATTGTAAAAAGAGTCATTAGGATCATAGTAAACACCCACCAATGCAATTTTATCTCCAATATGTCAATGGTTTCACACAACCCTAAACCCTACACATAGATAGCTAAAATTCCTCCTATCGTAATATCTATAATGAGAAATATATACACAAATAATAAAAACAATAGACCAATGGCGAGAGAAAGTAGATTTAACTACAACTACTCCTATGGTAATAGGTATAAAGCCAAAGAAACGCATAACAGGAAGACATTAACAATAAATTAATCATTTATACAAAACACCCATGTACATCATAGAGTATAACCCCACAAGCTTCATTGAAAATAAAAACCAAACCATGTGTATGGAAACAAAGATGCACAAAGTATACATATGAATGAATAAACAAGGGCCACAAAAACCACTCAACCCAACCATATCTTTTTGACGATAGGAAGAAAATTTAATTGCAATTTCCCTGAAGCCACATTAAATATATCTCCTAAACCCAATATGTAGCAATAATCTCTACAAAATGAGTACAACCCTATACTTCACTAAATATTATAGAGAAATCAAGAAATTGTAGAAGAGGTATTAGAATAGCAATCAATAGCCAAAAATTAGTAACCCTATCCATATTTTTTTGATGAAAGAAAGAATATTTAACTATAGTCTCTCCACCCCCAAAGACCGATAATCTCCTTCAAGTCTCGAAAATGGGTAGAATGCAAAAGATAGAAACATAAAACACGAAGAAATTGATAATACATTAATCATCTGTGTAAAGCACCCATGTAAAAATCAGTATAACACCACAAGGTTCATTGAAAATTTGAGCTACATCACCACAAATAGAGAAATTGTAAAAGACTTGCTAGAATAATACTGGACAACCACCAAAGTAATTTTATCTCCAATTTGTTAATTCTTTCATACAACCCTAAAGCTTACACACAGATAAATACAATTGCTCCCATGGTAATGGCTACAATGCCAAAGATACACATAGACAACCAAAACAATAGACCAACAACGTGCAAATAACCAACCCGAACCATATTTTTTGATGGAAGAAAGAACATATAAGTGCAATTTCTCCATCCATAGAGAACGATAATCTCTTTCAAATCTCAAAAATGGGTATACACATAGACAACCAAAACAATAGATCAAGAGAGAACAAATAACTAACCCTAACCATATTTTTTGAAGAAAGAAAGAAGATTTTTCTATAATTTCTCCATCCATAGAGAATGATAATCTCTTTTGAAACTCCAAAATGGGTATAATGCTAAAGATAAAAACATATAATAAGAAGACATCAATAATAAATGAACCATCTATGTAAACTACCCATGTAAAAGGACTTATAGATTCCGGATCACAAGAGTTTTCAATCTGGCATAAAATAATTTGCAAACAATTTGCTATCAAACTAGCGATGGAGCTGAAGGACATGGTTTTATAAAATAGTCTACTAAGGACATGGTTTTCTAAAATAGTCTACTATTAATCCATCGACGAAGTTGTAGGCAAGGATTTTGACAATGGTCTCCTATAAAACCAATACCACAATGGTTGTTTCGACAATGCAACTTAATCAAAATTGCTCCTATCATGATGGTTGCAACACGGAATATACACATAAATAACCAAAATCATAAATGAATGGAAAACAAATTACTAACCCTAATCATATTTTTTTGCAAAAGAAAGAACATTTAACTACAATTCCTCCATCGATACAAAATTATACTATCTTACAAATCTCCACAATGGGTGTAACACCAAAGATACAAACATTTGGCAAGAAGACATATACAATAAATTAACCATCCATGCAAACCACCCATGTAAAATGACTTATAGATTTTGGAGAACACCAATTTTCAATCTAGCATAAGACACTTTCTGAACAATCTAGTATCCAACTAGCGATGGAGCCGAAGCCAATGATTTTTTTCGCATTCATCTGCCACGAAACCAAAAACACAATTGTTGTTTGCACAATACAACTTAATCAAATTATACTTTCCTAGACTGCTACATTCAATATCACATTTACTTCATCTGCCTCCATCATACAACAACCACAAAATGCATTTACCATCGAGCGAGCAAGCACTTAACATTCACCTTCCACCTTTTGAGGAGACCACCTCCACCACTGCCAACCCATGTATTTGCAAAGGTCCATGTTGAACACTTACTATTTACCTTCCCATTACGATGATAGAATTCTCCATTGCCACCAATCCATGTAATAACCAACTTCCACGTCACCACAAAAAAAAGGGTGCCCTCCCCGCCAGCCAGCAAACCCCTAGCACTGACAAATCCAATTTGCGGCTGGGTTGACAAAAATCCCGGTGGAAACTTCAAACAAAATAGCTTATCAGCTAAAAAGAAAATAAAATAATGCTTACAATCATAATTTATTTTAATGTAGTATGCATTATCTAGAGCGGGCTTGATTGTTCATGTTAGATTCAATTTTTTTATCTAATTACAAATCTATAATTCATGTCATATTTATATCTACTAATCAAGCTACCATATTCTTCAACATGACGCTTCTATTAATCAACATAAATAGGAAAAATTCCTTATGCCCTATTATTCACTTTGAGTTTCATAAAATAATTTTATTTTTAAACTTTACATATTTGATAAAATTGAGCTCATTTATAATTAAATTTGAATATATTTTAGGGATAGATATTAATATTCAAGACAAAGAAAATATATGTTGAAGGGGAAACTAGTTTTCATCTCAAACATAGGCCTTTTACATGTTAAAAACACTATGTGTACTAAAAGAGAGGAAATGTTTTTACTCATGAACAAGGAACATAACTTATAAGTTTAATATCAATTTTATTCAAAAACTATATATTATTTCTAAAGCTAAGTATATTTTTCTAAAATAGAAGAAAAATAATTGTAGGAGTTGAGATATAGCTCTCACACCATTTTAGATTCACTCAAGGACTCAAGCCTCCATGATCATCTACAAAAGCCAACAACAACCTTCTACAAGAAGGTAAAGCGAGAACATGAAGTTACAACAATGGATGCAAGATATGGCCAATATGCGATACTAAAGATTGCAATAATATATTAGACTAACACAAATGAATTTATCTCAACTGAGTTGCTTGGATTGATAGAATGAAGCCTTGCTTACATAGGTAAGGAGTTAGACAGGATTAGACAAGATCATTACAGGTGTCTTTATCCTATCACATGATACAACTAAGTCGTAGCAACCTAGGACACACACATTAAATTATCAATGCAAATATTCAATGCATGAGAGAATTATTAAATTCCTAGATAACTAAAAGTAAATAATGAGACATGGACCCATTATAATTAACTTATAAAAATGACAACTAAGAAACCTAACTCCTAAGTAAAATTGCAATAATGTGAATAGGTCCTCACTAATAACTATTTAGGAAATCAACCCATTCACACCAACACCCCCCATAAGTGCAACTTAAGGAGTAGATTATTATGAAAATGACATAAAGATGGGTCCCAATTATGAGGCCATGTTCAGTACCCATGTACAAATGCAATACAAAGAAATATATCACAACCAAAGAAAAGGAGAAAACCCAATGGGAAAAAACTCCTCCCGAAAAGAGAGATGAAATACAAAATACTCTCAATTATACATGAGAGGGACACAACCCCATCTAAGGAAAAATACCCCACATTTAATAGAAGAAGAGAGAGGAGACCATTTAGCGCCCCCTCAATGAAATGATCCATGAAAAATACAATCAATATCCATCCACACAAAGGATGATAAGAGAGGCCATATATGCCCCCATAATGAGATAACCTATTGCATAGAAGCACTGGAAGCACACTGGAATCCTTAACTTGGAAAGCAAAGGAATAATAATTCTATTTGGGAGAAACCATATTAGAGTTACTCAAGGAATCAAGTTGGAATCATGATAAAGCAACAATAGACCTAATACCAAGGAACACTAGAACACCCACTATATCATGAAACCCTCAAATATTTGAAGCAAAAGTCATTTGAAAAAAGTATTTGAAACTAAAGAGGTGCGAAGAAAATGAAAACCTAATGCACACCTAAATGGAAATAGTGCATGCACTAATGAATTTTTACATCTACCTCCATGAATAAAAATAATCTTAAATCTATGTATAGGACAAAATTTGAAAAAAAAATGTAAGGCTAGTTGTGATGAAGGTTTCCAAGAAATTATAAAGTTATAGGAAAGGTATGGTTATAATTAGCAAAGGTGGCTCTAACAAGAACACCAATGAATTAAGCATCTAAAAATGAATTAGTCACAATCTTGGAGTAGGTTGTAGATAATGGTTTCATATATGAAATACCTTCATTTATGATTTTTCCATTGAGATAATTTTTAACTATATTAGGTTTTAAAGATATGTGAACTAAAATGGAAATTACAATTCTTACATAAAATTATTTTGTATGCTCAATAGAGTTGGAGGATGATGTAATGTATCATAAAATTATTAGAGAAATAGCTAGGATAAATTCAATGGGAAGATGAAAAAACATAAATGATGTCACCTAAGGGAGAGAGTGATGCAGGAGCATCCAGTAGTGTGAGGGAAATCTTGCATCACCCTAAAAGATGTTTTTCATGTTGTTTTCTTTTTGTAGATTTTTTTTTATTTTTAGCAGGTGTGAATTTGAAGACGTGGGAAGACAAAAATTTATGGGAAGGTTCAAGACAGAAAAATAAACACTTTGGCGAAAGAATCAGGTCAAGATCATTCACAGTTTGAAAGTTATTCAAGTTCCAGTTTCTACTTTTTGCCCTAAAAAACCTTTTGAGCTCAATTTGAGGCACTAAACGGTCACGAATGGGCCTAAAAAATTTGCGAAAACACCAAAGTGGATGCCATAGACCCTAATTTGTGGAAAATTTTCTTTTTGAGAGCTTTCCGAAAAGGTATTATCATTGAAGATCTGATGGTCGGATTAAAAGTTATGGCTTCCAAAAGTTGGTGCATATTTTAGAAATGTGCTAATTTTGAATGTGAATTTAAATTTGAATTTCAAATTGTGATTTTTGGCACCAAACTACCAAAAATCATAACTCGAATGTTACTTTTGGCTCCAAGCTGAAAAGGGGCTATTTATGGGCTAGTTTCAAATTTTTGGGCAACTTTTTGGGGAAAAGAGTTTGCATGCTGTGAAAGGGGATCTGGGTAATTTTTTGTGAGTCTGTAATTTGCATGTATCACAGAGCTCGAGGATTTGAGATCCTCTGCATGTAAGAGTTCCATATTTTTGAATAAAATATTATTCTCTATTTTGTGAGTGTTATTTTGTGTCTCGGGTTTGCTCCCTCTTCAGAGAGTAGTAAGACTCTCCTCACATCTTCTAGCTAACAAAAAAATCATTTGGATAAAAAATCTCTTTAGAATGATATTGTTTAATCCATTAATAAATGTATAATAATTCACTTAATTATTAAACCAATAACTAACTAGAGAAAAATAAAAAATTATAATATTCTATATTATGAAAAAACTAACTCGTATATCTAGTTGTTGGATAAAGTAAAAAAATGTAAGTTTAAAATGTGATAGTAATTATGGTACCTATTTTTATTTTTACTTTCTCAAAGATGAAAATATGTTCACTATAGGAAATAATATCACTTGAATTTCTTTAACACTTAAAGATTATTTAGTGCATAAAATAATATGTGCTCCAACATTTACATCTATAAGAGGCATACACACAATTTTATGACTAGAGAAAGAGACTAGATGTAGTGAATCTACACTAAAATTTATTTCTTTGAAAATTCATAAGTATAATAGTAAGGAATATAATTATAATGTGTTTCATCCAATGACAAAGGAAAGAGGACATGTTATAAATTTTTTAATTATCATTGGAATTTCCCCCACTAATATTTTAAGGTTAAGCCATGTATAAGTATCCCTACCATTGTTTGTATTTATTACTTGAATTTTCTTTCTATTCAATTGCAATAATTTTAACCTCTAGGAGTTGTCACTTATACTAATGAAAACATATCATTCAGCCACATTGTCATATTTTTAGTGATCACTCAATTATACTAATGACTATTATATGATTTATATTTTAGGTTTTTTAGACACTAGTAATCTCTATGTTAAAATAAAATTTTCATTCAATTATTTTTTTAAAGTATTTTATAATGATTTAATAGTATCCAATGTTCCTATTCTTTAGGAACCCTTGACCTTGAGGCTGTTCGTTCATCCCTAGAAGATCCTCCCTTGGCCTTAGCTTTCCCTTTGTGTGGTCCCCCTTGGCCCCGCCCCTAATATACGAGTGTTGATGCCCCAACCCAAGGGTGTTTCCCCTCCATTTTTGGTGGGTTCATCAAGATCATCAAAGGAGGCAGGTCTAAGAAATTTGACTGATGGGCCCAATTCCAAAATTTAGTAAGAAATCTTCTAAATCAACCAGATAGAAGAATATAGCTAGGGATATCACCAATGAGAACTAGACAACCTTCAAGCAAATCAACTCCCGAAGAACTATGAAATATTGATCCTCTCATGGAATATTTAGGCGCTTAATAGCCTTTACAAGAAGCACACTTTTTAGGGATTTCATTAAGGAATACAAGCTTGAAATCTTACTTATATAAGAAACTAAAATAAATATTACAAACTTTGATAGATTAAGTATAGTCAGCCTAATGCCCTATATCTGGTAGTTGATGTGGATGGGGCTTCTGGTGGCTTGGTCACTATACGGAAACCTTTCCTCACTGACTCTCTTATTTCTAAGGACAAAAAAATATCAATGTCAATTTTTCCAAAATCTATGGTCTTCATGAGTGGATTCTTACTAATGTTTATGCACCTAATAACATTGTCCTCAAAAGGAGCATCTAGTCTAGTTTTTTTGTGATGCAAAATTTCTTTCCTTAGTAGTCATTGGATGTAACTATTGGGTGATTTTAACACCCCTCTTCCCCTTAGAAGATGGTTGGTAACATGGATTTGATTTTTGACATGTTGGATCTTAACAATTGTATTCTTGTGAGTGGCTTAACTAATTTAGAGCTTGAAGATTGGTCTTTCAATTGTTCCAACAAAAGGACCTGGGAGATAATCTTATTGAGGTCATACTCGATCAATTCTTGGTTTACTTGAATTGGTATTTTTCTTCCTATCTCCCATTATACTCTCTCTTGAGGATCAATTTTGATCAAATTCTCTTCCTTCTCAATGTTAACACCCCTTCTTCTAAGGTTAAGCACCCTTTTTTATTTGAGTTGATGTGGTGTCATCACCCTCACCTTAAAGAGCTCCTGGAAGAATGGTGGAATATCAAGGTTTGTGGTTTAGGTATGTTTAGATATTCCTTTCAACTAAAAATTATTAAAGGTAACCTGAAGGGATGGAACAAGAATTACTTTGGAAAAATATTTACTAAAAAATATCCCTTAAGAACTTGCTTAGACAACTGTAAAAGGATTTGGAGATGGGAGCCTTGACGCTTTTGGTGGATAAGGAAAAGACTATGTTAAGTGAATTACATAATATTATTGAGGAGGAAATTTATTGGAGGAAAAGGGCTAGAAATCAATGGCTTTATGAAAGGGAAAATAATACAAAGTTTCCCCATATAATTGCTTCCAAGCATAGGAAGAGGAACTACATTTGTGAATTAATCATCGAGGATGGAACTACTCTATATTTTGACAAGGACATTTCTCACGTTGGTGCTAATATTTCTACAACCTCCTTAATCCAATTATTATTGGTCCTTTGAAGATCGACCTCTTGGATGTTATTCCCCATGTTCTGTCCCCTCAATAAATCCTATTCATTGAAATAAGTGACTCAAACATGGAACTTAGGGAGATTGTTTTCTTCCTCGACCCTTTTAAATCTTTGGGGTCTTATGGCTTCCTCCCTTATTTTTTCAAAAGTATTGGGATATTGTTGGTCATGATTTTACTTGTATTGTTAAGGAATTTCTCTCTTCAAGAAATATTCTCAAGGAGTTTAATAATACCACTATTATGCTCATTCCTAAAAATTATGGTGCCAATAGGCTTTTGATTTATATCCCATTAACCCTTGTAATACCTTCTATAAATTTTTCTCTAAGTTTCTAGTAAACCACATTAAACCTTCCCTTGATAAGTTGATCCATGTTGCCAAGAAAGGTTCATCCTAAGTCATAAAATAGTGGATGTTGTCATGCTGGTCCATGAAACCCTCTACTCTATGAGAAAGAGAAATAAGGAAAGTATGTACCTTAAGCTCAACATATCCAAAGCCTATGATAAAGTGTCCTAGAAATTTTTGTTTGAAGTCCTGTGTAAATTTCAAATGGTTCTCTTGAAAAATATTAAAACTAATTATCAAAGGTTTTGTTACCTCCCTTATGTTCTTTGATGTTTAATGACACTCTATAGGGAATTTTTTGGCATCTGGAGGTATAAAGCAAGGGGACCCCCTACCTCTTTATCTTGATAGTTGAGTTCCTTGGCCATAACATTGTGAAAGGGGTTTTGAATGGCACTTCTTTTGGCTTCACTCCCTCTTCCATCTATCAACCAATTTCTCATCAACAGTTTATTGATGACACAATCCTTTTGTGAGAGTCCATGGTTTTGGAGGTAAAGGGGTGGATTCATGTCCTTTAAATTTTTGCTTCACCTTTTGGTCAATGCATTAATCTTGCTAAAAATGATATTTTCTTCTTAAAATCCCACTTTAAGTCCAAAATAAGATTTCTAATATTCTCAACTATCAAATTATTCCCCTAATTTCAACTTATCTATGAATGCCCCTCACTATTAGTAAGGTTGATAATTTTGTCTAGTCCAACTTACCTGAAAGAGTTTAAAGAAAATTGGTGGGTTGGAAGAGGGCCCTTCTTAAAAATCTTGGTGAACTTCTCCTCCTAAATTCTAGTCTCTAATGTTCAATTTTTTACCTAATGTCCCTATTTTTATGCCCTTTTCATGGTCTAATAAATTGGAGTAGATCTAGAGAAGATGCATATGGTTGCTAACAGAAGACAGGAATCATTACTCTCTAGAAAATTGGTACATGGTGTGTTCTAGAAAGATGTATGCTAGTCTAGATTTGAGAAACACCATATAGATGAATATGGCTCTAATCACAAAAGTCACTTGGAAACTTCTAAATAAGAAATTTGAATGGATATCTATCCCTAAAGAAAAGTATTTATGAGGTAGAGAGGGCTTCTCCTTCTTTCATAATTGAAAATTCCCTTAAATTCAATCATTTGGAATAATCTCATCAAAGCTAAGAACTTGATTTCTCAAGGATTTCTTGGTAGGATCGAACTCATTGCTTGGTTAGTTTTTGGGATGAAAAAGTGGATTTGGAATCATGCTCTTGGTATTCATCCAATTTACTATTCTCTTAAGTTTGAATTTTTCTCTCATTTGGGTTATATGGTCTTGAATTATATGGACCATTCCTTAGATCTACGACTTTGTAAGATTGATCCCAACCAATATGAACCCCCTCTTCATTTGACTACCTTAGAACTCATCAATACTATTAAAAGAATCTGTGTTTAACACCAATCTTCTTGATACCTTGGTTTAGGAAGACTCTAATGATGGGAACTATTTAGTTATATCTAGATACAATATTTTGTCTACTCTTTAGGCTCCTTAGTTCAACTAGTTGAAGGTTTGGAGGAATAACTCCTTGCTCAAGGTGAAATTCTTCTGGTGGACCACTTTTTATGAATGAATTCTCACATTGGATAATCTATAGTAGAGAGCGAGACATCTTGGAAAAAAAAAATTTTGTGACAAGATTAAGCTAAAACTATTTCTCACCTTTTATTTCATTGTTCCTTTTCCTAGTAGGTTTGCTAAAGGATTTAGTACATATTCATGGTCAACTAGGTTTGGAAAAAGGATATAAAGTTATTTTTTAAAGGGTGGCTCTCACTAGTGTCTCATCCTTTACTCATTGATCTTTGGTGGAACTCTCTCCTTTTCACTAGCTAGGTTATCTTAAAGGAGCACAACAATAGGATCTTTAAATATTAAAAAAACTCCTTAGAATTTTGTGAAAAATAAGGTGATTATTTAGATTGTTGAGAATCTTATGATTACCTCTTGTAAGCCAAAAAGGAACCCCTCTAATTTGGAGTTCTCATTGCCTCATCTTGGAAGTTAATAGAGTCCCTTAATTCTTTGTACTCGTGTATCCTTTTCGATCAAAGTAATACTCCTTGGTTCCCCCATCCCCAACTCGCTTAAGCTCAAATTTTACAACTTGGCCAAAGGTAACCTAGGTTGGGTATATGGTGGTGGCATAATCCGTGACCGTTATGGTAAGATGGTTTTGGCTTATGCAATTAACTTGGGGGTTCAAACCTCAAACTTTTCTAATAAGGTAGCAACTAACCATGGAGTTTGTATTTCCACAAATGTAGGTATGTCTAGCTTGGCAATAAAAGGTGATTATAAAAACACCATTATATTGTTAAATGGGAAGGAAAACCCATGTTGGTACCTTTGTGACCCCATACTATTGGTAAAAAATATCATAATGAAACTTGAAATCAGCTGATTTACTCACATGTTCATGGTAGGCAATAAAGTGGTGGATGCTCTCGCCAACTTTGGAGCTTTCACATCTAAAGTCATTATTTGGGATGATATTTATTTAATCCTATGGTTTGTACTTGACTTACTAACTAATGATAAAAATGCACTAAATCTATGAGATCAAGTTGAAAGCTCTTTCAACTCAATGTGACATTTGGACTGGATTGCATTTACAACAATCATTCCTTCTTTCCCAGCCTTTCCATAAGCCTTCTCATCTTTTGATTGTGTATTTTTGGGTGTTTTTATAGAGATTTTGGTTTTCTCTACGTGTTATGCATACCACCATGGGAGGAGATATTGTGTATGATGATCCCACTTCTTGTGAGGCATGGAAGAAATACAATGATGTATAGACCTTTTTCCAAAGGGGTAAGTTGGTAGGTCCTATGTTGAGGGAATGATGGGGCATGACCCCAATTTTTCCATGGAATTTTCTAATTCCTAGAAAGAGGGGAATGCTATTATTGGAGAAAATTCCTTCCTCATCAACATGGAGCCCATTGTCAAAGTTACCAGCCTCTCTTTGGATGGGACCTACATCCCTCAGAAGTTGAAGGGGCATTATGGAAAGGTAATGGAAAGTTTTTTAAAGAAATGTAAAAAGTGAATTGAATGTAGAATGTATTTAACCATGAAGACCTTTTGAAGGTTTGTATTAGAATAGTGGAGGTCCTCATGTGGTATGTAACTTTGAAAGGTAGTTTTAAAAGATTCCACACCCACCTATTTCCTATGTTGAATCATTTCCATTACTATGTTAAGATGAATTTTTCCTTTTGGACTTTTTCTTCTCTAAAGCAATTTATTAAGGCTACTCAAGTCAAAGGGAATTTTTTTCACTATACTAGGGTTTGATCTTTGGGTTGTGTCACTTGAAGCTAAGACTTAAGCCCTTAACTAGCCTTTGTTAAAAAGAAATCACGTGTGATTGGTGATCTTGTTAAACCATTGGAGGCCCCCCTCTCAGCCCCACCTTTGAATTGTCCATATCCCCCTCATTGCAGACTACCAAGGAAAGAGGTAAAACCTCTGCCATTGCAATTCCTACCCCAAACTCCAAAAAAGTTCCTTTTTCTTGGAACCCATTTTAATTTCTTATTTTAACAAATCAGACAATTCAGATGATGAATCCTAGAACCCTACCCCTGCTGACTCGCTTATTGAATCCCAAGCTAGTTCCCTTGTTCATGAGGATCTCTCCAAGGTTCCCAAATCCCCTTGATCAATTAACTCCCCAATCCCCAAAGATCCCCCACCCTTTGTGTGTATCTAGGGAATGTTACGATGGAACCCTAATTAGATAATGAGGTCTATGAGAATTGTGTCCCTCTTAAACTTAAATGGAATGATCTCTTTGAGGTCATGAATGTGGAAAATGAAATTCTCAAGTGGTTAATGGCTCAACTCATTATGACCAAGGATAAAGTTCAAATCTTAGAGGATACAATGCTTAAACATAAGGTGAATTGGCTGGGTAGGTTCAATGAAGGTTGTTGGGGTCTGTTGTCATCCCTCAACATGTCTTTTGATAAATGGGAAAATTGTGAGATTGAGGTTGAGGAACTTCAAGCAATGGTTGGTACAAAAGGATAAGGTTAAGTTGCAAGAGGAGGTTGCCATCATGAGGAGCAACTGAGACAAAACCCTCAGGGACCTTCGTGAAATTGTGGAATACAACAAGGAAATTGTTAAATAATACTATTGCCACCATCTAGGTATTCCAATAAAAGCTTTAGAATAGCCATGGCAAAAGGGATGGTGATGATATCCAAGGCACTAGCTCTTCAAGAAGAAGGGAAAGAAAGGGAGTAGCTCAACTTTTCCTAGTGCTCAAGAGGTCCAACCTACCCAACAACAACCCCTATCCTTTGAAGAGAAAGTCAAATTCCTTGCTAAGGAATGACAAGCCATTAATGGCCTTAAGCTATAGGGTGACCAGTAGCTTGTCCGACCCCTAGCTGGTTCTACTTTGTGTTTTGGATTTTTTATCCTTATTGGCCTCTATGTAGCTTATATTTCTTTACTTTTAATGTGTCTCATATCGCACGAGTTCCCTCCCTTGGCCTCTATGGTCATTTTGTAAATGTGTACAGGCCCTTCCCGACTTTAATCTAATAAAAAATCTCATATTCAACACTTGTTTAATTTCAATGATAGTTACCTCAGTCAAATATGTTATAAGATTCCTCTCTACCATATCTATAGTGTTACATTAAATTCATTTGATTGTTCAGGACACTTAATATATTTGAAGTGTCACTTAATTTTCTTCAATTATAATGTTTTTGATATATTTAAATATCCATTGAATTGAATTGCAACATTGTGTTTATTGGAATGCATTGTGTTTATTCATGAAAACATATAATTATTTTACTTTAACCTATGATAAGAATTAGTTGATGGAACTTTATCTTCTCCATAATTTGGGAAGATATTTGAAATGATTTTTGAAGTATCTTTTTTTCTAGACTATAGGAATTGGGTAGCCCCCATATAAATTGCAATTAACTTTCCAAACTTTTTTCTCATGACTGACAATGATGGTGCGACATACCCTCTGGTACCAAGAGGATAGAGGGAAGACTAGACCTCATGACCTCTTGCCTACAACAAGATGCTTTAACCAATTTAGCTAGGCCCTCTACCCCGAGTTTGGAAGTATCTTCAATAGTGAGGTCAAATTGAGAATTTATTTATTCTATTTGCAGTGAAAACCTTTATCTCTTTTTAGTTGTTGTTAATTATAAATTTTTCAAGCATACTAACTATACGAATCATATGATTTCACCTATTTACATCATACATTTTATACATTTTTAAAAATATGTTCAAAAAGATTTTTATTTGAATATATCCATAAATGTAGGTATATATATGTATACATAATTTTGATTCAAATGTGATCTTTTGAATGGTTTCAATATTTAGGTAACTTAAGACCTCATGTGCTTGAGGCATTTATACTATTTGTGCTCCTAACTCAAGGGTCTTGTGGACTTAATCAAAATCATTTCCAATAGTGTAAGAATAAGGTTCTGACATTGAATACAAGGATATCAATGAGTAATAAATTATTTAAGCAATAATTATTATATACAAGGTAGGAGAAAGTTTCATACTCTTAACACAAATAAAATATATTTGGTAAGTAAAACATTTAACAGAGACATTTGAGAAATTTGTTCTTGCTATGTATAATTGGAAGTTCTCTATATTTTTAAAATGTCAGTTCTAATTTTCTATATTTATGATTTCGTATGGTAGAAGAACATGGTTCTCACCTTGATTACAAAAATATCAGGATCTGATAAGCTATGACTGCAAGAATTAGAGTATAGAGGGGAAAGGATGTTTGAAACGTACCAGAAATGGGAGTAAAATATGGTTTGAAAAATATAGTTCGTTAATCACAATATACTCTGTCGTAGGGGGGCTCAGCGTCCATCAATGGCATGGGTGGGGGGAAAAATTGCTATGTTCACCTACAGAAATTCAAAAAATTTATAATGCAAAATGAAAAATTGTAAAGCATCAGATGAGATATCTATTTGTTTAGTTTGAGCAGCAACTGTTAAGCAATTCTATTGCTATCATTGTGCAGTTAGTGGTAGTCTTATATGTCACTATATGATTACTTTGCAGATTGCTCGGATATCTAGTGCCACTATCTAAGAAAATTTTATAACCATAGAAAGTTAACCAAAAGAATAGAAACATTAATTGACAAACTAATGACAATGAATGTGACCCAACATGCTACAACGACAGGTCAAAGCTTAGAGTTTGGCAAACAAGGGCAGACAATGATATTTACATCTTTTGCCTGACTAAGCTGTGAAGTTCTTGACTAGTATTTCCTGCTGGTATAAGCCAAAACACCAGTTACACAGCAACTTCGAAATTAACCTAACCTTCTGTAATAAAACAAGGTTACTGAAAACTGCTTGTTTCACACAAATCTATTTGGAAAGAAAGAAAAGTAAAAGAAACACTAACAATAATTACAGAAATGTGTAATTTCACAGCAATATAAGGCTACAACCGTTGCAACTGCACTGTAGCTTTTCTGGGTTAAGTATAAATTGTCCATATACTCCATTCAAAGCCCAGAAGCGGCTTAAAAATCTTGATATTTTCAATACGGCTATAACTTGAAGTATACAACTTTCAAATATCTGCAATTCCAAATCTTTTTATGGAGGATTTCAGTGTAAAAACGTATAATTGGCCACCTAAATGACAATTATGAAAATATACACATAGCCACTCAAACACAAAGTGGTATCAGGAAAATAAGGGCAAGTGCAAATGTTACAGTAGATAATCTCCTCCTTTCTGCAAGCTAAATCTATCAGCTCTCACAGTGTTGACTTCGAATTATGCTGGGCAATCCCCCGCTCATAATCATCATAGAGAAATAACAAGCAAGTTTTAGAAGCAATGAGATCTAATATATAAGACTACGATGTTATAATTAAAAACATCCGCATCATCATAACTTGGAACCCTTGCTTAGAGATGCATTATAGCAAAATACTTTCCTTATTAACTTGTACGAACTTGGGGCTACTGTTAGGGATTAGCAACAAGGGTTTTATCTGTCACTAAAGAACCTATCAGCCCGACTTATAACACAGACACACACAAATACTATAGTGCAGGCAAATACTTAACTGATGGGATATACCATCTTATTTTCAGTAAGACCACAGAACCCTCAAACCATAGAAAGACCTCTAAGACATCCTTAGAAGGATGCGAAGACACAGATCCAAGAGAAAATACCCAAACTAATTATATGTAAAAATTATGCATTTCTAACCCCGATGGCCACCTCCGCCTGGATCTGTGGAAGGACCAGCGCCGTGCTTCTTAAAGCGCTGGAGGAAAGGCGGATTAGGAGCAATTGATCCCACTAACAGCCTCCCATGTTGATGAATATAATACTGATGTGGATCCTCTGTTGCAGCCCACAATGATATGTTGCCGTTACTGATAGGGGATTGATCTGCTAAGCCTTGTTTTAAAACAGAGAACTTTTCACCCTCACTTTCTCTGTACTTGAGCAGATAAGTCTTGAGCTGCTCTGCATGAGTTTCGAATCCAAGAGAAGACATGGCAGATAGCAGATCTTCGCCGTTGATGGTCTTCCGTTTCTCCTTTTGACACTTGAGAGAAGCCTCCGCAGTGACAAACGCTACGAACTCGGAGGCACACTCTTGCATGGTATCCTTGGCTTCTTTCGAGACCTTTGCATTGGGAGGAAGAATCTTACGCATGATTTTGCTCACATTGGCTATGGGCAGCAGCGTATCTTGCGCTCTTGTCTCTCCTTGTTCGCCATTTGTTTTGCTACCGTTGAGCGCAATATCAGGAGAAGAGCTACGACTGCCCAAATCCAGGTTCTTGTCTCCCATTTTCCCTGATCACCTAACACAGACATGGCTTCCTGCTAAATAAGCACTCCTAACCTAAAAATAATATTGTTTGCGGGGGACAGTATATATGCTAAAAGGAGAGAAAACCACCAGTAGGCCCACGTTACTGTACCATAATTTCCATTCGTCACTTTCCCATGACAGACTACATTTGTCCAAAGAACTTTCTTTTTTTTCTCTTTCCTTCATTATTCACTTTAAGCTCCAGCCCAGTAGGCTCGTAAATAATAAACTACGAATACAGGGATGAAACATATAAGATTCCTCGAATGTACGGTTAATAATTTCAACCTGCTGACCTGTAGGTTTATATCACCCGGTAAAACCCATTTAATTGGTTGGTTATTAACCAAATTAGGGTTGAATGTGCTTATCATTTAATGTCCTTATCATGTTTGAACTATGCAACGCTGTAGATAACAAGAGATTCTAAGGGCTGTCACTTAAAAATCTTAAAGAGTAAGAAACGAATAGATATGTAAGAGGTTTAAAATATAGCATAAACTAGCTACTGTGTAACACACCATGCATAGTTCTTTGGTGGGCGGGTTTATAAGCCATGACAGTTTTGACATAGGAAAAACATTCACAAATAAAAGTCTATTACTAATGATTAAATAAAGTTGAGCATTGGATAGTTATCTTTTATTTATATTTTTATTTTCATGATTAAATAATGTTAAGTATTGTCAAGTATTCTTTTACTTAAACTTTTATTGTTAATGATTAAGTAATTTTAAGCATTCTCAAGTGGTCTTTTATTTATTTGTAAAGATAAATAATTATTAAAAGGTCTATATCAAATATCAATTCTTGTTAAGTATAAATGTTTAATATATTTAAAGAATGATCATCAATCTTTGTTAATTGTATATATATTCTTTTCAAGTGTGAAATAATATATATGTAAAAGTAAGGCTCTTGAAATGACCTCATAACCTTCCCTAAAGTCTAAGAGAAATAATAGTAAATACAGAGTTAGAACAAACATAAAAATAGACCTCAAAACTTAGATCTAAACACATAACTAATAGTGTACCTAACATTTTATTATTTTGTTTTGGATAAATTTGACTTACTTGCCTCTAATGTAATGACTATTACTAGTATGGTTTATTCTAACATAGAATTTCACTAATAATTTTTTTTTACTAGAATCCATGCCAATATTAGATCTCATCTATATTCATAGAATTTAACCAATCTATGTTTGCAAGTCTAAAAAGACCCTAAAAATTCAAATTTTAAATTTAAATATAAGACCTCTATTACTATAAGGTCCCACGGAGGGGGGCCTCCTAAAAAATTCAATGGGTGCTACTAAGATTTTTTAGAAATATTTTATAGCTGGTGGTCCCATGAAGCTAGAATGGAATGCTATGAATACAAAATTAACAAATAAAAA
The DNA here is from genome assembly GCA_007258455.2 of Sequoia sempervirens. Taxonomy (NCBI): domain Eukaryota; kingdom Viridiplantae; phylum Streptophyta; class Pinopsida; order Cupressales; family Cupressaceae; genus Sequoia; species Sequoia sempervirens. The sequence continues at coordinate 117,949,964 of VDFB02271358.1, forward strand.
TCACTTCCCTCTATTTTTTTCCTCATAGGAATCCAAAATTCCGGATGATTGACAAGTGGCAAAAAAATTCCTAAGCTAGTGGGGCAATTTATAGCCCCACCTCAATTTTGCTAGCTTAAATCTCTAGTCCTAAAAGGTAGGGCTGCTATTTTTTAGAATCCAATTAAACTTGTAGCAAATTTTTTTTGCTTCATGGGACCTCCCGCTCCATGAAAATAGATCCTGAAGCCCCACATAAGACCTTACCCTTGGCCTCCTCCAAGTAAAATTTAGTAACTTTTATGCTTGGTTGTCATATTTAGAAGAAAAAAATAATTCTTTATTGCATCATCTAGAAGCTCGAATGAAGATTCCTATAGATCATCATTGCATTAGCTTCTTACATCAACATTTTGGCATCATTCATTGATTGCATATTGTCTTCAATGCTTTTTATTTATTGTTCACCATGTAAAAGAGGTTTGACTAAGGATGAATTACCTCAATTAAAAATATTCTATATGGTATCTAGATAGATTGTCCCTTTGCAAATATTCAACCATATATGTAAGTGTATCACTTTACTAGAATTTGTACACAAGATTGTTTATTTTTCTATTAATTTTTAGTAAGCCAATGCAATCTTACGCATAATTAGATCTTGGCCCTAGATTTTATTCCTTAGCTTTTATTTCCCTTTGATATTTAAGATTATAATTTTATCATATTCATTCAAGTACCCTTTTGTAATAAACCCAAAAATGTTGTTGATTTTTTTCTTCATTCCTACAAATATTACAACATCAAGAAAAACTATGTAAATAATATAAGATCATTATAATGAATATAAAATATCATTCATCAAGTTCAGCGTAAAGTACAATATGATCAATATTAAGTATATCATAATAATCTAATTTACATTGGGTTAAGAATTATAAGCCCTTCATAACATATATGAATACAATAGATCAATCACCAAATTAAATCACACACACAAGTGGTGTTACAAATATAAATAGTAATAAGCATGTTTCAATTAGTTAACTAAAATATTTATAACCACTCAATGCTCCTACACTCTTTTAACTAATTGTGAAAGGCATTGAATCCTCCATGATAATATTTCTCCCCATCAAATTGTTAAGGTCGAAAGGTACTATCTATAATTAAACATTTTGAATAATTATAACATTAATTTAATTATCTTCATTAGTGCATTATATGTATTAATCAAAAAGCGTACAAATGAAACTATTGATACAATCAAAAAGAATATTAATTTCACAACACACAATCAAAATGACATACACATATTAATGATTGGACCCAACACAACTAAGCCATTACAAAACCTCACAAAAAAACATTATACACATATTAATGATTGGACCCAATATAACTAATCATTACAAAACCTCACAAAAAAAACATTCAAGATCACATTGGCAATACCTTACAACCTACGAGGCTTGAATGAGAATAATACATCCAAGATCACATGAAAAATCAAATTAATTTTAACTGACATACAATACTATAAAATCCTTATTCAAGTGATGTCATGTGTCTTAGCAAAATACATATATAATGAGTCATAACTTGCATATGATATAAAATATATGCACCTTAGTATAAAAAGAATATATATAGATATATATCACTAATTTCATATAGAATCACATAAAATAATTAACATTCATCAACATAGATACAAAGAATACATAATTTATAGTCATACAAAAACACACATTAATATAATACATATAGGAATACAAATATGTCAATATACTATGGATAAAAGTCCATCAAGATGATAAAGCATACTAGCAAGTCCAAAGAAAAAGAACACAATACAAAGAACATAACCAAGGCATCTTACTCAAAGTTTGATACCACACTAAGGCATGCATTTCTTTGTGTTAGTACATATCTACACTAAATAACAAACATAATTGAACAAAGATAGACATTCGTAAACATAGATTATGCCAAAATATAGTGCTTCACCCTCTAGTGGCATGGTATATAAAGTCAATCCATGTGTCCTTAATATATGTCTCCTATTCCTAGTGATAAAATTGGGGGAATAATTTTTACCTTTATATAGCCCGTTAAACCCTTCATCAATTCAAAGTATGAGAATATAAGCAATGTGAGTATATGGTGACAAGAGCCTTCACTAATCTATTACAATATTACATAAGGCAGTACATTATTCAACTATTTAATAAGACTATGTTGAAGTTGTAATCACTCATAGTACACCTAAGTTCTCTCAATCCACATAGTCACACATAGTTTAGGAGAAGATCATTATCGATAGTGAAGAAAGGAACACAATTCTAGTTACACTTATATATAACACCACCATATAATATAAATGATATGATGCCTAATAAATATTGTAAAAAACTAATAAAAGCTAGGTTTACTTGTAATTATGAAAAAACATGAACCCTAATCTTCATATCTTTACATTTTATCTAGTTATTTAATTAAATAGTATTTATAAATTAGGCATAAATTTTTAGATGTCTAATAGTTTTTAGTCACATGAAAAGAAATATAAAGAGGAAAAATTTAATATGAATATATAAAGGAATTTTTCATGAATCCTCTTGGATTCTATCATGTATGTGCTAGTGTTTGGTAGAACAATTATCAAGTTATTAGGATGATGACATGAATTTTGGGCACTTTTCTAATTTTTTAAATAGCAACATATTTTTTTTAGTTATCTATTTTTTTAAATGATATTTCAAGTGTTCTAATGTCATTTTTTTTTTTTTGTAAAATTTTAACATGTACAAAACATAAATATCATACTTGCGAGAATTCCAAATAAGATCATAATAGAAAAATCTTGTGCTTCCATAAAAATACACATGCACACAATGATCAGCCTAATTCACACTAGAGTTAATTATAAAGTACAATATAAGCTTCCTTAGATAAGAAAAGAAGAGGAAATTCACCTATCATGTGGATTGACACATGCCACAGGATTTGACATAAATGGGTAGACAATTTTCTTATAGGATTTAACCTTAGGATCACTTGGAATGTACAAATCAACAACCTATTTGACAAAGTCATCAAACTTGATGCCAAGAGTTGAGTGATCTTTGAGCTCCCAATCTAAAAAAGGTAGCACAAGACATTTACAAAATAACTTGGTAGCCTCTAGATGTCTAGAAAGTTGCACATTTAGTTAGACAAGATGTTGTCTAACCTCATCAAACTAAACACACTTAAGTATAGTGAATAGAAAAATTATTCACTCTAGCAATACTAATAATTTTTACACTACTTAACATAGTTTTTAACACTATTCATACTCCTTATTACTTAGAAAAAGTTTCAAATATTTTTAACCATATAACATACTAAATAAATTCTTTCCAAAAATATAGCTAAGAATCTCACACATTTTAAGAACATATAATCCCATTGGGAAAAGTAAAATAATTTTTATGACTTAATATAAATTTATACAATATATAAACTACTATTCATGTTCTCATCCTAGATGATTTATGTATGATAATTATCTTTTAAATTTTTTAAATAATTTAATAATGTAAAAATAGTCATATAAAGCTTATAAATTTATTTAATTGAGACCTCTATAATATTTTCCAATAAAGTGAATAGAGATAGTAAATGGTTTATTCCTCTCTTTTTTCAAAACTAATATTGACGGTTCTTTTGTGGTATTTGTTGAATTGCAATAATAGGTGGAGTTGGACATGACATTTCACTTATATTTTCTATTGTTAGGGTGATTGGTACCAACAATTAGAAGGAGGCTTGGAATCTCGTTGCGGCTCTCCAAAAATCTTGTGAGTAAGATTAGAAGAAGACAATTTGTGACATAGATTCTATGATATTTTCCACCCTTCTAAATAATAAGTCAATTCAAGAATGTTATTGGTGGTTGGCTTCTTATGTTGAAAAAAAATTTACAATTCATTAAAAAATGAATCAATCTCTTTTGTTTTATTCCTTAAGAATGAAATATTGTGGGGAATATTTTAGCTAAATGTCCACCTCTCATGTTCATCATACATGATAGGTCGCATATTGGGATTCCATTTCTTATGCTCAATCTTCATAGTGTCGATAGATCCTCCATAACAATTCAATTTGATCTAGTTAATTTGTTTCAATTCAAATAGTTTTTTTCTAAAAAAAAATTGTATAATTTTTTAATATTCTCTTAACACCTATTTACTCAAATATTTAAAAAAATACAGTCATATCATGAAAAAGATATTATTCATATTTCAAAACCAATTTATATCAACATTTTAATATGCTTTTTCTAATTCTTACCTACTTTTTTAGTATCATGTATTAAAAATGTTTTTCAAATGTTCTATTCTCTTAAAAATAAGATATATTCACCAAATCAAATCCTTATCACCATTTTTTTGATTCATTCATTGCCAAAACTAATTATTTACTAAAGATTTTCATGAATAAATTCTTATCTCAAATCCACATGCACAAATTGATAAATGTTATAAAGAATTGTCACAAACATCATCATAAATCTTAGATTCTTATCTTCATAAAACCTTTATTCTTCAACTTATCACTTTATTCTACTTTTTCTTTCTTCTTTATTATAATAATCAAATTGAATAATGAAAATAAAGATAATACTTTTTTCATTTAAAAGCACAATCCTAATAATAGGTTTCCTTTTTCTTATTCCTTTCTGTCCTAATTTATGTAAATCATATTAAAGGAATACAATATTTAAAAGTAATATTTCTATTTCAATTCAATTAAAAATATACTTAATCTCTTTTCACTATGCAAATATCTAATAGTAAAATATAAAATATAAAATATTAGTTTTTCTTTGTTTTATAAAAGTAATATTTCTATTTCAATTCAATTAAAGATAATAAATGTTTTATTTTGTTTTTTTTTTTAATTTTAAAATAAATATAATTATTTATTTTTAGATTTTGAATAAGAAAATTTATCTAATTCTTTTCTAAAATATAAATGTAATAATAATCATCTATCTAGATAATTAGTTAATTAATTTATAAACATAAAATAAATAATTAAACATTATAATTATTTATTTTAATTATTTAATTATATTAATTCATTTTTTTAATTATCTATATAATTAAATTATTTTAGGATCTTTTACTACTAAGATCCAGTTTATCTTGTCCAATACTTATGACTAAAACACAATATAACTAGTGTAATTATCAACAAATTCATCACAAGCAATTTACCAAAAATTCACCACCAACAATTTTTGACACGATGAATTGCTAGTGACGGTGAAATTTCTTACCGTAATGATCACAAATTACACAAATACATTAAAATGATAACTTATAAAAATATTGGTTGATATCTAATTTTCTAGAAAAGAACCCAAAACGAAAGTTGTTAAATCCTTACCCCTTAAGATTAATGTTAGGGTTCAAGAAAATTATAACTAATTGAATGTCTACATCATCATAGAATTCAAAGTCAACAAGTCGACACATCATATTGAAGCCAGTACGAAGAACTCGAATCTCTAAGAGAACTTCGAAACGAAGAATTTGAAGAAGAATAAAAAAAGTTCACTACTAAAAATCTTCCCACCTAAACTTTTTTAGACACAAACCTCACAAGTAACTAAAATATTTTAGGCATCAATTATATGGTTTGTTTCAAGCGAAAGCTCTGGTTTGATGTTTGTTCAGTCATTAGGCTATTCAGAAAGATCCTGCTGTAAGTTTTGTTTCAATGCAAAACAACTCGGGCTCCAAAATGACTATTTAATCACTCTTGATAACTCTCTCCGTTCATATCATGAAGAACTTGGTTGAGAGATTGATGATAAAATTGATGTAATGTTCCATGCTCTTCAGTTTCTTTTAATCATGATCCTCAACACCTGATGCCGATGGTGAATGCTGCTCTTCCACAAGTGAATCCTGGAAATGATGTTTATTTTGATCTTGATCTGTGCCTTTTAGATCCTGCCATGTAGCTTTTGGCGTCTACTCGTTTCTCATCTGTTGATCAGTTTTTTCTCCAATACCTTTTATGTTTTATTTTCCTCGAGGGCATGTTGTTCTTGTCTATCTATTGCTCTGTTTCTTGGAAGGATTTTGCAGCGACCGCATGATACACGTGGTCAATCTTTTACTTTTTTGGTTAGAAATCGTTGTATAAAGTTTTATACTAATATAATGTTCAGGAGCAATACTCAAACATCTAATTAAAATATCATAGATAAACCGCTTGAACCAATCTAATTATTGAAATAGTACACATATCTTGACAAAACTCAATAGTCATAACAAGATTTTCAAACAAATTTGAGTGTTGGACTAAGAAATAAATTGCTTTAATTAAATACAAGTTCAAAAATAAATAAAATTAAATCACAACAATAAGTACAAGAGGGGGCCCTAGCTCGATTGGCTAAAGCATCTTGTTGCAAGCAAGAGCTCACGAGGTCTAGTCTTCCCCTTATCCCCATGGTACCAGAGGGTGTGTCATGCCAGCATCACTAGTCATGTGAAAAATGTTTACCAAGTGCACTATAGTTTATAGGGGGCTACCTGATTCCTGTAGTCTAAAAAAAAGTACAAGAGACCAGCAAAACCAACACTCAAGGATCCTAGATCATCAACCCACCATCAACAAGGCTCTCATATTTTTGGAAAGTAGTCATACTAACAAAAATAATTTTCATTAATCAAAATATTTGACACATTAATACAAGAATATTTCCTTAAGCAATTCATATCATAAGAAAAAACTTAATTTGTACAATATTCTCAAACAAAGCATAAATTGAACTCAAATCAATAATTATTGATGACATGAAAGATAGATCTATTGTTGATACAGGGAAAAATTACACTACCAAGAGATGTCTATAATATAAAATCAAAAAATCATCAATCAATCAATGCATGAATCAAAGTACATAAATTGGTCTTTTCTTAGCCATTCCCAATCTTATCATCCATATTCAAGCATGCATGTGCCAACATGACATAATACATAATTCATGATTCAACCAAAATCCAATCATGGAAACATATAGGAAAAATTAATAACTCAAGATATGGCAAGCTAGAAAAATGATATATAGTAATCATAGAGTATCTAAAAAGATTTTTGAATAAAATACATATCAATTGCACTATTACCATGTATAGTTAAGAAAAACTAATAACAAAACTCCCACTAAGATATTCAAGGAATTCAAAAAAATTTGGAAAATCCATATATAAAAATCATCACTACCACATAACCAACCACCTTCTCTCAAATCTCTTCAATTATCTCTATCCTCTACACAAGGATAAATTCTATCAATATTATGGTTGTTCCCACCTTAATGTTTGGTGTTCTAGATCTATCTCCATTTCCATTCCTTTTTAAGTTGTGCTTCTTATTTTCCCAAGAACCATTTCCAATTTTCTCTCCATTTCATATTTTATTAAAATATAATATCTTTATTTACAAAGGTTTTCTACCTATGGATGTCATTATTCTTCTAGGAATGTTTTTTCCCCTATTCTAAGTAGTTGCTTCATTCTCTCATTAGAAAAGTGGTAATAATTTATCATCTTGTTAGTATTAGTTTTCATCATATCACTATGCTACCATTCTAATATACCCACATAACCTCTCAATGTATGCATCTCCATCTTGCATAATCTATATATTCTTTAATCATCAAAAGATCTCTTTCTTTCACTAATAATGCTAGTTTTCAAAAGATCTTCCTGTAGAAATTTATAGATATAATTTAAGAACCACTCAAAACATAACCTTACAGGTATGAAACACCAATACAATAATTTATACATTAGTAAATGATAATAATTTTCCTCTTTACAAGAATTTAATTAATGTTATCAATTCATTTTGATTCAAAATTACACATTAAAGTGTCCACCAGGAAAAATTCAAGGCTTCAAATGGACCACCAATTCATCCTTGAACACTAATGTCATTTTCTTTAGAAAATAAAAGGCCTCAAACCTACTATTATTTATTTCCCATTCATGCTTGAAGTAGATAAAATTTCTTACTATAAAACACAAAACTATAATACTACCACATACTCTAGTAATCACTCAAAAATATGCTCCACTAAATCACTTTCGAATCAAAATATTTAATCTTATCCAAAAATAAATCTATAATTCTATGTGGTTGTATACTATCTAGTTCCATATATAATAACTACACCTTTTTACAACAAATATATAAAACAAAATAAATCCATACCACAAAATAACATTGACTATCAAAAGATGAGTTTTTAATAAATCTTGTTCTAGTTTTTCCTCTAGTTTTCTAGTGGAGTTATGTCACCTGTGATTTTAGCCATTATTTTGATACTATTGTAATAACATAAAAAATGTGACTAGAATATATTACAATTATATACAAAACTATTAAACTAATATATGATCATCATCATGAATATAAAATAGCATTCAACGAGTTTAATATAATTTTCAACATTAGAAATACTAGGCAAGTCATATTAATCTATCGTATATTACACATATATGGAGTAATAAGCATTTATCTAATGTTCAACATTTTTTTTTTTGTGATCCGTTCAAGATCCTACACTTGAAATTTATGAAGGAATTGAATCATCCATAATTTATTTTATTTTCTCTTGATCCTATCAACTAAGTAAAATAAGTGCCATCCATATTATATTAGTGTGAATCATTATAAAAGTAGTGTTTTATCTTTTTTAGTTCATTGTAATTATTATCCCACAAGAATACACATGAAACTATAGATCCAACCATGAAAAAATAAGGGATAAATTTCACAATACATGATCATATAATAACATACACATTATAAAGGATTGATACAATAATACCAATACTATCAAATGAAAATGTGGCATCTATCTTTTGGTCTAAAGCTTGTTCACTCCATTGTTGTTATAAAAGGGAATTCAGGACCATCTTATAGGGATCTTGAAAATTTTGTTAGCAAAGCAATTTTATAGTATCAATTTGTATATTTCCAATTTAGGTCTTACTAGGAAAGGATGTTAATGTGAATGATATTTTTTTATAACAATAATAGCATATAGAATCCAATATAATGGAAAGTTTTGTTGTTAGTTGTCTCCTATTTATATCCATCTTCAAAATTTATGAATAAAATTGATCAAGGATCTTTCTCTTCACCTTTGCATTCTTTACTCTGAATGAATGTTTCTTTCATGGATTTTACTCAAGTAGTAAATTAATTGTCCGTGAAAGAATTATTGAATTTTTTAGGTTCTTACAAGGATTGACAAGTAGAATTGATTGCATTATTTTGAGGGATGGTAGTGTAATGCATTATCATTAAGAATTAAAGTCAAAATCAATACTATTATAATATTTTTCAATTGTGTTTCCCTTGTCTTTGTGGCCTATGTCTAAGGAACTAGTATGAGAAAAGGACTTGATTATATCATTCATGATAAACAACATTAAATGAGAAATTTACTTTCAAAAAATACTTAATTGAATAATGTTATTGACATGCTCTCCAACACATAGCTACATGAAACTCCAAGAACTTAGCCATTTCTATTTTTTATTCAAAAGTCTTGGTCATATAGAGAGAGTATATCTGCTTCAAAAGGAATATCTGATGTTAGTTGTATAAAATCATAGTTGATATTGTATAGGATCACCCTCTGAGGTTCTATAAAGTGTGAAGTGCAAAGGATAAAATTGTTCGCATCCTTCTCTTGTTCATTAGCCAACCCCTAGAATAATTGATCATAAGAACTAGAAATTAATTTAGATTATTTTTACGATTTACTTGGAGTTGTATATCATAAAAACGAACCAAAAAAACTTTATAGAAGTCTTATTTGTCATTAGATATTACCTTATCTTTTGTCATTTACTTTTGTTTTCCTATGTCATTTAGTATTAGTTGTCTCATGTCATAGGATTAAGACATTTTTCATGATCTTTTCTAATCATATTTGTCAAATTTCCTATATAAACAAGGAATTTTGTAAGAACTCATATCTCGTATTTTATTATATGCTTCAAATTTTCATTGAATATTTTTTTAGGTCTCTTTGAATAAAATATTATTTATTCTGTATTATTTCTAATTTCTATATTTTTGTTCCTTCATCCATTTAAATCCTTTTTTATCTTTTCATCCAAATCTTACATGGTAGTAGAGTAGTTGTGAGTTGTGGGTTAGTAATATTTTAAAGAATTTTGTAGTATAGAGATGTTATTTTTCAAAGCACGAATATGCTCTTACCTCTCATCTTTGGACGATCTAGGGAATCAAAACATTCTAGAAAAAATATTAGTTTCCAAGGGCTTCATATTTTTACATACTAGTTTGTTTTCTTGAAGTTTCCTTGAGATATTTTAAGCTCACAATTAAGTCCATAGTGGTTCAGAAAATTATATTTTACTTTTTCTTCATCCCAATTCAATATTGGAGGCTTGATTTCCAAGGATTTGAAGAGGGAGTTTTGTTCCCAAATCCAATGGGAAGCCTCATTTTATAGGATTTTGTATCAAAATCAACATTGTCATAGTGCTCAAAAGGCCCAAAATCCCCTATTATCATATATAATACTTAAATGTTTTGTGAAAAAGAAAATTCGGCATTTTTCATTCAACTATATTAAATCTAATGGATAAATGATTGTCAAGACAGTCTATCTCACTTTTTTTTCCAAATTACCATTAGTAGGGTGGTCCCCCAATCCGCCCCCTCTCAATCAACACTTTTTATTTCACAATTTTACTTCAATTGATCATAAGCTATGATCAAGACCTCCTTTTTCAGATAAATATGTTTTTATTTAGGCTGGTTTTTCATTCTCTACACACTTGTGCAATAAATTTAGATTTTGATGTATGATTTTTTTAGAATTTTTGAATTCTCAAAGGTGAAAATGTGTATTTCTCATTTTAAGAACTGTAAATGATCATAGCATTCACATATGACCTTGGATCAAGTTGAATTTTTTTAAGTTCATGATTTTTCACATAATATATAGAGTGTTACTATTTATTTTTCTTGGAATAATTCCAAATTTTTACTTGTAGCATAATATTATGTTTTAGGATTTATATTGCATTGATATCAAATACCACTTATATTTTTCTTACAAGTGGTAGTTGTAAACACACTAAGTATAAAGTTGAAAATAATATTTTCTTAGGGGGTTCTATAGTTGAGTTATTAGGGGGGAATTTGTAGATATAGTTCTACATTTTTATTTTGATAGAATAATCTACTACAAGGATAATATCATGGGTATATTAGATCATTTTAGTTCTTGATTTGAAAGAAGGGAATTATAAGGCTTGGAGTTCTAGTATGATGGAACATCTAAAATTGATTAACCAATTTTTCTACTTCTATGAAGTGGTTTCACAATGATCAAAACATTCAAAGAAGATAGACTGGTTTCTCGATACTTATCATATATATTGTTGGAACAATGTGTCTTAGTGTAGAAACAAACACAATGATTATCATCTTAGATTTTGATACCCCTCTTTCTTGTTAGATTAGAATTTGTGATATGTATGGAGATCTAATGATCCTCCATTTGAAAATGATCTTGTCTTTGATTATTTAGTTCTCCTAGATGAATGTGATAATATTCCATATGAAGAAGATGTCAGTACAATTGTTTTATTACATTGTTAGTAGTTGGTATATAGTTAACCAATTTTAGTTAAATTATTTTCCTCAACCACTTGTTTCATTATGTGTATTGCTTGTATAAATACTCCTGCTTATCATTGAATAAATCATCAAGTTTTCAAGCTCTTAATTTTGTATTAGAGTAGCATCACAAAGCCTAGGAGTATGAAGGTTGATTCATTTAAAAAGAAGAAATTTGTGAATTTGAATGCAATGATTTGAAGTGGGTGTCTAGGTAAATTTTAATGCAGGAAACAATTCATCATTGATTGCTCAATCATGAATCTAAGTTTTCATCTAGCCTGGCACACACGTTTGAAAGGTGTGCACCCTTGGTATCCTTGTATTGTGTAGCACAATGCTCGAGTTCATCACATGGATTAACCACCTCCTATGGATTCATTAGCTTTCTGGTTGTATTGGGCATTAATAGGTCAATCTTTTGGTGCAACGAAAACCATCTATGCAAAAATTTGTATCAAAGCTTGGTCATGATTTGGAACCCCTTTCTTGCATTGGAGAGGGATTGTTGCAAGGTGTATGCCCTTGCTCTCCTATTTCTATGTAATGTAGTGCTCAAGTTTGTGACATGTCTTAACCACCTACCATGGATTCATTAACTTTGGCGATTGTATTAGGCATTAATAGGTCAATCTTTTATTGTAACAACAACCATTTTTACAACACACATATTGGTTGCAGAATGTAGATTATGTGTTGAGAGGAGATCAATGAAGAATACAAATAATGTGTTTAGAATAAATCAATCTGTGAATGTTTTGAGGGTGATCTACACATGTCGATAACTTCCCAATTTAAAATACATTTTTGTCTATTAGCTCTCAAAAACGTAGGTAAAGATACCTCAAGAGGCTGCCAATCTCTTGATACATTTTAGGGTAACATACAAGGTTGAAAGAATTCAACCTTCTACTCTTCAGGTGTTGCTAAACCTAGGTGGGTGTACCAATCTGAATGAAGCAGACTTAACTTATGATTATTCTTCTGAAATGCTTTTTCTACAATGGCAGATAGAAGTGAACAAATGAAATCAAACCTAATAGCAATAAAAATCTTCTTATCTAAATCCTAAAGTGCTTAATTAACAAATGTAAAATAGATGTAAAGAACCTAAATGAATCAAAATGATGAAATGCAGAGACCAGTGCCTTATTGGGTATGCAGAGTCAAATGAAAAAGAAGTGGGCAACTTATTCTGGCAGAAAATTAGATTGCTGGCATATGTTTTGTTTACAACTTGTATAAACATGCAGGATTATGACTACTGAGCTCTACTTTAATAATCTAGATGAATCTCCCTAATTACTGTGATCAACCGAAAGGGTTTAATCTCTCCTTGAGAGAACCAGTTAATTAACCACACAGATACATCAAGTGTGCACTGATAAACTAAAAATAAACTCGTTACAACAATTTAAACAACTAGAAAGAATCAACTTGGAGATAGCTTAGCAATACTTTTCAATAAACTCAACATACAATTGACACCAGAAATAAACTACCACACCAGTTGAATTTCATTTGAATCACCATTTGAAAACATACAACATAGTCTCTCGAATGAGAACTTTATTCTATTGTGTCCATTCCTAATCTACTGTATCTATTCTAAAATCTGATCTAAAATCTCATCTTTCAATTACAATAAGAAGTGCACAATTATACACTAGCATCAGGAAACATATCGCTTCAAATTCATGTCGGCCAATCGTAGTATTCGGGAAAATTTCATGTCGACCGGCAATGGTATTTTAGCAATTTACATGTCGGCCACAGTGTTTGAATTCTTGTTAATCGCCAATGGAACAGTCACTGAGACATCCAGAAAGTATGTCGAAGGCAATTCAATCACTAATCATCTGCCCCATGCTTTATTCGATTTCGCCGTGACTTTCTACCATCGAGGAGAAATCATATCGAATACCTTTATGTTTCCTAGAGATCACATTTCTATTATATTTGTTTCAGTTGCTGAGACACAAGAGTCTTTCTCACCGAGACGTTCTTTTTTTTCATTCACTATCGTTGTAACTTAATGGTATCGGAGAGACCTCTTGCAGATTACATTGTTATACCGAAAGATCCCAACCATTCTTGAGTGTCGCTGAGACAAATCATTTTTTATGCCAACGAGGTCCTTCATTTTCCATCGGCGAGACCGAAGGTCACTCGCCAAGACCACATACTGATATCGCTAATTCCTACCGATATACCCCATTCATCCTTAGGTCACCAAGACAACGCCAACCTCTCACCGAAAACCATTCATTAGATGTCGTCGGCAAGACCCAACAGGCTCGCCAAGACTTTACATTGAAGCTCACAAGTCATACCAAGATGCATCCATTTGTCTTACTAGCTTTTGTCGTAACCCAACAGAGTCGGAGAGAAGTCACATAGATTAACTTATGTCTCCCTAAGATGTATTCCTTTGTTTCACATGTATCACTGTAACTTTATGATATCGGGGAGGCCCTATGCAGATTAGACCATGCCATAACGAAACACCCCGAGCTCACCTTAGACTACCAAGAGAAAGCAATTCTCACACTGACATAATCCCCATGCACATTATTGGCGAGACATATCAATGTCGGGGAGACCTCTCGTAGAATGCTTTGAGTCATACCAAAAGTCTTCATCAAAACTGAGTCGCTGAGACAAGGCAATTCTTATGCCGACAAGGACCCTTTTTTTTTCCATCAACGAGACTGAAGGTCACTCACCGAGACCTCTTATCGAGAACCTTAACTCATACCGATATCACATTCCTTTAAGCTATCGGTCGGTGAGACACAACTAACCTCTCATCGAAAGCCATTTGAGAGAAACCTTTTATGCTCCGTTGGTGAGACATATACACTTCGCTGTGACCACTCACCAAAGACCCTTATGTTTGGCCAAAGCAAAACCCCATATGTGATGTCGGCGAGATCGAAGGTCAGTCACCGAGACCTTATATCGAGAGCAACATGTTTGGTCAAAGAAATCCTTCTATGTGTTGTTCGGTGAGACCACAAGAGTTCACCATGACCATATATCGATGCTACAACTCCTGCCGAAATAACCTTTTGCATGAGTCAGTGAGACACCACAGAGTTGTTATGACATTTCACCAAAGTAGGAACCTTTCCCGATAAGACATTTAGTACATCAGTCGGTGAGACCACATACTGAATACAACACTTACGTCGATATGAATTCTCCCCACTCACCGAAACAAAGAAACTGTCATGCCGATAACCGCCAGTGAGTAAACTCCAATTATCGTGACACAGAAAATGTCTTGCCGATAGGAAACACAGACATTTACAAGTAGAAGAATGAATCGGAAAGACCCCGATATTGTCACGCCGATACAGACCATGATGTGAAAAATGTAGGACCCAATGGAACAATGAGACCATATGGCAAGAAATGGGTGAAATATGCACATGGTAGGACCAATCTGAAAATTTATGAGTGAAATGAACATGTAAAATCATTAGATTTTTACAGTTCCAGCAGTGGCTCCATCTGGGGATGAATGATAGTAAGATCATTGCAAGGATCGAGAACTTTGGGTGAGCAGACCAGATACAAGATGATGAGCAGTGAGAAAAATGGAAATGGAAATGAAGCATGATGGAATGAATGCAAAATGAATGCAAGATGGATGTGAACCAAAACCCTAAACTACTGTGCATGGAAGAGAATTTTAAATAGGATAAGCATGAGTTGTCCATGCACTAGCAACCCTTAATCCTCTGTGTTGCTTTACCTATTCTGAGCAATCTGAAAATCAAACCATACTTTCCCCTGTCAAATACCTGGTTTTGTCTCGAGTTCATCAGATTCTTCCTAAAGATACTCATGCAATCCTTCTTGTCACTGTTATTGCAAGTTCTTAGAGAATCATTATGCTCAACTTGGCCAAAATTCCCTACATCATTCTGCAATTTATATGTTTCATCATCATGGGACAAACCCTTATTATTGAAAATTCACAATCAAAGTGCTTCTCTTGAGAAACAAAAATTTTTGTTATATCAACAACGTTTGAAACAAACAAATCTGAAACCTTTTGCACCTCTTTAGTATCTCTATTCGGAGACAACGCTGGATCATGACTCATATCCTTAATATCATGCATATGTGAACCAATCAAAGCTAGAATTCTATCATCCTTGGCATGAAAACAAACATCCTCTTCACATGAATTAGAAATTTCAAAATCACATATCTCATCCTGAATGGAAACAGACTTTTGATCAACACCAAAGGTTTCACCATCATTCTAAGAAATACACAATGAGTCACAAGAATCTTTACACAAAGATCTTTCACTGTCAAAACAAATGCAAGCTGGACACAAAACTTTAAGATCACCTTCATGTGCACATCCCTGGTATTTAGGAGTTAACAAATCTAAGATTTTCCCACTGCCGAGTGAACAAGTCTCAACATTTTCATCACTACAATCATATTTTTCACTTTTTTCATCATCAAAAAGAAATCCAAGACCATCAGAGAATGAAAAAATAGAAACCTTATTAGTGTAATCATTTATTCCATCATTTTGCTTGTCGGAAATTAGCTCTTCTCTTTCATAAATTGGATTTGAAAATACCTGAAGTTCATTCTTGGACATACCTTTCCAAAATATCATCTGATCCTCTTTTAACTCTTCATCATACAGTGGGTTTGAAAAAGTTTGAAAACCATTTTCAGATGTACAAATCTCTTCTTCATCAAATGTGTCTTCATAGCTTTCAACTACAGTTAGAGGTATTGTATACCTACTATCAAATGAATCAACATTTCCCATTGCCTCTTCATCCTAATCTTCATAAGAGGTAGAAGAATCCCTTGACTGCAGATTAAAATCCTTAGGTTCATCATCAGAATCTGAATATTAACTGGATTCCTCACAACATGCACTGCTTTCCCTATCACAATCTGTTATGCAAGAGAGATTCCTTGCACCTTCATCTTCCTCATCATGGTGAAAATTATTTGAAGTCAAATATACTGTGTGATCTTCTCCACTGTTTTCCATCAACATTCCCTCTTCTTGCATTCTCTGGGCTACAATACAATAATCTGGGGAATGTGGCATATCACAAACTTCACAGAAATAATTGTTACTTACCATATAGGTTTCCCCCTTTGTCAATGGATTGGGAGCCTCCTTGTTTCTAGGCCTAGCTATTATAGGTTTTTCGTCCTTCCAGTCTGTATTATAAGGCATGTCATGCAACCTCGGCCTCTCATTTTTGTAAGTATTCTCCTGTCTGTAATGATGATTGTTGCTTTGCTGAGGAACCTTAGGATTGTCTCTTTTACTGACTATCCTAGCAGCCTTCCTATTGTTTTCAATTGACAGTGCTATCTTTTGAGCCTCAGCCAAGTCTCTTGGGAATCTATTTCTGAGTTCATACCTTGTCTTAGGATCAAATGCCTTCAAATAAACACTTAGTGCTATAGAATCTAGCAACTTTGATCCGGGAGGTATTTTATTCTACAACTTATTGAATCTCTGATTAAAATCATAAATTGTGTCATTTTGATCCTTTTGAATCCATATTAATTCATGAAGAGTAGCATCTAGTACACCTAGATCCCATATTGCTCGAGGAATTGATCCTGAAATCCTTGGAGAGAATTAACAGAAGTTGTTGGTAGGCCATTGAACTAATCCCTAGCATCTTCAATAAGTGATATCATGAATAGCCTCATGTGTAAATCTTCATATAGCACATCCAAATATTGGATGAAAGCATTAAAACTTTTTAAATGCTCCTCAGTAGTAATTGCATTACTCCCTATAAACTTTGGAACAATTCCTCTCCAACTACCATCCATTGGATAAGGGGATAATTGAATCCCTTCCAAAGCAAACTGTCTAATCATTGTTGTGTATTGATGAGGGGGCGCACCAGGTGGGTACTAATGTTGGTACAGTGGACCATTGCATTGTGTATGATAATATGGCACATATTACTGACCATGAGGTGGCTGTGCTGAGTATATATTCTGTTGTGCATGATATGCATTGGCTCCATTGTGAAAATTTCCAATCATACTATCAGGGATCTAAGGAGTCCAATGCCTACTTGCATTTGTGTATTCATTCATTCCATATACAAATTCCATTCTTCATCAAGTTTTTTTAGAGTCACCACCTACTTTTCCAAAAGTAGGAAAATAATTCTTTCTAATCTTCTCCCAGTGGAATCACCTTTTCTAAAACTTCTCAAATTAAAAATCTTCCTTCACTGACTCTATATGATGGTCTTCAACCGAATATTCTAATATAATCCCTAGCAGAGTTTCCAATTTGTTAGCTCTCAAAAACGCAGGTAAAGATACCTCAAGAGGCTGCCAATCTCCTGATACGTTTTAGGGTAACAGACAAGGTTGAAAGAATTCACCTTCTATTCTTCAAGTTTTGCTAAACCTAGGTGGGTGTACCAATCTGAATGAAGCAGACTTAACTTATGATTATTATTCTGAAATGCTTTGTCCACAATGGCAGATAGAAGTGAACAAATGAAATCAAACCTGATAGCAATAACAATCTTCTGATTTAAATCCTAAAGTGCTTAATTAACAAATGTAAAACAGATGTAAAGAAACTAAATGAATCAAAATGATGAAATGCAGAGACCAGTGCCTTATTGGGTATGTGGAGTCAAATGAAAAAGAAGTGGGCAACTTATTCTGGCAGAAAATCAAATTGTTGGCATATGTTTTGTTTACAACTTGTATAAACATGGAGGATTATGACTACTGAGCTCTACTTTAATAATCTAGATGAATCTCCCTGATTACTATGATCAACCAAAAGGGTTTATTCTCTCCTTGAGAGAACCAGTTAATTAACCACACAGATACAACAAGTGTGCACTGATAAACTAAAAATAAACTTGTTATATCAATTTAAACAAACAAAAAGAATCAACTTGGAGATAGCTTAGCAATACTTTTCAATAAACTCAACAGACAATTGACACCAGAAATAAACTACCACACTAGCTGAATTTCATTGAAATCACCATTTGAAAACATGCAACATAGTCTCTGGAATGAGAACTTTATTCTACTGTGTCCATTCCTAATCTACTATATCTATTCTAAAATCTGATCTAAAATCTCATCTTTCAATTACAATCGAGAGTGCATATTTATACACTAGCATCAGGAAACATATCACTTCAAATTCATGTTGGCCAACTGTAGTATTCGGGAAAATTTCATGTCAGCTTGCAACGGTATTTTAGAAATTTACATGTCAACCACAGTGTTTGAATTCTTGTTAATCACCAATGGAACAGTCGTTGAGACATCCAGAAAGTATGCCGAAGGAAATTCAATCGCTAGTCATCCGCCCCATGCTTTATTCACTTTCACCGTGACTTTCTACCATCGGGGAGAAATCATATCGAATACCTTTATGTTTCCCCGAGATCACATTTTTGTTATATTTGTTTCAGTTACTGAGACACAAGAGTCTTTCTCACCGAGAGGTGATTTTGTTTTCATTCACTGTTGCTGTAACTTAATGGTATCGGAGAGACCTCTTGAAAATTACTTTGTTATACCGAAAGACCCCAACCATCCTTGAGTGTCGCTGAGACATCATTTTTTATGCCGATGAGGTCCTTCATTTTCCATCAGCGAGACTGAAGGTCACTCGCCGAGACCACATACCAATATCGCTAACTCCTACCGATATGCCCCTTTCATCCTTAGGTTGCCAAGCCAACACCAACCTCTCACCAAAAACCATTCATTAGACTTAGTCAGAAAGACCCAACGAGCTTGCCAAGACTTTACATCAAAGCTCATAAGTCATACTGAGATGCATCTGTCTGTCTTACTAGCTTTTGCCATAACCCAATAGAGTTGGAGAGAAGTCACATAGATTACCTTATGTCTCCTCGAGATGTATTCCTTTATTTCACATGTATCGTTGTAACCTTATGATATTGGGGAGACCCTATGTAGATTAGACCATGCCATAACGAAACACCCCGAGCTCACCTTAGATCGCCAAGAGAAAGCAATTCTCACACCAACATAATCCCCATGCACATTATCGGCGAGACATATCAATATCGGGGAGACCTCTTGTAGAATGCTTTGATTCATACCGAAAGTCTTCATCAAAACTGAGTAGCTGAGACAAGGCAATTCTTATGCCGACAAGGACCCTTTTGTTTTCCATCGGTGAGACTGAAGGTCACTCGCCGAGACCTCTTATCGAGAACCTTAACTCATACCAATATCACATCCCTTTAAGCTGTTGATCGGTGAGACACAATTAACCTCTCATCGAAAGCCATTTGAGAGAAACCTTTTATGCTCCCTCGGTGAGACATATACACTTCGCTATGACTACTCACCGAAGACCCTTATTTTTGGCTGAAGAAAAACCCCATATGTGATGTCGGCGAGACTGAAGGTCACTCTCTGAGACCTTATATTGAGAGCAACATGTTTGGCTGAAGAAATCCTTCTATGTGTTGTTCAGTGAGACCACAAGAGTTTTCCATGACCATATATCGACGCTGCAACTCCTACCAAAATAACCTTTTGCACGGGTTGGTGAGACACCACAAAGTTGTTATGACATTTCACTGAAGCAGGAACCTTTGCCGATAAGACATTCAGTACATCAGTCGGTGAGACCACATACCGAATACAACACTTATGCCAATATGAATTATCCCCAGTTGTCGAAACAAAGAAATTGTCATGCCGATAACTGCCAGTGAGTAAACTCCAATCGCCGTGACATAGAAAATGTCTTGCCGGTAGGCAACACAGATGTTTCAAGCAGAAGAATGAATTGGGAAGACCCCGATATTGTCGCGCTAATACAGACCATGATGTGAAAAATGCAGGACCCCATGGAACAATGAGACCATATGGCAAGAAATGGGTGAAATATGCACACAGTAGGACCAATCTAGAAATTTATGAGTGAAATCAACATGTAAAATCATCAAATTTTTACAGTTCCAACACTATCGAAGGTCCAATCCAATTTTTTCTTCCTAGATGGTTGTATGCATGTTCTTTTGTGGCATCACGTCTACCCCAAGGTTTCTTCTTTAATATGTTGGGTGATCCCACAATACTGGTTTACAATTTTTGGCCAAATTGGACACTGATCTAATTTTTTCTAACTAAATCTTCACTTTCGGGCACCTATAGTGGCTAAACCGCAAGGAATTTGAAGATGATGCAAACTAGTGATTTGTGTCATTTTGTTTGTAGAATCTGAATATATTTTTTCCAATTTTTTTGGAATCAAGTTGCACTTCTTTTTCCATCTCCTTTGAAAATTAGTTTTCTTTAGTAAACATCATTTCTAAGGAGTGTCACTCACTGTATAACACATAATTTTTTTTCCATGAAGGATAAAATTCTCTTTTTTAAAAAATTTAGATTTGTAACTACAATATGTAGCACTTCCAATTGGTTTCATAGTGTTTTATTGAATATTTTTTCCTTAATCAAGTTTCAAAGTCAAACCAATTATAATTAAGACATAGGTGGACTATATAAGACATAACTTTTTTTGTATGTATCAAAATTCTTTTTTTTTTGTTGGATCAAGAACTTCAATATCTTTTGCACTCATATTTAAAAAAAATAAAAATTGATAATCTTCTATTTTTCCACATGTACAAAACAAAGAGCTTTATTTTCGATGAAAAACCTACATTCACAAGAAATAAAAAATAAATATAATATTTAAATTAAATTTATTTAAAATTATACTTTTTGGGAAGCTTATAATAAGGACTACATACTTTAAAAAAATAAAATTTAAATGAATTCATTTGATCCCCCAAAAGGTAAATCAAAAGTGGGTTTTTATCAGTATTTTGATAGGTGTAAAGGAGAATCTATTATAGGTATGGTTTAAAACTAGCGGGGTTCTATCAAAGGGGGTTTGATATAAGGTAGTTTAATCAAACCCTCTTCAATTGGAATTCTTTAAATGGAACTTTGTAAGGGTTAAATCATTATATTTTCCAAAAATATGTGATTTTAGCAAAAATCAAAATCTCCCAGAAATTGTAAACCAACTTTGTGGGATCACCTTACTCAACTCCTCAAGGTCCCTAACTATTCTACATGGAAGATGAAGATACAAATTATTATATTGAAAACTCATAATACTAAGAGCAGGGTGAATCAATATTATTTCAAACCACTTAAACATTTAAAAATTTATTCCATATAACATATTCAATTTTTAGTAAGAAAAGAAAGCAGGAAAACATCTATCAAAACCACATAACACATGAACGCCATACTTTTACATCAAAATCCAAAAAAAGGAAAAAACAAATTGAGGATTAGTTCACAATATATTATAACCAATTATAAGATATTACAAAAGTGCACACTATAGGTGGACTCACTATCGTAGTGGACTCACTTCCCATAGAAAGAATAAAAAATAAAAGAGAGAGGTGGTACAAAGCCAAACATTAACTATTAAAAATACATCTACAACATGCTTTCAAATATAGTTCCACTAAATCTCAATACACAGAGTCAACACACTTCATATCACTCTACTCTAACACTTGGATTTTTTTATAGTTAATCACTTTCACACAATTCATATAAAAAATACTTGTGTTTGAACACCACGACATTGAAATGAACTTACATATATATTCATCACATTCATAAAAACCTATAGCATCAATTAGTTTGGCCTAATAATATGTATCATGTAAAACAAAAAAATTCAACTACCATTCAAATCATATACACATTGTACCTTAATTCAAAAGCATGTAACACCTCAAATAGGTTAGGGTGGACCCATAATAGTTCCCTTATAATAAATCAATACTTAAACTTCACGCACAACTCAAAACATATTATATCAGCATCATTGGTGACCTAACATCATAATTCACCAATTGATCAATCACAAGCCAAAATGTGGACCTCCAAACTTCACGTCATTTGGAACATAGGTGTACTTGACACTTGTAAATACCTCCACAAATTTACAAGACAAAATATTATTCCACGTTGAAGTGCAAAGTCATTGAAGCATACACACTGCACTTGAAACACTGTCATTGGTAAACTAGATATTTTTTTATTCATAACTTCTTCACCAAAAGGAAAAAAATGTAAAAATTTAGATTTAGACTCCTCTAATATACACCAAAATTGTATTAGAACCAAAGACTATAATTTTTCAAAGTGGACCAATGCTAACTGTGTATATGCTTAATTGTAATCTAAATGAAAACATAAAAACACTAAATAAAACATTAATCTAAAGAAATTGAAAACAAATTAACAAACAAAATTCTTCTTCAGTGTCGTCCCATTTTTCTCTATCCACAGAGATTCTTTTGAAGCTTTTTGGCTCTCAGATTGTGTAAGCTTCTCCAAATGGCTGCTGCAGAACGAGTATGCAAAGGAAAACTATTCTATATGTTGGTGAAGATGGAATTGTTGATACGGATATGGACAGGGGCTGTGATTATGCACAGGGGCTATGAATTGAAAATGTATCATGGTTCTACTGCTATTATGCTATGATTCTTTGCTATTGCTATGAAAATGCTCTATGAATGTTAATGCTACTTGCAATTTGCCTATAATTTACTTGCTTAAAATTCTATATGATTTTGGAGCTCCCGGCAGCTGTATTTATAGATTTTTGCAAGCTCCATCCCGGCTGGCAAGAATCTACGGCTATGAATTGTCTGGTAGGTTTGAATGGTGAGAGATTGAGAGGTTGAGAAGAAAATGGGGGAGGTTGAGAGTTTGGAGAGAAGAATGGAAGCTTGTCTTCAACCCACGGGAACAAGCCTGCACAGAAACAGAGAAATTTAATTTTCTGTTTTGGTAGTTTGTTTCCCGGGAGTTGAAGATAAATCCCAAATTAAATAAATATTTAAATTTATTTAATTTTATTTATTACTTTTGATATTTGATTTTTGATTTTGAAAACTATAGAAGAATTAATTAAATATTTTGTAATATTTAATCATGATGTGACTTTAGAAGATTTTTGAAATATTTAGAAAAATTTAATTAAATATTTTTGGAAATATTTAATTATGAATAGATTTTTGAATTGAATTGGAGGAATTTTGAAATGATTTTAAAATGA
Organism: Sequoia sempervirens; assembly: GCA_007258455.2. Lineage (NCBI taxonomy): Eukaryota > Viridiplantae > Streptophyta > Pinopsida > Cupressales > Cupressaceae > Sequoia > Sequoia sempervirens. Next base: position 117,973,830 of record VDFB02271358.1, read on the forward strand.
ATATTGGATTAGAGGAAATAATCAAATATTTTGGAATATTTAATTATAAATGATATTTAGAAGAATTATAATATTTTAATCTTTATTTGAATAAAATATTCAAACTAAGATTATATGATAATTAATATAAATAAATTGTAACATTTATTTAATTAATTAAGAAATGAATATGAAAAGGTGATTAAATATTTAATCGAAATGAAATCATGAACAATATAAATAAATTATTTAAATTTATTTATATGTAGATAGAATCAAAAGATTTTAATTAAATATATTAAAAATATTTAATTAATTACCAGACAATGTGATATGACCATTTTTAAGTGTATACATTTTGCCCCTCTTTGAAGTGATGTGTTTTACGCATTACTTCAAAGAATTTTGAAATTTTGCCCCAAATATTGATTTGAAATGTTGATAAATGTATGCCCCCGCGAACGATGAATCAATATTTGAATTTGATTTTTATTTTTATTTTTATTTTTATTTTTTTTGAATTTTGAATTTTGAATTTTTATGATTTTAAAGATATCGATTCAGCGTTCAAAAATTATGATATGAAGAAATTGACCTGATAAGATATGAAATGAAAATTTGATGAAGAAAGTGAAAATATGATAAAAATTCTCCAATTTTACCATTATATAGGTTAAAAATGTCATTTTCCATGTCATTTTCAATTTTAACCTAGTAAAATTTGCAAATATTGAGCTCTGAGTTGATAATCATGGCACTTCCAGTTCACCTGCACCGTTTCGAGCGTATCCGACGTCATCAGCGGTCGGCGCACTACGGACCTCCAGTATGTGTCTCGCAAATTCCTGTCTTTCGAAAATTTTGTTTTTGCGCACGTTTCTAATGTGTATTATAGAAGTTTTTGAGTTTTAGCGCTCTTAAGGTTTTTCATAGCGCAATCAATAATTTTCATAGCGCGTTTAATACTGTAGCGCCCTTAAGGCGTATCGTAGCGCATTTGAAATTTTCCATAGCGCATACAATGTCGTAGCGCCCGTGAACTATTTCGTAGCGCATATGATATGTATTGTAGCGCTATTGATTTCTTAGCGCACTTGAAACTTATTACAGCGCTTTTGATATGTCTTGTAGCGCAAAATATTTCATAGCGCATATGATAAGTTTTGTAGCGCTCTTGATTGATTCTGTAGCGCAAAAGTTTCTTTAGCGCTGATAAGGAATTTTGTAGCGCCCACAATTAGTTCTGTAGCGCTTTTTGTTCCACATGATAAATTTGTTTCCCAAATTGTTGGAGAACAAATAGTAGCTGATAAATTTGCTTTTAAAGTTGTTAAAAACAAATAGGATAGATAAGTTTTCTCCTAAAGTTGTTAGAAAGAAACTTGATGTTGATTATTCGCGTTCCATGATGATGAAAAACAAATAATTTGATTGATTCATTTTGGATTGATACGTTAAGATGATTTGATATTGATGTTGTTTTGATGATGTATGTGAACAAGAGAGACTAGGTGTCTTGCAGGTACGAGAGACTTTCCCGAGCACATGGTCATTGATTCCTCATTTATTACAGTCTGATAGAGATGTGATTGATGCTTGTGGTTTGACTTCATTACTTGATATGCCCGAGGTTCGCCTCAATAGGGCTCTATTGACAGCACTTGCAGAGAGGTGGCATAGCAACACCAACACCTTTCATTTACCGACCGACGAGATTACAGTGACTCCCGAGGACGTATATCGCATCCTACGGATCCCAGTGATGGGAGAGATTGTTGTTTTTGACAGACGAGAGGCTGGAGGTACTCTTGCTTTGAGACGGATATTCAGAGATGATCAGATTGCTGGGTACTTCATCCCATGGGGTGAGATTACAGATGCCTATCCACCACTACTAGTTGTACTTGCAGGATTCATTGGAGGTGTGTTGTGCCCCGACCATAGGTCGAAGGGGTTCGTGATCAGATGGGGTCATTTCTTAGAGAGCATGGTGATGCAGGGGACACGGTATGCATGGGGTACCTGTATGCTAGCCCACTTATATGACGAGCTACATCATATCGTATATGGTAGAGGCTGGAGTTTTGCTGTTGGATGTTCATTATTACAGATATGGGCATGGGAGCATTTTGCAGTGTTACGTCCATTGACTCGAGGAGAGCGACCAGCTGGTCGAGCATACAGATGGAGATATGCACATATTATTGCTCAGCCTAGACTGGGCAAACTAGTGTATTGGCAGCGGCTGTTAGATATTTTGGACACAGTATGCTGGAGGCCATATTTGGATTGTGAGCCATGGCCAGAGGATGCGAGGGAGATGCCTTTTGTATGTACTTCCAGATTTTTGATTGGACGGACCACATGGATCTTGGAGAGATTTCTTGCTGGACGTGTATTGCGACAGTTTGGTCGGACTCAGGGTATGCCTGTTGGTTCAGCTATTTATGCACGGCGACAAGCAAAGCTTGCAGTGTGGGGCCCACGGATCTCTTATGATGCAGCGGTGGCAGAGTTTATCAGTTTAGGTGCACAGATGTGGGACTACCAGGCGGATGTTTTGGATGCAGGGGCGACACCAGAGTATGTGCAGTATGTTCTACAGCATCCTCCTCCACGTATGTTTGATCCTGATGAGGCTATCGCTCCTGTCATTGGACAGAGACGTCGACAGAGAGACTCAGAGTCAGGTGATGACGATTCAGAGGACAGTGATGACGAGGAGGGTAGTGGAGATGATGAATCAGATGGAGATGATGGTGATGATGGTAGGGGTGGCAGGAGAGGTGGCAGGAGAGGTGGTAGAGGAGGTAGGGCAGGCAGAGGTGGACCACGGATGAGGCATACTGACCCATCCCCGTCAGTGGATCCGATAGTAGCGAGTCAGATATCTTCTCTGCAGAGCACAGTACAGAGCTTACAGGCTCAGCTATCACAGGCACAGGCCTTGATTTCACAGTTGCAGGGTCAGGTGACTTCGATCACTGCCGAGAGAGATGCGGCTAGATAGCGGGGTGAGCAGGCCATTGCCTTAGCAGATAGCCTACAGAGAGTGGCAGGGAGCACTTTTCCAGGTGATATGATGAGAGAGGTTACGAGGGCTACTCGAGAGGTAGAGTTTTATCGCACTAGATATCATGATGTAGTCCCAGCTGAGCAGAGAGAGAGCTACACTCAGTCACGATCTACTCATGGTCGCTCTCGTACTACCAGCAGGGGTGTGACATAGCCATTACCTCCTAGAGGGCCACCGGGGTCAGGCGGAGCAGGTCCATCAGGGGCAGGTGATACAGGTCCATCAGGGGCAGGTGGTATAGGTCCTAGGCCAGCTCCATCATAGGATAGCTCTGCCTAGTGCATTGTATATGATCTCTTTTATGATATTCTGTTGAGACATTTTGTATACACCGTGAGATGATCACATTTTTGATGATATTATATCATTTGTAGTTTGACATCCTTGTACATTTTGACATTCATTTTTGAAATATATGAAATGCAGTGATGATTTTACATGATATATATATATGATGTGTACTATATGATGGCTTCATGATTTATGATTATTTATATACATGATGGTATGAGATGAAATTTATTTGATGAATGAATGTATGATGTATGTATGTTTTGTTTTTATGATTTTTTTAATGCAAATGTATGTAAAATGTATAAAACAATGTTTTGTGAATGTCAAAATATACTCAGTCATATTTGAAAAGATATAAATCTTTGATTCTTTCCCAGCTTTTTAGAAATCTATAAATGCAAAATGCAAATTCTAACATGAATGCAATCTATACTAACCATGCAGGACATTCATACAATATTGCCATTTGGAGATCTTATACATGCTTTTTGTATCATCATAGAGCTTTGAAATGTTGAAAGTTAATACAAGCATCAAAGGGTATGTTAGCACCAGTGATGACCTGAGTATTGCTTTCATGATTTTTAATATAGCAAGTTAATACAAACATCTAGGTATAATTGAACCAAGATGACCTGAGTATTGCTTGCATAAACAGACAAGAGTTAACCCGTTTCCCATGCAAATTCTGAAATGTCATCCATGATCCATAGTAGAACTTAATGTCACCATGGAATATTTGCCTTGAAAGTACTTCAATGAGGATTTTCCTCATAAAGCAGAGAGAGACAAAGAAAAATCATACTCCTTCGCGCTTTCTAGTTGTTTATCATCGAATTACTCCAGAGATATGATAGAAAATCAAACAACTATTCAAATCCTGCTTAAGGCATTTCAAACATTTATTCAGATTAAGATCATCCAATTTGGTTATCATTATTGATATTCTCACTTCAATAGTTGTTTGGATCATGTTGTTTTTGATTTTCATTGGCATAAACATGTTTGTGATTGATTTGATTTGACAATGTTTGTTTTATTTTGTCAAACTGTTATTTGTCTACTTGTGATATTTTGAAAGTTCGTTGCCCCTCTCTTGTATGTTTCTGCGTTTTTCCCCCAGTGTAAACACAACCTAAAGATAAAAGATATGTACAAATTCATCAAGCCATGATGAAACCTAAAGATTCCCATTATATGGTATGGATAATGAAAGATATATACAGATGATAGACGTGGACGAATGATGCCTAAAGTGAAAATAAGACATAAACTAATAAATGGAGGAGCCCATTGTAATCACAAGTAGCGCTTGTTTGCCAAGTTTTCACCACTTGTTTTTATTGCACTTTTTCAGGATTTTTCTGATTTTTTATTTTTTATTTTTTTAGGACTTTTTATGATTTTTTTGATTTTTTTCAGGACTTTTTATGATTTTTTTGATTTTTTCCAGGAATTTTTAGACATAGAACTTCTTAAGATGAATACTATTGATTGGCTCACTAAAGGTCCACCTCGATGTGGATAAGCCCGGTATGCTCGAGTGCCTTAACTACAATAACAAATGGACTGAAGTAATTAATTTCAAATTGCCTCTTTTCTCTATCTTGCGTTGCGGCTGGTTTTCCTCAAAACTTCGTCCACCCACCCAGAAATACCGTGGCTTAACTCTGTGATTATAACTACGAGATATGACTTGTTGATAACCTTTCAAGTGATCAGCTGCATGTTGGAGTCTTTCATCTAACAGTTCGAGTTCTTGAAGGCGAGAAACTCGGTAGTCTTCATCACTTATCAATCCCTTAAGTGAAACCCTAAGCGAAGGTATTTCAACTTCCAATGGTAAGATTGCTTCTGCTCCATAGACTAAAGCATATGGTGTAGCTCCTGTTGGTGTGCGAATACTAGTTCTATATGCCCACAAAGCTGGGTTGAGTTGAACATGCCAATCACGTCCAGCATCATTTACTGTCTTCTTTAATATCTTTAAAATGGTTTTGTTAGAAGCTTCTGCTTGACCATTACCTTGTGGATAATAAGGTGTGGAGGTACATGTTGAGATAACTAAATCTTGCAAAGTTCATCAACATCTGATTCTTAAAAGGTCTTCCATTATCGATGGCAATAGAATTAGAGATTCCATATCTAAAGAAATAATGTAATTCAAGATAAGTAGAGATGTCACATTTTACCAGGTCAGCTTGTTGTTAGAGGAGCGACTTTAAAATCCATTTGTAAATGATATTCCCACAGTAGTTGTGATGATAAACTTATGACCATTTTAATGATAGGGATGTATTTTACCAACGGATCGTCAAGGAAAAGGGCCATGTTGAAATAAAAGGCTGCAATTCTTGTGCAGGTGCATGAATAAGATTCCCATGGATCTGGCATTTAGAACACTTCTTAACAAAGGTAAAAGAATCTTGCTCCATGGTAGGCCAATAGTATCCCATTCTGACAAGTTTCTTTGCTAAAGTCAAACCACTTGAGTGAGTTCCACAAATACCACCGTGAACCTCTTGTAAGGCTTTTTCAGATTCGTCACGTTCAAGACATCTAAGGAGTGTACCATCAAGACCACGTCTATAAAGGATATTGGCAATTAAAGTATAACGGGATGATTGACGAATAAAATTCCGTTTTTGGTTTCAGGATAAATCTGAAGGAAAAGATGTTATCTTTCAAATAGAGTATAAGTTTTGCTATATAAGGGTGATCCAAGACAGTTAAGCTGACATAAATTGGTTTTGAGTTATCATATCACGGGGAGAAAACAATTGTTCCACAGAATTCATACTTGGTTGATCTTCCTGATATTTGCTTAATAAAGCAATGGTAGCCATTGCATCTGCAGCTTTATTGTCAATTCTTGATATTTGTGAAAACTTGATTGACACAAAATATTTCTTATAATCATCCACCATGTTTTTGTATGGTAGTAACTTATCATCTTTGGTTTGATAGTCATCATTAATTTGATTAATGATAAGTTGTGAATCGCCATAAACTTCCAGCTCTGTAATCTGCCATTCCAAAGCTATCTTTAATCCTATGAGTAATGCCTCATATTCTACTATGTTATTTGTGCAAGGAAACATCAACCGATATGATCGTGAGATGGTATGTCCTTTAGGTGTAACAAAAAGAATCCCTGCCCCCGAGCCATATTGTGTATAAGATCCATCAAAGTACAATGCCCACGGTCTCTGATTTTTTGTTGTAAAGAAATCTGCATCAGGAAACTCAATATGCATTGGATTGTCTTCTTGTAAAGGAGCTTCAGCTAACTGATCTGCAATGACCTGTCCTTTAATCGCTTTTTGATCTACATAGTGAATATCAAACTCACTTAAGATCATTACCCATTTTGCAAGTCTTCCTGTTAAAGTGGCTCTGCTTAATAGGTATTTCAATGGATCTATCTTTGTTATCAGCTTAACTGTATGAGTCAACATATAATGTTGCCACTTTTGAGAAGCAAACACTACTGCAAGACAGGCTTTTTCAATGAAACTGTAGTTTAACTCATGTCTTGTTAAGGTTCTGCTGATATAATATATAGCCCTTTCTTTACCTGTAGAGTCTTCTTGTGCTAGCAATGCACCCAAAGATACTTCTGTTGCTGAAATATAGAGTATAAGCGGCTCTCCTGGAATAGGTGGAATTAGAACTGGTGGATGTGTAAGATATTGCTTAATCTGATTGAATGCTGCTTCACATTTGTCATCCCATTTAAATGGAACATTTTTATGCAATAGATGTGTGAATGGAAAGCTTTTGTCTGCTAGTTGAGCTATAAACCTTCTAATGGACTGTAATCTTCCTTGTAAGGATCTTAATTGACTGATATTTCATGGTGGAGGCATATCCATTATAGCTTGTACCTTTTCTGGATCAACTTCTATACCCTTTTCTGAAACAATGTACCCGAAGAGTTTTCTAGATGTAACACCGAAGACACATTTCTTTGGATTCAGTCGAACATTGAATTTTTCCATTCTGACAAAGATTTTTGACAAGATTTCTAGGTGTTCATCTCGTGTATGATATTTAGCAAGTAAATCGTCAACATAATCTTCCATGAATGTATGTATCATATCATGAAAAATAGTTGTCATTGCTCTTTGATAAGTAGCTCCAGCATTCTTTAACCCGAATGGCATGACATTCCAGCAATAAGTACCCCAAGGACATGTGAATGCTGTTTTATCTTGATCTTCTGGTGCAATTTTTATCTGGTTGTATCCTGAGAATCCATCCATTAATGAATACATTGCATGACCAGCAGTTAAGTCAACAATCAAATCTATGTTAGGTAAAGGAAAATCATCTTTAGGGCATGCTTTATTTAAATCCCTGAAATATGTACAAACTCTGATCCTTCCATCTGGCTTTGAAACATGTACAATGTTTGAAATCCATTATGCATAGTCAATAGTTCGAATGAATCCAACATCTAAAAGCTTCTTTAATTCTTCCTTGACCAATAATGCAACATGTGGATGCATCTTTCTGAGTTTTTGCTTTACAGGTTTTATCCCAGGTTTGATAGATAAATGATGCATTATCAGATTAGGATCTAACCCTGGCATATCAGCATATGACCAAGCAAAGTTAATTTGATTATCCTTCAAGAATTGCATGAATTTCTGGACTTCTTCAACTGTTAATGATGCTGCAATTTGCAAAACTTTTGGCTGCTCTGGTGTACTTATGTTGATTGATTCCGTTGGTTCAATCAAAATAGAAGATCTTTCATGATAATACTTGGGAAGAGTGTCAAGTTTCTCATCCTTCAATGCCTCAGAAAGGTTTTCACTGTCAGATTCGCTCTTTATTTTTCTTTTGTTTTGATCTATCACTGCCTTTTTTCGGTTTTCATCAATAGATCCATCTTTTATTTCATTTATTTTGCAGCTAAGAGACTTGACACTCTCCTTGTCAAAATCATGAGTATAAGATTCTTGAATGAAACAATTGTTTTCTTCATTTGAGGAACAAAGGAAAGTTATAACATCTTCATCATTACTGAATGTAGGAATATGGATAGGTGCGTCAATGTCCCAATCTATAAGTTCTGGATAAACTAAAGGCATAGGATCATTAGGTTGGGTAAGGTCTTGAATTGTCAAAGTCATGATGTGGTTGTCATCCTCATGGTAAACAAGGTCTGTGATGGTATTCTCCTGTTGATTATCAATTTCGTTAGAATCTGATTCTTCCTCACTTGAGTCATGATCGCTTTGTAAAATATAATCGAGTGGAGGCCTTGAACCTTCTCCTTGTATAAGAACAGGTGCATATTTATGTATAGTATCAATTTGTTTATCCCTCCAGAATTCATCATTATAAATGGTGTCCCATTCATATTCATTAGAATCAGTATCTGAACTATTTTGCAATTGGAAAACTGATTCATGAGATTTATCTGACACAGATTCTCCTTTATGAACTAATGATGTCTGCTGTGAAGTAAGTTCTTCTTTATCTTTACCATATCCAAGTCCTGTTTTATCACTTGAATGCTTTGAAATAGGCTGAATTGGTTCCACAATTCCTTCTCTTCGTTTCCCTATAGGACCATTCCCTTCATAACCCATCTTTTGCATAATAGCGTACCCTTTACCATATTGTTCTTTAGGTAACTTAATGTGTAAGAGAGATTCATCTTCATCTTTGTATAGACAATTTAAGATGTCCCTATCTTCAGCTTCTTCTTCAGTGGTATTAGCTCTAATGAATTTTCCATCAAACTTTGTGATTGGCACGGAAGTTTGAGATGTAGGAGTTACAATCTTTTGATTTGGTAAACCATGTGATCTTGGAGGAGGTAAAGTAGAAAGAGATAGTGAATATTCACCTACCCCTTTGTCTTTAAACTTCAGCTTAGTATCAAGATTCTTTGTCAATTCTTGCAATTGGACTTGTAGATTGGAAGAAGAAACAACAAGAGCTTCTCTATTGTGTGGCACAAAGACATCTTGACTCACCCTAAGATTGGAACAAGTTTGGGTACTATTGTAATCAGCTTGTATAGTTATTTCTTGTCCATCATATGGAAACTTGATACATTGATGATATGTTGATGGTACGGCTTGCATATCATGGATCCACGGACGACCCAAAAGTATGTTATAAGACAGATCTCGATCTAGAACTTGACAAAAAGTATTCTTCACAACAGGTCCCACTCTGATAGGTAACAATATTAATCCCTTAGAAGCTCTTTCTTCATCATCATATGCCTTAATGGTTATCTTCCTTCGTGAATCAATTTCATTTTCTGAAATTCCTAAGGCATTTATCAATTTTAATGTACAAATATTCAAACCGGCTCCTCCATCTATTAAGACACGTCTAATTCGATGTTTATGGATCATGACTTCAAGATAGAGCGAGGAATTATGTGGATGTGTTATAGAAGCATCATCTTTATCGGAAAATGAAAGACAAGTGGGGGAAGACAAATGTCCCACCATGGCTTGAAATCTGTTTGCATCTAGATCAGTATCAACAGTTGTGTTCACAAGCGCTTCTTCTAAAATATTTTTGTGTATGGGGGATATTTTAAGAAGTTCAAGAATAGAAATTTGAGCTGATGTTTTTCTCAATTGATCAACCAGATTATACTGAGTTGGAGAAGAAATAGTTGTTTTAGATGAACTTCCTTTTAAAACAACCTTTGCTTGACCTCTTGTTGTTACATTAACCTGTTGATATTCTTGTTTTTCTTTAATTTTGATAACATTAATCCGATTATCATCTGTGTAAATATAGCGGATTATATTGTCTTCAACATTATGTATGCTTTTGGCTTTGGTATCCGATGTTTCCCCCTTTTGGTAGTTTGGCAAAGGATCTTTGAATGCTTGATGATCATCATTGGTATGATGTCCCTCAATTGTAATAGTACCATTGTCAATTAAATCTTGTACTAGATTTTTCAAAGCTTGACAATTGTTTGTTCTATGACCTTTACATCGATGATAATTGCAATAATACGAGTCATTCCATGATGGTGGTTTAACTCGTGGCTCATAATCTCTTTGTGGTGGTAAAGTGATAACTTTATTATCAAGAAGTTCCTTAAGAGCAGATTCAAGAGATTGACCCAAAGCAGTAAAAGTCCAGTCGATTTGAAAAGAATGAAGGTCTAGACGGATTTGATATTTGGGTCATTGCCAAGATTATTATTGAAATTACCATGATTTTGATTGGTATTTTGATTGGTCATGTTCTCTTGCTTGGAAATTTGTCCTTGTTGATTGTTGTTTCCTTGTTGAATTGTATTTCCTTGTGAATTGTTTCTTGGAGCACTTGATAGATTGAAAATGGATGGTCTTGTTCGTAAATTATTTGCATCCACTATACCATCATTAACAACATTTTTGTTTCTATTCCAAAACCTTGTTTTATCGTTGTTTTGATTTGATGTACTTGGATTATCAAGTTTTATCACTCCCCTTTTAACCAAGGCCCCTTCAATAGTGATTGCATTTTCAATCAGTTTTTCAAAGTTATGAGGACAATGAAGGTTAAGCCTATAGCTTAATTCTGGATCAAGGCTATTGATAAAAATATCCATCTTTTCCTTTTCAGGAATAGGACGAGAATATCGTGCAAATAATCTTCTCCATCTTTGTAAAAATGTAGTAAAGGGTTCTCCTACTTTTTGTTTTACTTTACAAAGATCAAGCATTGTTATTTGATGTTGAATATTGTAGGAGTATTGTGAGATAAACTGATTTATCAACTCCTCAAAAGTTTTGATAGGTGGAGTAATTTTTGAAAGCCACTCCATGGATTGTACACCTAGACTTCGTGGAAATAATCGCATCAAGTAAGTATCATCATAGGCGAATTCAAGACTCATGTTTCGGAAATCCCTAACATGGTCTATGGGATCAGTTTTTCCATTATACCTATCATACTTAGGAATTTCGCAATGTTTTGGAAATGGGATCATTTGAAGACTCCTATCAAATGGATAAGGAGATATGTCTTCCAAAACATATTTCTTTGTTGTACCTCCTTGCATTTCCTTTATTTGCCCTTGTAATTCTTTTATCTGTTGGTTAAGAGCACTAAAGTCATTAGGAGGATTTTCAGGATTCTGTTTAATCCCCTCTATGTCAAAGGTGTGAGGCAACTTAGCTCCTTGATTAGCTAATGAAAGAAAGTATTTTTCTTTGTTACGTTCTAGGATTCTTTCCATAAGAGTATGGAATTGAGGATCTTGTTCTGCTTCTTGAAGCTTTTCTTCCGTTATCTCATCAAGATTAAATGTGTCCTCTTCTTTTTCATTTCGATCACCCATTTTACTAGTTGTAGTTTCTCCCTCGTCTTTTTCCATTTGTTTTTGAGATCTTGTGAGAACAGGCATAGATTTTACTCCAAATTTTACTTACTTTTGATCAAAAAAAGTGAAATAGTGCAATTGATGTGGTATGTATAAAAGTTAGAATAGAATGAAAATTCTATGACTTATACGAAATTTTCTAATCTTATAGCTTGTGTTGTTCCCTAAGTGAAAGGATGAAAATCCTGTTAATGGGAATATAAGCAAAAGATCAAGAAAATGATAATTTTTGCACTTTATGAAGTTTTGATCATGGCTTTGTAAAAAGATGGATTTAGTGATAGATGCCTAATGTATTCTAAGTTCTTTATTGTAAAATTTGATTTGGACGAGTAGAGTATTCGATTGCTGGTTGGGGAATATAACTAAAACGGATGCGTTGACTATGGTTATGCCTTTGAGAAAGGGCTCTTCTTTGAAAATAAGCTTGTGAATACAAGGGCTCTATGGCATAATCATCTGAAAGACCTCTAACACAATCATGATACCTATGAAGAAAAGTTCTATATTTAAGTAAAACTTTTCGACTTTGATATAAGAATTTTTGTTTCTTCAATAATTTCTTGTGGTTGAGAGGTTTCTTTGGCTTCTTAATCCTTTTGGAAACGGATTTCTTTACAAATTTTGTAGATTTCCAATCTCGTAACATGAGATTGATCAATATGATAATGAGTGTTTTGGATGATCTTTATCTAAATTAATGTAATGTAAACACATCAAACAAGTTAAAAACGGTTGTTTTAAGTCCTATGTTAAACATCAAGTGTGTAACCAAAATGTTTTTCAAAAATTGTTTTAACAGGTTTTACACATGACAAGCACTTCAAACAGACTCACTCTTAGTTCTCAAGTAGGTCATCATAGCAATCAACAGCCCACATCTTAAAACTGCGTCGACTCACACAGCCGTGTCACCCCCGAAAGGGCGCCCGTGTTTTTGTCTTTTCCAGGTGCGTACTCAGAGTGAGGAATCGGATCCCCTGAGCAAACAATCCTTGGCAGTTATATGGTGAGTATCTTGGGGGTAGATTCTTCCCTCCCTGCACTGTGATTGAAACAATGTTGGAACTGACTCGGTTAGTTACTACACTAGGTTCGTAGTAAGGATTTCCGTTCGGTGCGGCAAATGATAGACTCCCTCGAGAGACCTCCCTACCTTTAGAACAAAGGCTTTGGGGATGGTTATCAATGCACACTACCATCAAAAGAGGGTTTCCCCAATTTTGCTTTAAATTTTATAGTGGGGTGGAATAGCCTGGCTTTGGCTTGAACCCACTTGAGTCGTTCCTCTTGGGTGAGTACTTTTTCCCACAAGAGCAGGCTCTCTACAAGGTATTAATAAAACAGTAAATTGCATAAAAGAAAATTGATGAGTTTGGCATTTTGATCACCCAGTTAAGGGGAGAGCATAGGCCTATCACCGAGAACAAAGCAAACAAGGGTTCAATTATTAAGCACCAAAATAAAAAATTTCTAACTAAGTGAAGATGTTGCTTCACATAACAAGAAAATTCAATTTTAAACCCAAATTGAAAGATGAAGTGTCTATCCTAGGATTGGTTAATTTTATGCTTTTAGATGACTACCCTAGGATTGATAAATTTTATGCTTTAGATGGCTACCCTAGGATTGATAAATTTTTTTTTTTTTAATTTTTAATTTTTAATAACTATCCTCGGCTGCGTCGGAGTCAGTTAAACTAAACTAAAGTTACAGATTACAAATTACAGTCTTCCAAAAATTTGCGCTACAAAACATATTACGGGCGCTGCAATACTCATCACGGGCGCTGAAATACTAGTTACGGGCGCTAAAACAGTCTTCACGGGCGCTGAAAGACTCGTTACGGGCGCTAAAACAGTCTTCACGGGCACTGAAAGACTCGTTACGGGCGCTAAAACAGTCTTCACGGGCGCTGAAAGACTCGTTACGGGCGCTGAAACAGTCTTCACGGGCACTAAACTGGAGGTGTTCTTCCGAAACGTGTTTCTTGCGCTATTCTGAGGTTTTTTTTCTGTAACCTGTCAAAAAAAACTGCAAACAAAACATTAAAAAGGGGCAAGTGCCCCACGGTGGGCGCCAAAAATGTGTATATGCTTAATTGTAATCTAAATGAAAACATAAAAACACTAAATGAAACATTAATCTAAAGAAATTGAAAACAAATTAACAAACAAAATTCTTCTTCAGTGTCGTCCCATTTTTCTCTATCCACAGAGATTCTTTTGAAGCTTTTTGGCTCTCAGATTGTGTAAGCTTCTCCAAATGGCTGCTGCAGAACGAGTATGCAAAGGAAAACTATTCTATATGTTGGTGAAGATGGAATTGTTGATACGGATATGGACAGGGGATGTGATTATGCACAGGGGCTATGAATTGAAAATGTATCATGGTTCTACTGCTATTATGCTATGATTCTATGCTATTGCTATGAAAATGCTCTATGAATGTTAATGCTACTTGCAATTTTCCTATAATTTACTTGCTTAAAATTCTATATGATTTTGGAGCTCCCGGCAGCTGTATTTATAGATTTTTGCAGGCTCCATCCCGGCTGGCAAGAATCTACGGCTATGAATTGTCTGGTAGGTTTGAATGGTGAGAGATTGAGAGGTTGAGAAGAAAATGGGGGAGGTTGAGAGGTTGGAGAGAAGAATTGAAGCTTGTCTTCAACCCACGGGAACAAGCCTGCACAGAAACAGAGAAATTTAATTTTCTGTTTTGGCAGTTTGTTTCCCGGGAGTTGAAGATAAATCCCAAATTAAATAAATATTTAAATTTATTTAATTTTATTTATTACTTTTGATATTTGATTTTTGATTTTTGAAAACTATAGAAGAATTAATTAAATATTTTGTAATATTTAATCATGATGTGACTTTAGAAGATTTTTGAAATATTTAGAAAAATTTAATTAAATATTTTTGGAAATATTTAATTATGAATAGATTTTTGAATTGAATTGGAGGAATTTTGAAATGATTTTAAAATGAATATTGGATTAGAGGAAATAATCAAATATTTTGGAATATTTAATTATAAATGATATTTAGAAGAATTATAATATTTTAATCTTTATTTGAATAAAATATTCAAACTAAGATTATATAATAATTAATATAAATAAATTGTAACCTTTATTTAATTAATTAAGAAATGAATATGAAAAGGTGATTAAATATTTAATCGAAATGAAATCATGAACAATATAAATAAATTATTTAAATTTATTTATATGTAGATAGAATCAAAATATTTTAATTAAATATTAAAAATATTTAATTAATTACCAGACAATGTGATATGACCATTTTTAAGTGTATACACTAACCAAAAAATTGAATTTCCTATACACTAACAACTACATTTTGAGAGTTAGCCAATCCTTAACTCAATTGTCTGCACCAGATCAAAGATTCTTCCATCTAAGCATTGGATTAACATATTTATGCATTCTCATGCTTCACCAATGTTGAGAAAGACAACTAAGAGGGGGGGTGAATTAGTTGTAGCAAAAAAATTCCTTTACAACAATCACCAGTGATTAATTCAATTATCATTCACAAAAATTTTATTCTACTAATATGATTAATCATTAAGTGCAAATGAAAAATTTGAAAGAAGTAAAAACATAAACACACGACACTAGAATTACATGGAAAACCCAATAAGAGAAAAAATGTGTTGAGGATTAGCTCACAATATATAGAATATCAAAACTGAATACAAGGGCTCATTGTCAAAGAAGGCTCACTACCAACACATGACTCACTATCTGAATTAGAATTCACTATCCAACAAGGGTTAACCACCTAGAGGGCTCACTACTACATATATACAAAGAATATAGAAGATATTCATTATAGAGAGAAGACAATCTAAATACAACAAAGATTTCCACCACAATTCACTCACACACTTGTAGACATGCTTGAATGATAGAGTACACCTTCAGCTCACTGCTTCGAGAAAACTCACAATTATGCTTTACATTGATCTACTCAACCACACACTCTACTTTGCATCTATCTCACATCAATCTCACATCTATTCCTTTGCATGTGCATAGATTTTCAACAATATCTCATTCTATATTTACACCATCTTCAACTTTGAAACATATCCAATGTAGGCCACACACACCATTTGTATTTACAAATTAAAATAATTAGGTTGACGCAAAAACATTCTAAGATGGAATTTGAATGAGGGTGACCCAAACACACACTTCAACATGCTTCCACAAACTTTGAAAATAGTGTTAAACACAAGGTCGACCAATGTAAAACACATATAAAAATTAAGTACATGCACCCTTATCACAATCTAATCCTTCCATATAACAAAATTATCTTCAAGATGATCATATCAGCTTAACTTCAAAACTAGAAATCATAAGACTTGAACAAGAAGAAATCTTGAGCAACTACATTTCTCCCAGACCTTAGCCAGAGACACTGAAAAACATAGTTCACAACTAGGGAACATAACTTGCACCATGCAATGATCGAGAATCCAAGAATCTAGATATACCAACTTCCAACAACCATGATCAACATATCTGAACCATACCGACATAGGAGAAAAACCTGGAGCAACCACTGAATACCTACAAGCTTTCTTCATTACAATTTTCTTAATATCCTCGATCTATATAGCAAATAGCCTACATCGATGACATTGATGATAATAACAACCAGTTGATAACCAGTTAGCCAGTTGACATCAATGACAACACTTTCATACTTACAACAATATCCCCCTTTGTCATTGATGGCAACACATGATGTGAAAAAATATCAAAGACAACACAATAGCTATAAACACATTTCCTCATTGTTTTATTTTCTTTCCCTTAGATGATAAAATTTATCTCATGATGCTCATCTTCCCTTTTCACATATTCCTCATCTCCCCCTTTGACATCAATGGCAAAGGAAAAATATTTTTTTGTTGACTTCCCCTTTGACATTAAAAATACTATTACCAGTACTGAATACTCTCCCTTATGAGTACACCCAAACAATCTATTCAATGACAACTCCAAACACTACCTACTCCCCTTGGGAGGTAGCCACCAAACATCTGTCGAAAAGAAAGATAGATCCATATACCCATCAGATTGATGCATCTCCATATGCATCTAATTCAAAAAGGGATGGGTAATAACCCCTAACTTATCCCAAAGATACTCAAAATTATATTTAGGAAGAGCCTTCATAAATATGATAGCCACTTGATCCTTCGTTGGTACATACTCAAGCATTACTTCATTCTCCACAACCTTGTCTCTCAAAAAGTGATAGCTAATAAGATACATGCTTTTTCCTTGAATGTATCACTGGATTCTTCAAAATGGTGATTGAACTTGTATTATCACAAAAGAAAGAAATGGGATCAGAGTATGTCCAGTATCATCATGGAATTTAAAATAGGCCCTTAAGTGGTGAAAACTTCAAAAAAATCAAAGTTAGGCAACTTGATGTAACAATTTGAATAAGTAATCTATATTATTTCAAAAATATGTAAGAATAGAATTTGTAGCAAATTGAATGTAGTTTCTAAACTACTAGGTTTTTTTTTTTTAAATCTATTTGGTGAAATTTTTAAATTTCAATGTAGTAGTACTTAAATTTCAGGGAAAAAATAAGAAGTAGGTGTCTATCTAAGCACCCTAATCACAATAAAATGATAATATTTTAGATATAAGTAGAGGACTCATGTCCCTATGTGATGCATTTTTTTTTGTAATTTTTTTCCATATAAATAATTAATTATGAATTTTTTATTACACATTTTAAAAAATATAAAAACTCGTATGTCTAACCACCTTAACTTGGTCAAAAATTCAAGAAATTAATTTTTTTTAATCCTATAGTATGTGAAGCATTGAATGTGATGCATGTTTCAAATTCAAAAAATGTGATACTCTTTGAAAGTTATAGATGTTTTTCAATTAGCCTATCAATCAGGACTTTAGTCATAATTCAAATAGAAAATTAATAATAATTATTTATTAAATTGAACGTAAAGAATAATTTATATTGGTGGAAATCTAAGAATTTCCTTTAAAACCCCCTTTTTGTCTCATCAATTTTGGGTTAAAAAAAAATTTGTCAACCACATGGGCCATCATATCACTTACACATCACCACTTTTTGGCCCATCATGATCTTGAACATACCCATCATCATACACTACTTTGATATCCTTTAATGTCTATTTTATCAATAAAACTTGTGTAGAGAAAGCCGCAACAACATGTACTCAACCTCAACATGATGGAACCCCTCAAAAAATTTCTTTGGTTGTATTTTTAAACTTGTAGTATTTGGCTTGGACCCTTGTTTTAGGCCTAGGGTTATGGTCCTCATCATTTTTTTAGGGTTTGGGTTACCAATACCCTTCAAAATTAACTTATGAGTCTAAAAATCCATGGGAATTCTATTTTTGTATTGACTTGTTGCTCCCGTTCTTCGGTTGTTTAAGTTACTGCTTATGCCATCAAAATCATTATTTTCACCGACCCCCTAGGTTTAGGTTTTTTGGTCACCAAATTCCCTTTTTCTATGCCTAATTTTTCATATGGTCAGGCTTGAATTTCATATTTAATGCATTAAGTCTTAATTTTTCACGCATAAGAGTCAAATTCCAATCAACCTAGTAATGGTCCCCTTTTAAAACTCACTTTTTGTGGCATGTGTAGATTTCAGTTATGTAATGACCGTTTGATCATCGTAGGAGAATCTCGACCATTCCCCATGCACCCATTTGGTTTTATCATTCATTAAAATATTCAAACAAGATGGTGATTGGTTACTATGTGTCATGTTAGGCAGTGGGACCGGTGCTTCTACGAGGTCAGTATGAAGAGCTTGGAGAAAGATCAACGACAAATGTTTCAACACGTGTCTTCATCTGGGTCATTCCCCGCATGCCCATTCATTCTATGCATTAAGGATAATTAGTCACATGGGCTCAAGAGTAATGGACATGTGTAGAATTTATGTGGTGGGCCAGATATCTTCTTATGATTGGAAAATGGAATCTAAGGGAAATCTACGGTGGTTGTTGGGTGACGTGCTCAAATCTTCACTGCTCCCCGCCACCTCGTCGAGTTTTATTTAATACTTATAAAATATCATGGGCTAGCGGGCAAGGTAACACCTATGGCTTCATGGAGGGACCCACCAGGCTGTGGGGGAAGCTCATGTTTTGTAAGGATAGAGAGTGACGATTGATGATGGGTGACATGGGTCAATCCTGACCACTCCTTGCCATCCCATGATGGCTCACTTGTTTCTCCAGTTTCTTAGTGGGAAAGTGGGTGACTTCCATGTGGAAAATTTCAAAGGCCTTGATAGATTTTAATGGAGATGTAATGCTACTAAATTTTTCCAAGATGGCACTCTGATAAAAATGGTGCCATATTAGAACTTTTCTTTTAGCATGTGTTCAAGATTTCAACTATCAAATCTATCAAATGTTGGTATACGTGGGAAGGTGAAAATAAAATGAAGCAAGGTACAGGTTGATATTCTAAAATTGAATCAAGATTGCTCCCTACTGTCTTGTTGTGATGAGGTGCAAGTGGGTAAATGTGACATGACATGCTTTATTTAAAAGTAAGCATATGAATAAATGTGCTAACAGAGTGGGTATCTATCCACTTGGGATTTTATGATTAGGAAAAGGAATTAATCACATACGTTTTAAATCGTGTCATAATTAGTTTGGTTATCTTAATGTATGATCAATGGCTAAGGTTCAAAAATAAAGTAGCCTATTTTCAGCTCACTCGCACAAGATTTTTCTTCAGAATTAATGGTTGGAATGCTTGCATGGCTCAATATAATGAGGAAACAATGGCCATATTTTTCATTCAAAGTTTGAAAATTAAGTTAAGGCTAAGAGTAGGTTGGTGAGGAATTTTAAAGGTATCGTGATAAACTTTTTCTTGTGTAAGTAGCTACTTGTACTTGTTTTTCTCAATTATTGTTATACCAGTTTGTGGGTTTTAGAATCCTAGGGTGGTGAGGGTTTTCTGCAAATTAGGAATCTTCTTGTTCTTGTTCTAGTTATTGTGAAAATGAGTAAATCAGGTGAGTCTGTTATGCTAGCCCAAAGTTCCAAGAGATTGAATTTTCCTAATGCCAAGGACAATGCTCCTAAATATGAAGTTAAAACATGGGGAGCTCTTAAAACACCAAAGGGTAGAAGGGCACACATAAAATTTAAGAAATATAGTGTAAGGAGTAATTACCACCTGAGAAGTCAGACTGTTTCAAAAGAACTGGTCAAGTTTAAGGGTAAGAAGCTGGTTGAGTATGCAAAGAAGGCAAAGAAAATATGTAAGTATCATAAAGCTTGCCTAGGAGACATAATTCTTCCATTGACGTTTTTGATAGCCCTTCAGATAGTGGAGGTGACACTAATCTAGAGTGTGGCCACTACCCCCTTTCCCTAGTGCCTTCTAAATATTTTGATAAGGAAGCAGTGATGGTTCCTCCAATTTCATCATGAACAAGGAATTGGTGAGCATACTCTGATGTTGATGACTCAGTATCGTCTCTGCCACAATTTTTTTTATGACAACATACCATTGCATCAGGATCATCCTCTTCAACATGTTTGTGGTTTTTTATTTTTAGTATTGATGTGGAAATCTTTCGAGCTGGTGTGTTGGAGAAGTGCTAGACTTCATAACTTTGATGATAGGTATGCTTTTTTTGGGTGGTATACAAAAAATTTATTTGGCTATGAATGGAGAATATTCTTTGGTCAATAAGGACACGGTGATTCAATGCTACTACAGTAAAAAGATATGCCTTTTGGAAGGCTAGCTAGTCTTCATTCAATTGATGTGTGTTGATGATGTTTTCTGCACAACTTAGACAGAATATGAAATCCTATCTCTCTTGAAAGGTAAATCTCTATCAGCAAGCCTCAATAGATAACCCCAAGGTCTCTAATGTCAGGTCTTGACAATGCATAAACAACTCAGATAATATGTGAAAATGCTGGTAATCACAAAGGGACCTTACCACAAGCAAAGACTGAATCTTGAACTTATCAAATCTGGCAATGTAATGATACTTCAATCCTAAATCTAACTTCGATAATAAAGAAATAACAAAAGGTTAGGGTTTCAGAGAGATTCCTAGATTAAACTATTCCTAAGATTAGCAATGCAAATGATGAAATACTTGAAATGGACCAATCCCCCATAAACTAATTCTTGCTTGACCAAGATAAATCTACAATCTCACAGAAATAGTGCAATATTTTGAGGCATTAAATATTTTCAAATCATGAACATTCATCCAAGACAACCCAATTGCAATTGAAATGAATAAATCTCCACAATTGAACTAAGCACAATGAATATAAAGGTCCAGGCTAACTTTGCAAAGCAACTAACAATCAGCTAGCTGCGAAAAGTATGGACCAGGGATTGCTACAACACTTCAAGCATCAAACCATAAACACCATTAAATCAGATCTAAATCTAAATCTAATAACCTTAAGCAATTTGAAAGATAGAAGCATAAGAACCATGCAAGATAAATCAACACAAAAGAGATCACCAGAAAATCACAATGTCTACAATTGTATTGAATCACCGAATTTCAACAACAATTCCAATGTTCTATTATAGCAATTGCTCAGAAATTGACTAACTTCTAACCTAATTCACTCTTGTATCAAACTATCGCTATCTGTCTATGTATCTGTGTTTTTTCTATATCTATTTTATATATTACAAGTGAGGCAATATGCCCAACTTCTAAGAACCTACAAAGCATGTCAGCCAAGCAAGGATTTTACAATAATAAAATAGCCAAAACAAGTCGGCCCAACCAATGTTTACAATAATAATGGCCACAAAATAGGTCGACCCAAGGAGAAGTCAAAATAAATTAAAATTGCATTAAATGCATGAATTCAATCCAGGTCGGCCTGGGATCTCTAGCACAATTTGAACCAAGGCACAAATTTCAATGTAGGCCCAAATTAACTCCCTTGGCAAACAACATAGTTTAGGATTTTAAGCCAGCCACCGAATCCAGGTCCGAAAGGAAATTTCGAGAAAATCCTGTCTAGGTGGATTATGGCGATGAAGGCACAAAATCGACCATTAGATCATCAAAATGTAGATAATTTGTAGATAACCGAGTGATTTATCAATAAAAATCATGAAATGACAAGAATTTATTATTGAAACCATCAAATTCATCAAATTTTCAAGCTCCATAGCATCTCCCAGAAAATCCAAAAAAATCCGACCGGACTGGATTTTCGTGAAAATTTCACTCTCCGCATGAACTCTGAGAAAATGAGGAGGAACCGGGAAAATACAGGACCAACGAAAAATCCCGAACCAGTAGGAAAACATAAACATCTACCACGACTTCGCTCAAATTGATCGAAGATCACGAGTTTGAGGATCCAGGGCACAAAATCATTTAATCTGAACCCATTACAAATCTTCATTAAATTCTAGGCTCAATCGAAAGAAAATTGAAAAGAAATGGTGACACCCTAGGCATGAAACCCTAGATTTTAACTGTGAACACACAGGGCAAGCCATAAAATGCCCAAATACACAGGAATTCAAACCTAAGCAAGTCCAAAATTGCCAAAGCACCACAAGACCAAACATCACAACTCAAGAGAATGCAAATGATAAAGCAAAATGGGATAAAGCTCCAAAAAAAAAACCAAGTTCGGAAATCCGATGGCAAGGTAGAATTCTGGAAAAATCTGTCCTAGGTGGAATACCGCGAAGGCTAGAAATCTCTGAACTGCAGTATAAAACAGGTTGGGCCGGACTTTGAACGCAATCTGGGAAAATCTGGAGGGATCAAAAAATATTGAACCAGGGCCAAAACCCGAACTGTCGCATGAAACCAGAGTCCAAAAGAAATCCGGGAAAATCCGGATGGACTAGAAAATCCTGAACCAGGGCCAAAACCTTAACGTGGCCAAAAACTTAAGATTTTCAATGTGTAATTTAGGGGGGGCACTTAGGCAGGAAAGATGAACACTTAAGCACACACCAAGGAAATGCAAAACCTCAAAATTGAAGGGGCAAAACACAAAGAGGGAAAGCAAAAGAGGGTCCCTACTTTTAGCGGGGCGTGTGTGCAAAAACTACACAACAAATGGTGACTCTATTGGGGAAACGCTCCAGAGAATTTGATGATGAACAAGAATCATGAACCTTGAATCTTTGGTTTTCACCTCACTATCAAACAAACAAATCAAAATTCAAGATCAAAGAATCAAAACCAAAGGTAGACTGAACCTTCCATAGACTGAAAATCCAAGTGTGTGCACATGAGTTCATTTCCTTCCTTGAGCTACTGAAAAAACCAAGTTCAGTCAGGACAGGCTACATAAAGATTCTAACTTCAAAAGCAACCTAGATAGAGCCTCACTTCCAGTCAAGCATCTATAGTCCTAATGAGGTTATCGTTGTGACCCTCCCAAACATAGCTCTACTGCTAGCCAAGAATCCACAGCCCCAGTATAGAACCACACTCATGGCTGAGAACCACAGTGGCACTGAAGCAGAAATAAGATTTTTCACCTGACAAGACCTCACAAGGATCCTACCGCAACCTCAATATTTTTAAGATGTATAAAAAATATAAGATTTCAGAATACTTCAAATTCAAATCAGACCAGTGACCCTTCCTCTTTAAATCAGACATTTAGACTATGTGATGATAACAAAGACCTCAACCATCAATTCAAGATACATAATCAAATTTCAATAAGGAAATACTCAGAATAGTCCTAGACACAAGAATATTTGTCATGTAGGTGCAACACATCCAGAAGAAAACAAGGAAACCTCCAAAGCAAAATTAGAGAAAAAACACACCAAACCGAAAGCAAACCTAAAACTAACCAAAAAAAGAAAGCAAAGCAAAGTAGAAAATAAACCTAATCTAACTATGTACAAGACAAGAGCTGAAAATAGCTCAAGACTAGAAATAATGCTTCAAATACTACCCATTGACAGGCAATGGGATATCCTCCCCAGTGAGATTTTTCAAGCGGAAAGCATTATCTCCCAGGATTTTCAAAATCTGGTAAGGGCCAAGCCAAAGTTTGTCAAATTTACCATGCTCCCCTTTAGAGTCATGGGCTTTATCCCAGTATAGAACCAAGTCAGAAATTTGAAAGGCTTTTACCTTGGTTCTTTTATCAAACCATCTTTTGACTACACCCTGATGTTTAGCAAAGTTGTCTAAGGCTTCATCTCTTTTTTCTTCTAGATGTAACAACTCTTGTAGGCAGGCCTCACGCCTGTTTGTTTCATCATAATATTTGTTAATGCACTGAAAAGTAGGGATCCTTAATTGGATTGGAAATACAGATTCCTAGCCATACACAAGATGATAAGGGGAGGTCCCTATGGAAGTCTTATGTCTTGTATGATCTTCCCATAGAGAAAATCTAAGTTGAGTGTGCCAATCCTTAGGATTCTTCTCTAGCAACTTACAGATGACTATTAAGAGGTTTTTATTGGAAGACTCAGCCAATCCATTACCTTGTGGATAGTAATTAGATGAAAAATTTATTATAATCCCATGATCAAAAGCACAATTAGAAAATTTCAATGATGCAAATGCAGGACCATTGTCCAAAACCAAAGCTAAAGGACATCCAAAGTGATTGATAATACCTGAATCAATGAAATCAATTACCACCTCAGAAGTACATTGTTTGCATGCAAGAGCTTCAGTCCATCGTGTAAAATAATTAGTAATGGTGAGAATATACTTGTGACCAGTAGAAGAAGGTGGATTGATGGGACCTATGAATTCCATTCCCCATTGTACAAAAGGTTTTACCTCAAAGACGGGCTGGAGTGGAAGAGTTGCATATTTTCCTCTAGTTGCTACGGTCTAACACACATGGCAAGTTCTGACATGTCTATGTGTGTCTTTGAACAATGTAGGCCAATAATAACCAACCCTTAAAATCTGATTTGTAGTGGCATGTGCAAATCCATGGCCTGTGCCATATCTATCATGAAATTCTGACATGACTCTCTCAGCTTCATGTCTTCCTAAGCACCTCAGGTAGATACCCTCATGATTTTTCTTATATAAGACAGCTCCCTTCGGCATAAAACTGTCACTCTTCAAATGTAATCCCCTTCTTTGCATTACATTCATATGGTTAGGACATTTCTAAGTTAGGAGATAATGAACAATATCATCATACCACTCTCCAGGAGAAACATCCTCTAGATTGTAGTGTTGGGCTGCAAGATCAGGGCCCATTTTTTCCATTGTCCTTGTAAGCCCTTTCCCCCTTACCAGCTTCATGGGTTGGATCTCAATATCATATTCTTGTAACATAGTTACCCACTTGGCTTTGTGTTCTCCTAGCTCATTCTACATTAACAACAGCTTGACAGCAGGATCAAGAACTATTGCAAAGACTTTGTTTCTAAGGATATAGTGTCTAAACTTCTTCACAACCCTGACTAAGGCATAGGCCTATTTCTCCACACTTGGGTACCTTAGTTCAACATCTTTCAATGGTACACTCATGAATGCTATGGGATGTTCATTTCCTTGATCAAAATTTTGAGTTAACATAGCAGCGCAGGAGTGATCAGAAGCAAACAAATATATGTAGAATGGCTTAGCATAATCTAGACTCACCAAAATTGGAGCTTCAGTAGTAGCCTTCTTTATCTCTACAAATGCTTCCTTACCTTCTACACTCCACTCAACTTTGGCCTCCTGCTTCAACATTGCATTCAGTAGCTTGAATATTTCTGTAAATCCAGTGATGAACTTCCTTACAAAGTTGATCTTGCCAAAGAATGATTTCATTTCTTTCTTGCTAGTAGGTGGTGGGATCTTGAGCATGGCTTCCACTCATTTTGGATCAATGTCAATTCCTTTCTCTGAAATAACATGTCCCAGCAACTTTCCCTCTGTGACTCCAAATATGCACTTCTTTGGATTAAGAGATATGCCGAATTCCCCGCACTTCTAGAACACCTTGCATAGATCTGCTATATGATCACCTCTTTTCTTTGAAAAAAAATTCAAGTCATCCATACAAATGATTATAAACTTACCAATTATATCCTTAAATGCAATGTCCATGGCCCTCTGAAATGTAGCTCCATCATTAATCAAACCAAAATGCATTCTTCTGTAGGAAAAAGTACCCCATTTGGTGGTGAAAGCAGTCTTATGCCTATCCTCATACTGCATCATGACCTGGTTGTATCCTGAATAACCATCTAAGAAAGACATCATTTGAGAACCATTGACAATCTGAAGTACTTCATCTAGTGAAGGTACTGGATAATTATCCTTTTCTGATGCTCTGTTGAGGTTTCTAAAATCTACACATAACCGGATCTCACCATTCTTCTTTCACACTCGAACTATATTTTCCACCCAGGTAGAGTGTCTGACTAGGAATATGATCCTTGCAGACAACAGTTTCTGCACTTCCTTTTGTATTATAGGTTCTAGTAAGGCATTGATTGGCCTTTTCCTCTATCTAAGAGGTTTCACTCCTAGATTGAGAGGGATGGTGTGAGTGATGATAGATGTGTCATAGGTCTTCAAGTCTTCATAACTCCAGGCTATCACATTTGGATATCTATGTAATGCTTCAATTATTCCTTTTCTCTCTTATGAAGTACATACCTTGCCAATGAGGACATTTTTGACATCATCCTGAGTCCCCATGTTATACTTTTCACATTGTCCACTGATGGATTCCTTCCTGGCATCTTGTTCTTGATCTTTGACCTTGTCCAGATCAAAAATCCTCTCTAATTGCACCATTCCTCTGGGAATAGTATTAGTATTCAAATTGATTACTCCTTCCAAGTCCATTTCTACTTCTTGAAGTTCAGTTTCATCTATAATTTGAGAAGCAAAAAATCTGAGCTTGTGATAAAATCTAAAATGTGCTTATCATCTTCAAATACCTAGAAATTGGTAATGTTGTCATGTACTGAAGGTACTGGAGTTAATTCCACCATAAACTTCTTCAATCTAGAAAGAGACAAGGGTTGCAATGTACTAGCTACCTAAGCAAGGGAGTCAGTTGTTTGGTTTTTACTGTGTGGGATCAGCTGGATGTTGAAGGCATTAAACCCTTCAATAAGGTCCCATACTCTGTGTCTATAATTGATCATTCTTTTGTCATGAAAAGAGTATTGTCTTCTAACTTGCTTAACCACTAACTCAGAATCCCCAAAAACTTGCAAGATATTGACTTTTTTCTTTACTTCCATTACTAATACATGGACCAAAGCCTCATACTCTGCTACATTACTTGTGCAATTAAATTGAATCCTATGAGCAGCAAACAATGTCTTACCTTTTTGACTGATTAGTTCAAATCCTACTCCAGCTCCTTGCTTTGATTTGGACCCATCCAACCTTAAATTCCAACAACCAGCAACTGCAGATTTCCTTGTTGTATCTCTTGCACTGTTGCTGCTTGAAGGTTCCTCAAAAAGCATCACTTTCTTCTCCTTAGGGTCTTCTTGGACATATTGTATATTAACTTTGACTGCTGGAGTGGGGTTTATACACTTCTGCACATGTTCTAGTGCAATCTGGCATAAGCAACAATCCAGTTCTGAATGAGAGGAATTATGAACCCTACACCAATTTGGCAAGAGAAAATCTTTGAAATTCATCTTCCTGCCCAACTAAATCTGATCTTCAATGCACTTCTGAATAAATTCTTGGAAATTATCTAGTAAGCTGAGTTGATTATCTTCAAGGTCATCTTCATTTTCAACTGGTTCCACCAAGGTTTCAGTACTACTGGATTTTTTTGCAAGGTCAACAAGTGTTGTGTGGAACATAAGAACTTCCTCTACATCTGACTCCTCAAAAGGGGCTGCAAGCACATAATTTCCCATACTTAACTCAGATATCATAATTTCATTAGAGGTATTTTGATATTCTATAATCATGTATCTCATCCTAGGTTCCCTTTCAATTCTAATATGGTTTGGCACTCCCTTCCAGGGAAGCCACATATGAGAATTATCAGTTGATACATATTCGTTCAAGGGCCTAGTAAAGTCTCTCCCTAGAATTAGGCCATAAGCATCAGGTATATCAGCCACTTGTATATTAATGATCTGTTGAATCCTAGGGTCAGAAGCAACCTGCATATGAATCATGTTTAATTCCCCTACAACATTAACTTCATTTCTAACCAATTGAGTAAATTTCTTTTGGGAATTAGTAGGAGTAATACCCAAAGATCTACAGACACCAAAGGGCATTACATTGGTGAAAGCACCTGAATCTAACAGAAAGTTATGTAAGTGTTTACCAAATATGCAGACAGAAATCAGGAATGGAGGAGTCTCTGCTTTCCCTTGAAATAGAGTTAAGGGAGTATCTACTTGAGCAACCTGAGTTCTATCTTTCTCTTTTCCCTTATCTCCAGAAGGCACATGAACTTGATCATGAGCCTGATTTTTCCTTCCTACCGACTGAGATATTTTATTGACACTTTCACTAACTGG
The DNA here is from genome assembly GCA_007258455.2 of Sequoia sempervirens. Classification (NCBI taxonomy): domain Eukaryota; kingdom Viridiplantae; phylum Streptophyta; class Pinopsida; order Cupressales; family Cupressaceae; genus Sequoia; species Sequoia sempervirens. The sequence continues at coordinate 118,002,090 of VDFB02271358.1, forward strand.
TCTATCTTGTGACATGCAATTTGCATTACAAGCTCCTAGGACTCCACTCCTAATGGTTAGAACTCTGAATAACTCAAATGCAGAGAGATTTACCTTTAGCTTCTTGAGTTCTTCTGCAACATACACGGCTAATTGTTCGTCACTTAAATCAGTAGGAGCCTCTTTTGGATAATCCACCATCCTTTCTTTGCTTGCTTGAACACTCCTTACTTTTGGCATGTCCATTTGTGCTTGTCCTTCCTTTGACAGATACTACTTAGACACCTGAGGATACGATGGATTATTGCTAGCATTAGGATCTGGAGGAGTGGTGAAGTTGTTTGGTGGAATGGAGGTGGTGAAGGGGCCTCCAACTGGTGGATGCCTATTTGGCATGTCCCTTAAATTATACTTCTTGGTACATCTATGGAAAGTCTACACCTCTTCAACATAAGCTTCTTCTTCATCCAAGAGGCCATTCTCATTTACTAGATTTTCATCAAATAACTACGAAATTTCATCTCCATTGCACACTTGATCTTCCTCTTCCTTGAACTGGTATGATTCTTCTTCAGGCACATTGTCTTTGTTGTGTGGAAAAGGAGCATGATTCAGTACCAACACTGGTGAATCATAAGGAGTAGATGGTACCATTTCCTGACCACTTGAATTGTTCTCCACTTCATACTGAAAAATTGAAGCTATTGTCTGGAACTCTTGACAATTTAACTCAGAATGTTGACTTGTTTTATGGATCCTACACCATCCTGATAAAGCGGATTCAGCTAAAAATACACCATTAGGAGGCTTCTCTTGATTAACTGGATGATTGACTTGTTGATCCAATGGAGTAGGGACTCCTCCATTGTTAGGCCTAGTATTCCAAGTCATGTTTTGTCCTGGTGGATGTCTCCTGTCGAATCCTTGTCCACTAGCTTGCCCTCTATCAAATTTTTGACCAGAGGATTGTCCTTTCTCATAATTTTGTCTTCTGTCATTATTATATCCTATGTCATTGTTGTATCCTCTATCATTGTTGTATCCTCTATCATGAAATTTCCCCTATCAAAATGTTGTCCTTGTGGACTTTCTCTACTATAATTGGATTGCATATTTCTCTGAGCAGCTTGCAACTGACTGTTTTGGTTCCTCAAGTAAGTCACCTCCATATTCAACTTCTTCACTTGTTTAGACAATTCATCTAGTCTCTCCTTGTCATAATTTTCATATGTAGGTTGATTCACATTATTCTAGGGATATCCTGTTGTAGCGCTGGTATTCAATGACTGGCTCAATAATTCAGAATTTTGTAGATATGGGGGATAACTAGCATCAGGTTGTGCATAAAGAGTTTGGTTTGCATTTTGGTGGGGATAGCTAACTATGGGTGGAACTTGACTCACATGAGGTCCTAGGTTAGGAACCAGAGGCAACTGAGGTGTTGGGTTCATGATGGGAGTATGATTAGCAAGAGCTTGGTTGAGAGCTGGGACTTTCCCAAGGTGAGTAGCAGGTCCTAATGATGGAAAAGAGCCAGACAAGTGTTGCCTTAAAGTAGTACTAACCTTCATAGCCTCAGCATATGCATCAAGTAGGTTAGTAGGAGGGTTGTTTCTCCATTTCATGAAGGTGGTCGTCAGACTATCAAGTCCCTCATAATAGACTTCTAAAGCAGTGGGCACATCAACAACATAAGGGGCCTGCAATCTAGTATAGGCATGATGAAATCGGTTGTTGAAGGACCCTATAGGCTCATGGACTTCTCTCTTAACATTAGTGAACTGACGGTAGAGCTCACTGGGACTTATGGGAATCCTAAACTTCTGTAAAAATGCAGTCTCTAGTTCAGTCCAATTCTAAATAGATTTAGCAGGAAAATGATTGTACCAATAGAATGCATCCTCTCCTAGGGAATGAGGAAAGAGCCTACATGCTACATCTTCATGGTTAATTCCTCTATCCTTGAGGCAAGTCTGAAAGATCTTAATGTGTTCCTCAGTAGTTCTATTGGGATCATTAACATGAAAATTTGAACAAAAGTGCTCAGGGTTCTTGGGCATGACATTGTAATTGGCGAAAGTCAATGGAGATGGGTTATTAGCTAGGAAAGCAATTGGAAGAGGTGGGGGTGGTAATGGTTGATTTATGGCTGGATGAGGTTGTTGAATGGGAATGTCCTCAGACTCAGATGAAGATGAACTTGATGAAGATGAGAATGATGGAGATTATGGAGGTGATTGGAAGGATGATGATTCTCCCCTTCTGCTGGTCCTTCTTGACCTAGTAGGGACTGTCAATTCCTGAAATTCATCCTCTCCTAGAGTAGATCCGGTTCTTCTTTTGAATCTTTCGAGAGAGATGACAGACAGAAATCGATCTAGCATAGCTTATTCAGGCCCTCCTTCTAGCGCCAATCCGTTGATGATGTTTTCTGCACAGCAACAACTCAGACAGAATACGAAATCCTATCTCTCTTGAAAGGTAAATCTCTATTAGCAAACCTCAAGAGATAACCCCAAGGTCTCTAATGTCAGGTCTTGACAATACATAAACAACTCAGATAATATGTGAAAATGTTGGTAATCACAAAGGGACCTTACTAAAAGCAAAGACTAAATCTTGAACTTATCAATCTGGCAATGTAATGATACTTCAATCCTAAATCTAACTTAGATAATAAAGAAATAAAAAAAGGTTAGGGTTTCAAAGAGATTCCTAGATTAAACTATTCCTAAGATTAACAATGCAAATGATGAAATACTTGAAATGGACCAATCCCCCATAAACTAATTCCTGCTTGACCAAGATAAATCTACAATCTCATAGAAACTAGTGCAATTTTCCAAGGCATTAAAGATTTTCAGATCATGAATATTCATCCAAGACAACCCAATTGCAATTGAAATGAATAAATCTCCACAATTGAACTAAGCACAATCAATATAAAGGTCTAGGCTAACTTTGCAAAGCAACTAACAATCAGCTAGCTGCAAAAAGTATGGACTAGGGATTGCTGCAACACTTCAAGCATCAAACCATAAACACCATTAAATAATATCTAAATCTAAATCTAATAACCTTGAGCAATTTGAAAGATAGAAGCATAAGAACCATGCAAGATAAATCAACACAAAAGAGATCACCAGAAAATCACAATGTTTGCAATTGTATTGAATCACTGAATTTTAGCAACAATTCCAATGTTCTGTTATAGCAGTTGCTCATAAATTGACTAAATTCTAACCTAATTCACTCTTGTATCAAACTATCGCTATCTGTCAATGTATCTATGTTTTTTCTATATCTATTATATATATTACAAGTGAGGCAATATGCCCAGTTTATAAGAACCTCCAAAGCATGTCGGCCAAGTAGGAATTTTACAATAATAAAATAGCCAAAACAAGTCAGCCCAACCAATTTTTACAATAATAACGGCCACAAAATAGGTCATCCCAAGGAGAATTCAAAATAAAATAAGATTGCATTAAATGCATGAATTCAATCCAGGTCGTCCTGGGATCTCCAACACAATTCGAACCAAGGCACAAATTTCAACGCAGCACCAAATTAACTATGTTCTTCCATTCTTATCCGGAGTGCACCTCACCATGTCGGCCAAGGGGTGGAGTAATAGTATTTTGAATTTCTTCATAGTTTAAACTTCATCTCCATAACTCCAATCGACCATGCCAGGCTCAGCCTGCACTAAACAAAAACTAGCATTAATACCAATTATAACACTATTATAACATAAAGATCAAGATTAATCCATCATCAGCAATGTATTCATCATCTAAATGAACTCAAATACAAATAGAAATCAACCCAAAAAAGTCGCTCGATCGCAAACAACACAGTCCGGGATTTCGAGCCAACAGCGGAATCCGGGCCAGAAAGGAAATTATGGGAAAATCCTGCCCAAGTGGATTCCGGCGATGAAGGCACAAATTCGACCATTAGATCATCAAAATGCAGAGAATTTATAGATAACTGTGTGATTTATCAATAAAAAGTATGAAATGACAAGAATTTATTATTGAAACCATCCAATTCACCAAATTTTCAAGCTCCATAGTGTCTGCTAGAAAATCCAAAAAAATTCGGCCTGATCAGATTTCTGTGAAAATGTCACTCTCCACATGAACTCCGGGAAAACAAGGAGGAACCGGGAAAATCTGAGACCGACGAAAAAATCCTGAACCAGGAGGAAAACGCGAACATCGACCACAACTTTGCTCAAATTGATCGAAGACCACGAATTTGAGGATCCATGGCACAAAATCATTTTACCTGAACCCATTACAAATGTTCATTGAATTCCAGGCTCAATCAAAAGAAAATTGAAAAGAAATGGCAACACCCTAGGCATGAAACCCTATATTTTAACCGTGAACGCAAAGGGTAAGCCATAAAATGCCCAAATACACAAGAATTCGAACCCAAGCAAGTCCAAAAATGCCAAAGCACCACAAGACCAAACATCACAACTCAGGAGAACACAAATGATAAAGAAAAATGGCATAGAGCTAAAAAAAAACAACCAAGTTCGGAAACCTGATGGCAAGGCAGAGTTTCGAAAAAATCCGGCCCAAGCAGAATTTTGCGAAGGCTAGAAATCTCTAAACTGTAGTATAAAACAGGTCGAGCCAAACTTTGAATGCAATCCAGGAAAATCCAAAGGGACCAAAAAAATCTTGAACTAGGTCCAAAACCCAAACAGCTGCATGAAATCGGAGTCCGAAAGAAATCAGGGAAAATTTAGATGGATTGGAAAATCTCGAACCAGGGCCAAAACCCGAACCTAGCCCAAAACTTAATATTTTCAACGTGTAACTTCGGGGGGGAACTTAGGCAAGATGAACACTTAAACACACACCAAGGCAATGCAAAACCTCAAAATCGAAGGGGGAAAAACACAAAGAGTGAAAGAAAAAGAGGGTCCCTACTTTCAACGGGGCGTGTGTGCAAAAACTGCACAACAATGTGGAGTTTTTTCTTTTACTCTTCCATATTCTGCAATGATTACATATAACTAATTGGGGAACATTTCAAAGTTTGGTTCAAATAATCTTCAAATGAAATGAAATGTAATTGCAATTGAGCCTGATGCTTGTTGCTCCCTTATTCTATAAAAGGGATTTCAGGGCTCATTGCAAGGGGTCAAAATGGTCTAGGTGAAAAGATATGTTTAGGAAGGAGCGTCTTGTAGAAAATATCAATGAATAGAACAATAAATTGTCTTGGTTTTGTGTCATTGTATTTATGAATCTTAAATTAGTTTTATATAAGCTATAGATATTAAAGAAAATTGTATCTTCTTGAGCATGTACTCTCCTATGGAATTCCTTGCATATTATAAATGAAAATGATCAATGATCTTTTTGTTCATCTCTAGTTGTTTTAATTGGATGTGTGTATTTATTTTGGCTTCAATTCAAAGGATTAGTTAAATGCTCAGATAAAATCAAAAGTCTATGAGTGATGAGTACAAGATTTGGTAAGAAGTAGCTTCTAGATATAGTGAGTTGAATACTACAAAGTAGTATGACAATAGTCCATCAATGTCTGAATTAAATGGCTAATATATTACTATTTCTTGCATATTTGACTCCATTATCCAAATTGATGAAACACTAGTCCATTTATTAGGAAATCTTGCAAGTAAATGAAATAGTGATACACCTAGCTATGGATTTAAAATGAGAACAAAATTCATTGAAAAATATTTCAATTATGAAGTATGATTTTGAAGTATTACCTAATTTATAGAAAATAGGTAATAGTTTACTCTAAGGTCCACAAAATCTTCAGTGAATTATGTTTATTTACAATTAATAGGAATCAATCTATGAGTAAATGTGTTCTAAATTAGAAATTCATCACTTGAGCGCAATAAGAAACACCCTCCTAGGTCTCACAGAGCCTAAAGTGTAGGAGTGAAGGTCTTAGAATCCTTTACCTATTTTTTGGACACTAGCTTTGAAGGTTCTTAAGCATAAGGGTTGGCTACCCTTTAGAGAACTTCAAGGTTTTGCTAGAACAAAACACCAATAGATTGGTGACTCTGTTGGGGACAGACTTGAGAAAATTTTGATAGAAAATTTTCTAGCCTTAAGAGTAAGTTTCAAAACCACAGAGTCACTTGTTCAGTGAATTTAAACGTCTTGTTTGGATATTGAAAGTTCTTGGACCTGGAAGTGGTTTTGTTGCAGCAATTTCAAAGAATTTATGTATGACTCTGTTGTTGGAAATGACCCACAAGGAAAATAATATTTGGAGGAGCTTCATACTGCTCGAATTTCAATCCTCTGTGAAGAGAGGTGGCTACTCTGTCTCAAGAACCCGATGAAGATTTGGAGAAAATATCAAATCTACAAATATTTCCAGTTAGGAAGAAAAATCTACATCAGCTATAACATACCTAGGTTTTTTTTGGTTCTTAAGAAGGATAGATCTATATATGAAAACCATATTTGAAATTCATGATTTTTTTTGTTTCCCTATTGAGTGAAACTAAGCACTAAGAAAGGGAATAGTAGTGATTGTTCTACATACTTTTGTGTTACAAGATTGCAACATCTATTATGAAGTGAATTATTAAATATCTTTGAAGAAACTCATCTAGAGGGTCTTAAGCAAGTTGAGATATAAATCTGCATTACAAAAGCTTAAGATTAAGTTGTAAAAGAAGTTTGAAGTACCATGTGTAACTACAACATGTTGATATGAAAAGGATTGTAGAGGTGTAAGAAAATGTATCATCAATATATGCATCCTTGTATGGTTCATAGTGCAACAATGGTTTGTGATCACCAAAATCTAAGTTTTAGAAGAAGTTACAACACCAAAAGGAACATAGCCATCAATATCAGTGGAATTTGATGGAACCCTCAAAAATTCCTTGTCTCATTTTAAACTCTTACTACATTTGGATGTAGGGTTGTTATCTGAGGGTTTAGGGTTTTATTCAGTATAAGTGCTTACAATGTTCTATTTGGTCATTGACTCTCTATTACTTGTTGCTAGTAATTTTAAGAACATCTTATGTCATTCACTATCGTCTGGTAACTAGTCCCTCACGTCTAAGTTTGGGTCTTTTATTGTATGAAGATTAATGGATCATTGTGGCCTTTACACCCTTCATATTTCAATTTTGAAAAGTCTTAAGCCTATTATTCTCATATCATCCTAGAGAGTCCCCTCTTTTAAGAAAAACTTAAGTGCATGTGCTCAAAGTTTCCACTTAAGTCCTGATGGCCCTCATAGCTATATCACTCATCGTTGATTTGTTCACAATCACACACCTTGAATTAGCAACAAGTGATGGAATGATGTTTTCTTTGACATCACTCATCACTAATGGATTTTGAGCCTTCAAAATTGTAATAGCGATGAGCGATGCTTCAAGCATTTTGATCTTATCGTTCATCATGGATGGTCATAAGATAAAAGTTTTGGATAAATGATGAGCGATGTGATGTAATTTATTTTATATAGCATGATCATGGACATATTTTAAATGTAAAACCCACATTAACAATATGCAATGGACACTATGAACATTGTAAATCTTCTCATCACTAATTTCTTGCATAATGTATGAGGAGAATTAGCAATGAGCGATGACCTTATGGTATATCACTCATCGTGAATTCATTTCAAAACTTGAGTTCTGAATTAGCGGCAGGCAATGGTATTCTCTAAAGGTTTTTCTTTCACTAATTTGATATGATCCTATGAGCGATGTCTTTTGTGCCTTTTATTTTATGCAGGTGTATGTGTCTAAAACTAATGCCTCCAAAACATATCCCATCACTGATAGGAACCTAAGTGAAAAGTTTGAATTAGTGATGCATGATGGAGGGACAAATTTGACTAGAGGACATACCACATAACTAAGGGATAAAGACCATCATGGGGATGTTTACATTGTTGATGAGGCCAATGAAGGACCATATGCATTTGCAATAAGAGATCACTATTGATGGAACAAGCAATGTGGTAGGATCTTGGGGATTTAGCATAAAGAAATAAGAAAGCAGTGAGAGGATTGAGGAACCGTTGATGAATTTTTTCAAAATAGGATTATCCAATGGACTGAAAATCATCGCCTAAATTATTTCATGGCTAATTACACCCTAAAACTTGGGGAAGATCAGTGATGAAGCGATGAAACATATAAGGAAAGCTTCTCTTTGATTTAAGAACTAAATTTGTGTTGGATATTGCTGATATGTGGTTGTCATTAATGTCAACACTATTGGAATTCATGTCATTAATGTTATATATGTTGAGTATATTGAGAAAATTGTAATAAAATAAGTTGCAGGTTGTTAGTGATGTAGTGAATTTCAGTCTGTTGGCTAGCTCAGTATGTTGATGATAATAGGTTGTGGATTAAAGGGTTTGTTTTTAAGTATATCTAGTTTATCCACATCAAGTTTTAGAGATCTGCATGAAGATTTGATCAAGTTATGAGTGTCTATATTTTGACAAATTTTATGTTGCTTTAGTTGGTGTTCCTGATAGAGGATGATGTGATTCTAGTAAGATGAGTTGTTGTGGATACTTTTGTGGTGATTCATGTTTCTCGTGGATGTTTCTATATCATGCTCTATCCTTGTTGCACATCTTCATTGATCGTTGTGCTCGCAATCGGTGATTTTCCTTTGCGAGTATGTGTAGGATCATGATGGGCCAAAAAGTGGCAATATGATGGGCATGTGGCTGACAACTTTTTTTTACCCAAAATTGATGAAAAGATAATGGTTTTTAAAGGAGATTCTCAGCTTTCCACCAATATAAATTATGCTTTACTTTGAATTTAATAAGTAATTATTATTCATTTTCTATTCAAATTATGACTAAATTCATGATTGATAGACTGATTGAAAAACATCTATAGCCTTCAAACGGTATCACATTTTTTGAATCCAAAACATGCATAAGATTCTATGCTTCACATACTATAGGCTTAAAAAAAGAAAAATTGAATTTCATGAATTTTTGACCAAGTTAAGGTGGTAAGACATACTAGTTTTTAATATTTTTTAAAAGTTGTAATAAATAAATTATAATTCATTGTTTACTTGGGAAAAAATTACAACAAAGTATGCATCACATTGGGACATGAGTCATCTACTTATATCTAAAATATTATACAAAAATATTATCATTTTATTGTGGTTAGGGTGGTTAGACAGATACCTACTTCTTATTTTTTCCCTAAAATTTAAGTACTATTGCATTGAAAATTCAAATTTTCACCAAATAGATTTTTTTTTTAAACAAACCTAGTAGTTTAGAAACTACATTCAACTTGCTACAAATTCTATTCTTACATATTTTTGAAATAATATAGATAACTTATTCAAATTTTTACGTCAAGTTGCCTAACTTAATTTTTCTGAGTTTTTTGCCACTTAAGGGCCTATTTTTTCCATGATGATCCTACACATACCCTTGGGTGTTCATTTTTCTCATGTTCATGGCCAACACAGTGATTGTAGCATGTTGTGGATCTTTGAGGAATGATTTTTTAAAGTGTTTTGTGTTTGAGGATGTTGTTTTGGGTCTTCACTATGTTGTGGCTGACATTGGTTGATTTGCATTAATAATTATTTATTGAATTGGGCCGATAATTTGTACACATTTTATATTTTGTTGAAGCCGACTTGCAGTTGATCTAATTCCTAGTTGTAGATATATATGAGTGATTGTTTATTTCATTTGAAGGTATGAGATGTGCGAATAATTTCCTAAGCATTTGAAGGAAGAAGCATAGTGTAAAGAAGTGTTCATGTGCTTAACTGAAACTATAATTAGGCATTAGCAGATGCTATTTTCTTAGTTCAAAATCATGCGGATGTAATCTAAATGTTTTTGTAAGACAAAGTGTCTTCCTTTGGGTAGTAAGCCCTTTTGTATTTGAGCAGTGAGCTCTAGGGAGTGTGTCTCAATGCATGTGAATTCCCATTTATAATTATTTTATACTAGTAAAAGGGTATAATCTTGTGGATTAACCTCCATCGTGGTTTTTCCCCTACTAGGGTTTCCACATAAAAAAAAATTGGTGTTATGTCTGTTTCTGATGTGGTCATGGTTTATTCTTTCATGTTTATATATCACATCTAAGAATAAGTTTAATTTGTATAATTTTTATGAAAACTAATTCACCCCCCCTCTCAGTTGCCTACCCATGTGTTGCCAACAATTGGTATCAGAGCAAGTTCCTCAGAAGAATTTTAATAGCTTGAGGTGATCTGAGATGGAAACATATAAGAAGGATAGTTTGAGATTTTATGGAACAAATTATTCTTTGTGGAAGACTCGAATGGAGTGTCATTTGAGATGCATTGGTGAACCTTATTGGAACATTACAAAGAATAGGTATATCATCCCATAGAATGCTCCTTCTACTATTGTTGAGATTAAGGATGTCAAGTACAATATCAGGGCTAAGGGAGCATTGTTGAGTGCTCTGACTGATTTAGAGATGACAAATGTAATGGATCTGAAGACTACTTATGAGATCTAGAAAAAGTTGGAAACTTTGTATGAAGGTGATGCTCATGTGAAGATTGCTAAGCTGTAAAGCCTAAAAGGGAAATATGAAATGTTGAGAATGGGTTATGATGAGAAGATTACTTCTTTTATGTAGAGAGTGAATGAACATGTTTGTAGTATCAGATGTGCTAGTGGAGCATTGGAAGAATCAAATATTGTTGCTAAAGTGCTCAAATCCTTGTCTGCTGCAAACAAAGCCAAACTACTACTATTGACGAGATCCAGACTATGACAAATGTAACCAAAGACATGTTGATTGGTAAGCTTACTGCTTTTGAGTTAAGTGAGTTTGGTGATTCTCTTCCTAAGATAGAGTCTACATTCAAAGCTACTATCTCCAAAAAGATGAGTAGATATATGATCCAAGAGAAAGTTCTTCTAGAAAAATATTCAAGTATGAGGAAATAAGACAGATTGAAGAAGAAGAGAGAAAACTAGATGAGCTTGAAGACTTATTGTCCAGAGGGAATCCAAAGGATAAGGTAAGTATAAAGGGAAATTTCCTAAAAAATGTTTTTCTTGCAATAAGATAGGTCATTTTGCATCAAGGTGTCCAAAAAGAGTTCCTAAGCCAAGACCTTACAACCCTAGATTTAAAAGAAAGTGTTATTATGTTGTTGATGAAGGTGTAACAAATGATGAATCTAATAAAGGGAATGTAAGTGAGGATGAATGGGTATTTATTACTATCAAGGAAAATGATCTAGCCCCTACAAAATCTACTAGTTGCACAAATGTGGAGAAAGCCCTAGTGGCTAGAGTTGAAGAAAAATATGAATGGGTGATTGATAGTGGATGCTCTCATCACATGAAAGGTGATAAAAGTAAGTGTGTGAGCTTGGAAAAGTATGATGGTGGTGTTGTAAGATTTGGTGATGACAAAGCTAGTGTAATCTGTGGAAAAGGATCCATTTCTCTTGATGGTAAGCATAATACTGATGATGTCCTATATGTGGAAGGTTTGAAGCATAATCTCGTAAGTGTTGGATAGATGGTTGAAAGGGGATGCAATCTTCAATTCAAGGATGGAAAGTGTAGAATATTGGGGAGTTTCAAAAATGTGATTGCTTCTGGTACAAAAATAAAAGGTAATATCTTTCACCTAAATGCTGCTAGTAAAAGTTGTCTTATTGCTCAAGTTGATGAAAGTTGGTTGTGGCATAGGAGAATGTGTCAAGTAAACTTTGATAATATTATCAAGATAAGTTCTACTCGGGCTGTGAGAGATCTTCCTAAGTTGATAAAACCTACTAATTTCATATGCAAGGAATGGCAGTTAGGGAAGCAAACTAGAATTTCATTTCGGAGCAAACAACATTGTTCAAATGAATTGTTGGAACTTGTGCATACTGACTTGTGTGGTCCTTCTAGAGTTAGAATTTTACAAGGATATAGGTATTTCATGTTACTTATTGATGATTATTCTATAATGATTTGGGTTACTTTCTTAAGGGAAAATTTTGAAGCTCTGGAGAAATTCAAGATTTTTAAGGTTGTGGTTGAGATAGAGATAGTTTTGAAGATTAAATGTCTGAGATCAAATAGAGGTAGTGAATTCACTTCCGGTGAGTTTAATAATTTTTGTGAAGAGCATGGAATAAAGAGACAATTATTTTCCCCGTGAACCCCTCAACAAAATGGAGCTATTGAAAGAAAGAACAAGACAATTCAAGATGCTTCTAGGACTATGATGCTAGAAGGAAATGTTCCTCATATCTATTGGAGAGAACCTGTGAGTACTGTTGTTTACACACTCAACCATGTACAAGTCAAAGGTGATATTGGTAAGACTCCTTATGAGCTATGGTATGGTCATATGCCTAATATTAGATACTTCAAAATCTTTGGGAGTAAATGCTTTATGAAAAGAAATGAATATATAGGAAAGTTTGATGCTAGAAGTGATGAAGGAATCTTTCTTGGTTATTCTACTAAAAGTAAGGCCTATCAGTGCTACAATAAGAGATTGAGGAAAGTAATTGAAAGTGCTAATGTCAAGGTTGGTGAAGAAATAGTTAGACCATCTAGAACATGTGGATATGATTCAGATGATCTAAATGATAGTTCAAATAAACGAAAGAAAGTCCAAACTTCAATTCAAGTTTAGATCATTCTAGTGAATCAAGAAAATAAAGAGGAAGGAACTAGTGAAAGTGCAGAAATGAGGTCACAAGAGCTTCAAATTCAAGAACATCCTAAGACTCCAAGGTATGTAAGAGTAAATCATTCGAAAGATCAGATTATAGGTGATAAGAAAAAAGGTGTTCAAACTAGGAGAAGAATTGCAGAAGAATACTATTTGATTTCAAAGACTTAGACTAATAGAGTCAATGAAGCATGCAAAGATGAACATTGGTTGGAAGCAATGAAATAGGAACTACTGAAAATTTAGAAGACATATACATTGATTCTTGTTCCTAGACCTAAGGACAAAAATTTAATTGGAACTAAATGAGTATTTTGAAACAAACTGAATGAGCAAGGTGAAGTTGTTAGAAATAAAGCAAGACTGGTGTGTAAAGGATACTATCAGATGGAAGGAATTGACTTTGAAGAAACCTTTGCCCATGTTGCTAGGATTGAAGTTGTGAGACTATTTCTTGCTTATGTTGCTTAAAACAACTTCAAGGTTTATCAGATGGATGTCAAGTCAACATTTCTAAATAGTGAACTAGAAGAGGAAGTGTATGTTGAGCAACTTGATGGATTTCAATTGACTGATCAGGGAGATATGGTTTTTCAGTTGATGAAAGCATTGTATGGACTCAAGCAAGCTCCAAGAGCATGGTATGCTATATTGGATAAGTATTTGCTAAAGCTTGGATTTAATAAAGGTACTACTTATAGTAATATGTATTTCAATATTGATCATGATAAAGATTTGATTGATGAAGTCTTTGTTGATGATATCATTTTTGGAGGAGATGATAGTTTGTGCATGAAGATTTTTGATGAGATGCAGAGTGAGTTTGAGATGTTTATGATTGGAGAAATGAAATTCTTTTTGGGATTGAAAATTACTCAGCTAGATAAGGGGATCTTTGTATCTCAGTCCAAGTATGTGAAAGAGTTTCTAAAAAAGTTTGGTATGGAAGATTCAAAGTTGGTTGGTACACCTATGGTGACCGGATGTAAGTTGACACAAGATGATGACTCTCCTAAGACAAATCAGACTAGATACAGATTGATGATTAGTGGATTGCTCTATTTGACTCAGACTAGACCTGATATCATGAATGTCGTATGCATTGTTGCAAGATTTCAAGCTGATCCTAAGGAATCTCATGTGACAGCTATGAAGAGGATTTTCAAGTACTTGAAGGGGATAGTTGATTTTAGCCTATGGTATCCTAAAGAAGATGTCCTTACTTTGAGTGATTTTATTGATGGTGATTGGGCAAGAGATGTGAATGATAGAAAAAGTACTAGTGGTGGTGCATTTTTCTTGGGAAAGAAGCTAATTTCATGGTTAAGTAAGAAGCAAAATTTCATTTCTTTACCTACTACAAAGGCATAATACATTGTTGTTGCTAAAAATTGTACTCAAGTATTGTGGGTAAAGAAGATGTTAAAAGATATCAAAGTTGTGTATGATGAACCTATTGCTATATTCTATGATAATTCAAGTGCAATTAACATTTCTAAGAATTTGGTGCTGCATTAGAAAACCAAGCATATATCTATCAAGTTTCACTTTTTGAGAGAGAAGGTGAGTGAAAAGGAAGTTAGGTTGGAGTATGTGCCCACTAAGGAACAAATTGCAAATATCTTTACCAACCCCTTGCCTAGGATACTTTTGAGTATCTTAGATGGAAGCTAGGGGTGATTACCCCTCCTAATTAAAATTAAGATGCGTTGAATTGCATCATTCTGTGCATTTCATAGTTATATCTTGATCTGGATAGATGTTGTGGTGGCTACTACTCAGGGAGAGTAGTCAGATGTTCAGAAATGTGTTTTAAAGGTTGTGTGGAGAAAGGTACACATTATCTTTTTCATATTGTGGTATGTTGTTGATATGTATCTTTTTCATTGATGTCAAAGGGGGAGAAGAGTCATGTGAAGAAACTATGAATTATCTAGGGAGAAGAGTCATGTGAAAGAGTTGAGGAGAAAAGAGCCAAAATCTAAGGGGGAGAAATTGTTGAGAGAATGTTACCTTGATGGTGTTTTTCAAATCATGTGTTGCCATCAATGACAAAGGGGGATATTGTTGGATGTTTCTAATATGTGGTTTTCATTGATGTCAACACTATTGGAATTAATGTCCTTAAGGTTGTATATGTCGAGGATATTGAGAAAATTGTAATAAGATAAGTTGCAAGTTGTCAGTGATGTAGTGAAGTTCAGTATGTTGGCTAGCTTAGTATGTTGATGATAAGAGGTTGTGGATTAAAGGGTTTTTTTTCAAGTATATCTAGTTTATCCACGTTACGTTTCAAAGATCTATATGAATATTTGATCAAGTTATGAGTGTCTGTGTTTTGACAATTTTTATGTTGCTTCAGTTGGTGTTCTTGATAGAGGATGATGCGATTCTAGTAAGATGAGTTGTTGTGGATGATTCTATGGTGATTCATGATTCTCTTGGATGTTTTTATAGTGTTCTTTATCCTTGTTGCATGTTCACATTGATCGTTCTATTCGCAATTGGTGATTTTCCTTTGCGTGTTCATGTTTTTCATGTTCATGGCTAACACAGTGATTGTAGTGTGTTGTGGATCTTTGAGGAATAATTGTTTAAAGTGTTTCATGTTTGAGGATATTGTTTTGGGTCTTCACTATGTTGTGGCCGACATTGGTTGATTCACATTCATAATTATTTATTGAATTGGGCCAACAATTTATACACATTTTATATTTTGTTGAAGCTGACATGCACTTGATGTAATTCCTAGTTGCGGATTTATGTGAGCAATTGTTTATTCCATTTGAAGGTATGAGATGTAGGAATAATTTCCTAATCATGCAAAGGAAAAAGCAGAGTGTGAAGAAGTGTTCATGTGCTTAATCAAAACTATAATCAGGCATTAGCAGATTCTATTTTCACTATTCAAAATCATGTGGATGTAATCTGAATGTTTCTATTAGATAGTGTGTATTCCTTTGGGTAGTAAGCCTTTTTGTATTTGAGCAGTGAGCTCTAGGTAGTGTGCCTGAATGCATGTGCACTCCCATTTATAATTCTTTTATACTTTTAATAGGGTATAATCTTGTGGACTCACCTCCACCGTGGTTTTTTCCCTAATAGGGTTTCCACATAAAAGATCTTGGTGTTATGTGTGTTTCTACTTTGGTGATGGTTTATGCTTTCATGTTTATATATCAGATCTAAGAATAAGTTTAATTTGTATAATTTTTGTGACAAATGATTCACCCCCCCTCTCAGTTGTCTGCCCTTGTGTTGCCAAAAATTTGTGTACTTCATTGATATTAATGAAAGCATGGATTAGGTTGGCAATACATGTTGATTGATAGATCACAAAACTTGAGTTGGCATCGTTGTTTTCTATGAAAAAGTTTCTAAAAGCATAAAAAATGAGGATCAAATCACCATGCATGAAGTTTTAAATGCTTTAAAAACAACGGTCTGGATTCAAAACTGAGATGTTAAGTTATCAACTCGCTCATGTGAAGAGTTTTCAGATCATTAATTATGTATTTTTCAAATTTCCTATTTAATGCAAATTGTCTGTTATTCTTTCCCATCAAAAATTTAGTCTGTAGTAAATAAGAGGCATGGGTTAGTTAGGAAGTGTGTGACTATCAAATTTTTCAGAGTAGGAGTCTTGTCCTAGTTGATTAGGTTTGCCATGGTGGTTCAAGAGTCAGAGAAGCTGAGTTTGTTTGAATTTGAGGAAGATGTTCTTAGAGATGACACTGGAATACAAGGAGTTCCTAATACACCAAAAGATAGAATAAGACTCAAGAAATAAAAGGAGTATAGTAACAAGGAGAATTTTTTTTTGCATGACTAGATAGTTTCAGAAGAATTAGTCAAACACGAAGAGAAGAGGATAGTGGAATATGAAAATAAGGAAAGGAGAGAGAATGAGCATTGTAAGGCCTATCTAAAAGGATGCAATTCTTCATGTGAGGTTTCTAATAACCCTTCAGACAGTGAGGGTGACATTGATCGAGAGGGTGATTATTATCCCCTCTCCCTGGTACTATCAAGGAATTCTGACAAGGAGGTCATGACAGTTTTTCTAGTCCCACCACAAGCAAAACATGGGTGAGTATCCTCTGATGTAGATGACTTGGAGTGATGACTATGCCCTATTTTTTTTTTATAAAACCATGCCCTTTCTATTAGGATTGAACTATTCGGTACTCATGTGATTTCTTGTTTCTAGTGCTAAGGTGGAATTTTTTCAAGCTGGTATGTAGGACAAGTACCATACTAGTTAACCTTAGCAGCATGTATGTTGTTTCCGGATAATTTACAAGTTTCTGCTAGAGCTGCTATTAGAGAATATTCTTTGGTCAAAAAGGATGAGGATTCAACGCAATTGCAAAAAACTCTACCTTTTGAGGAGTTGGCATGTTTTCATTCAAGGAATATGGAATGCAGTCTTTTACTCTTCCATTTTCCTTAGATGATTGCATGTAACAAACTATGAATATCTCGAATTCTGGTGCAAATGAAATGAAATGTAAATGTAGTTAAGCCTAATACACTTGTTTCTCCCTTGTTCTATAAAAGGGATTTCAAGGCTTATTACAGGGGTTAGATTCTAAAGTCTAAATAGGGTTCTAGGTGAAAGCTATGTTCAGAAAAGGAACTTTGAATAGAATACTAATAATAGGTCAATAATTTTTCTTGGATATGGAATCCTATATGTAGCGATCTTAAATAAGTTTTACAAAGATTATTGATATCAAAACAAATATTAGTCAAGAAGAAAATACTCTCCTATGTATGTTTCCTTACCAGTTACGAATGAGAAATACTAATGGTATTATCATTTGTATTCAGATATTTCATTTGAATGTATTACTTTGTTTTCAGCTTTAATTCAAGGAGTTAATTAAAATGCTTGAATAGGGTTATAAACTTTGTAAGAATGGATTAGGATTCATAAGAAGTAAATCTTTCAGGCACACTGAGTTTTCATAAATGTAAATCAATATGAAAATAGTTTGCTTCTTTCTAAATTGAGTAATTTGTAAATTATTGATCCTTCTATATTTGACTTTGTTGCTCCAATTAATGAGACACTGGTCATTTTGTCAGAAAATATTGCATAAAAGAACAACTAATACTCCTAGCCTAGGACTTTAAGATAGGACAATATTCCCTTAAAAATCTTTCCAAGGATAGTATAGGTGGAATTACCCCAATTCCTAGCAAATAGCTAGTCACTCACTTGAGAATCCACCGTATCTTTAGTAATAACAATTTTATTTGCAATAAGTAGGAATCAATCTATGTATCAATGTGTTACTAATTGAATGTACTTCACAAAAACACAATTGGTATTACCCTCCTAGGTTTCACAGAGCTTGAAGCGAAGGATTGCAGACCATAAAATCCCATGCTCATTGTGTTGGTCACTAACCTAGTAGTTCATCATAGGAGTTGGCTACTTAGAGAATTACTTGGTTTTGCTAGAAAAATCACCAACAGAATTAATGGTTACCCAAATGTTATTCCACCTGACATTAGAGATAAGATACCAAAATTCATGGGTACAAAGAGTGAGTCAATTAATAACCATTTGCAAGAATTCAATAATATAATGGATGATTACGAAGTTGACCATGAGGCTATTTGTTTAGTCTTTGAAAGGAGATTCAAGAGATTGGTTCTCTTATTTACTAGCATGCTCTATCCATTCTTGGAGAGAGTTTAAAGTAGTGTTCATGGAGCAATTTGGTGTAAGAATCAATTCTAGTTCTTTGCTAAATAAATTTATGAGCATTGAGAAAGAAAAGGACAAGTTGGTTCTAGCATTTAACTAGAGATTTTCTAAAACATTGAGGGATATTCTTGAGGTTTTAAGATTAAGCAATGTTGTGTGTTTGGTTGTCTATTTGGAATATTTTGATAATGATATGAGATATTTGCTGAGAGATAAGGATCCTAAAACCTTGCATCAGGCCTATTCGATAGATATGATTATTGAAAACAACCAGAAATATGTAATGCAAAGGAGTTATATGTCTACAAGTGTTTGTTGCCCTGAGACTCCAAATGTTGATGAAAAGCATAAATCAGAACTTGAAAATGAATATCAGAGTACTTACACTTCTATTTTTTCAGCTTATACATCATTCCATAATGTTGATCACATAGAGCCCCAAACAAACTTTCGGGAAGCTACATACATTTGTGATCCAATGGTCTATGTTCAAGCCATCTCACACAAAAGGAAACATGAAGGAGAATCATTATATGCTCTCTATGCAAGATTTATGTATAATCTAGCTGCAATTCATGATGTGTCATAGACCTAAAAAATCAGTATGCATTGATTTATTTTATGAATCTTATGAATCAGGGTTGAGTGCTCTGCCAAAGGAGTTGAAGCCTGTTAGGCTTGAACAAGTGTGTGAATCGATTTCTTGTTTTGAAAATATTAGAGATGATCATCAAAAGGATATTATGTTTTCAATCTGCAATGATAATAATGTTACCACCCCATATGAGTCAAGCAGTGAGGTATCATATGAAGAAGTAGGGAGTAGAGGAAAGGTTGAAAATGAATACCTCAATGGATAAAATGAAATGTGTGGTTTCAATTATTTTGAAGAGTCTCCTACCTATGCTTCTATGGAAGATATAACACTGTGCAACCAATTTGAATATTTTGAACATAGTGTCAGTGTTGATGAGTCCTCTTGTTGTAGTAATGATGATGGCATTGAATATGATCATTCCTCTATTGATCATGATTATCCTCATGAAGAAGAGATAGAATAATTTTCTACAAATACAAAATATGCAAATAATGATGGGAATGCATGCTTTTCTAAGAAGGAACAATGCTCTTCCTATGAATAGTTTTCAGAATGTTATTCAAATATGTTGACTATAGAGGATGTAAATGAGGTTGATTTTTTTTTGGTATGCTCTTCTAATGATTGTAATGATTTTGAATACAATGATGATATGGAATATTTGGACCTTCATGCTAAGGAGGCAGAGTTTTTTATGACCACAATGAATGTAATGGAAAATCCTTTATTTGATGAGCCTCCATCTTTATTAATTAATATAGAAATTGTGATCATTATTGGTGCAGAGATAATCCACTCTTTGTTGACAGCTCTGATGATGCATCTAATACATGGTTAAAATGTGACCTTGAGAAACCATAGCAACATATTGGTAAGCTCCCCAAGGTCATTACCTATGAATGTCTTAAATTTGATATAGATGTTGTAGACAAGGTTGAGTATCATGATGTCAGCTACTTGGAAGAGTATGAACACTTTTAGTTTCCAATACAGTTGGAAGGTATTTTGATGGAGCATGACAATAAGATGAAGAGCATGTAATGTTATTTTCAATATGAACATGTTTATTGTGATGAATATAACACATATGTGTCATGTGATGATGATAATCCTATAATAAAAAATGACAAAGATTACACTAGCAATGGTATATTCAGAAAAGTTGTGAGAGATGTCAGTGGCAGTGTTTGTAGTCATGTAGATTATAGTGGTAACCACATTTGTCTACATATAAGAAGAGGGATATACTTGTTGTAGTGGTATGGAAAAGGTAAATGTGGGTTGAGGGAGATTATTTCCTTCAATAGATTGGTTTTTGATAGAGGCAAGTATCAGTCCTAAGTTTAGTGGCTTGGGGCCACCAAATAAAATTGAAGTCAGGTAAAATTTTAGGGTACATATTGAATAATTGTACCTCAAAGGAAGGCTTCATACACGATGGAGATTCGATCTCCTGGTTTAGATATTTTTGGCCTATGTAAAAACTATACTTAAGTTGGTTGTTTTGGTTTAGTCTTCTTGCCTAGTCTAGCTAGGTCCTAGTTTTGTTATCTATGCTTGGTCTGCTTCACCTAAGATTCAGGGATCTCACTATGCCTATGATAGGCATGTGTCCCCAAGAGGAGCCACTGATGGAACCCCTAAAAAAACTTCTTTGGTTCCATTTTTAAACTTGTAGAATTTGGCTTGGACCCTCATTTTAGGCTTAAGGTTATGGTCCCAGTGCAAAAGCACCTACACCTCACCCTTAATTTGTGATCATTTGAAAGAAAATAGGGTGGGAAATTGGTAAGAGTTATTTTTTTTAGGTCCTTTGTCACTAATAAGGTCTAAACAAGACAATAGTCATGTTCTTGGGTGATATTTTAGGTTTTGTGGATATAATGTGTAAAAGTTGCCATCTTGCACCTAAAGGTTGTCATGTAGTTTGAAGGTATTAACTTGAATTTGTAAGAGAAAATGAAATATTTGAGCTTTAAACATGTATTAAGGGTATTTCCAAAGTATTGGTGAAGCTATAGGTGAAGGAACACAAACATTCCATTATAAGTGGTATTATTGTTAGTCATATGTAAGTGTCTATAATTTGACCTCCAATAGTCATAAAGAATTCAAAATTCAGTTGTAAGGGTGGTTCATTGGTAGTTGAGTTTGGAAGGCCTCTAAAAGGAATGGGGAGGTCATTGTAAGGGTTGTTGGTTCAAAATCCAAGATCTTGATAATAAATTCTGAGTTTTCCCAAAATCTCAGTTTTTTTTTCTCTAATTAGCAGGCTTATATAGGTTGTACAGGATGATTCATGCCATGTAATCTTGTTTTTCTATTTGGGGCCCATGTTGATAGTGATTTCTATTTGGTTTGAGGGCTTAACAAGGATTTTGAAGTTTCCTTTTGGGTGATTTCTTACACTCAGTTGTCATACCCTTTTTTTAAGGGTTTGGTGGTTTTTTAAGATGTAAGGGACCCCTACACTTTCCGTAACCACTGTAACTTGTGTGAGGGGTCCTATGGAGTCTGTTTTAATGATAAGATGCATGGCTAGAGCATTATGAGAGAATCAAGGAAGAATAACTCATTGTTCCTAAGTGTTTTGTGAAGAGAAATGTATGTAAAGAGGGGAGTGAGCCTAGGGTTTGATCAAATTTATATTGGAGGTCTTATCTTATGAAATTTTGAGCATATTTAGGGTCATTGAGTTGTGTTCAAGTTGTTTTTAAGGTCTTGAAGGTTGAGGAAGTGCTTGTTTCATTAAACCCTCTTAATTTGTGCTTAAAACAAGGGTTTATTTGGTTTAATCTGATTTTTTCCGTACAAGTGGAAACTAATTATGGAATCTATGTTTTCTTGGCATTTTATTTGCTTCCCCAAGGATTCAAGGGTCTGTATTGAGTCTGAGAGTATGTTGCTTTGTAAATTTGGGCTAATTGAGAAGCCTTTTTTAAGGGTGAGTGTATAGGAAGTTTGTGTTGGTCCAAAGAAGTCAATATTGACTTTCACATATGTTATGTAAAATTTGAATGGGTGTCTAAATCACTCATGTCTTTTTCTAGTGATTTGGAAGATTGTGGAGTAAATGACCAAAAATTGGTTTTTCACTACTACAAGGGTTTAAAGAGGGAAAGGTGATTTTTGTTGATTGTCAAGCTTTGAGGGTGATTTGGATCTAAAGAGGTCATAATAATCTTTTTATTTTCCTCTTATAGGTAGGTGGGAAAATGGTTTGTGATTGTTCCCTTGGGTCTGCATCATAGTGGTATCAAAGCCAGGTTGTAGACCTTGTGTTGGTGTTTGATTTGGTTTTGCAAGTGGGTGAAGAGAGGATTGTGAAAATCCCTCCTAAAGGGAACCATGTTGCAAGGAATATTGATACCCATGACAAAAATATAGCAGCTTTGAAGTGGGATATGGCCATGATTAAGTCTAAAGGTAGAAGCCTTTCAGATGAAAGTGATTATGAGGAGGAGAAAACCTCTAGTGAAGAAGAGGAGTTGGATCCAGAAGATGCAAGGACAACAAAAATCTTGAAGGTTGTAAAGAAGGACATGGAAAGATAGATGTGCCTATGTATGGAGGAAAACTTGACAGTGAGGAGCTTTTGGATTGGATAGAGGCTCTAGAAAGTTACTTTCATATTGAAGATGTTGAATCACACAAGGTGAAGAAGGACAAAACAAGAATCAAGGGACATTCCTTGGTATGGTGGAATTTTGTGTTAGAAGAAAGGAAAAAGAAAGGGAAAATCAAGATTACATCTTGGGAGAGAATGAAGGAGAAGTTTAAAGGTAAATTTCTTCCTAAATACTATAATGTTCAATTACTTAAGAGGCTTCAAAATCTAAGGAAAAAATATCTAAATGTGCAAACCTATACTGAAGAATTTTATAGGTTAAGTATAAGAGCCAAGCATGATGAGGATGAAGAAGAACAAGTGGCTATGTACATCAATGGGATAAGATACAACAGTTAGGATGAGGTTAGTGTGTTGACACCAAAAATAGTGGATGCTTGTTTCCAAATGGCTATTAAGATTGAAGAAAAATTGAAGAGAAGACAAGAGAAGGTAGCAAGAAGAAGAGGCAATATATCTGCGGGAAGAGGTACAAGTTCAACATCAAGGCAACCTAAGGAAGATCATGAACATGTTGAGAAGAGCAAGGAACAAGTTCCTGAAGCAAGAGGAGGTTGGAGAGGAGGAAGAACCAAATTTAGACAAAGAAGAGATTATGGTAAATTCTCAGGAAGATGCTATAGGTGTAATTAGTTTGGACACCCATCATTCAAGTGTCCTGAAAGGTTAAGTGTTGCAGCCAGTGGAAGTAAAAGAAAAGGTGATAAAAGAGTTCAATATGTGCAAGGAGATGAAGAAGAGAGTGTGAGTTCACCAAGAAAATTTGTAGATCCATAAATAGGAGAGGCACTCATGGTAAGAAGGACCTTGTTGCAAGGACAAAAGGAAGAAGATATGAGCCAAAGAAGGAGTCTCTTTAGAACAACATGCAAAAGAAAAGGTAAAGTTTTTCAAGTTGTAATTGATTCTGGTTCTTAGGATAATATGGTTGCTAGGGATATGGTAGATAAGTTAAGTCTTGAAAATATTCCTCATGTTGCACCCTACAAAGTTTCTTGGGTCAATGATAGCCAAAGTATAATAGTAAATGAGCA
>VDFB02271358.1:118025862-118171196 GCA_007258455.2 Sequoia sempervirens
CAAATTTGAATGTTGTTTTGGCACCAAACTCAAAAGGGAGCTCTATTTATGGGGAGGTTTCTGATTTTTGTGTAGCTTTTTGGGGGACAAGTTTGCATACTATGAAAAGGGTTATTCTATAATTTTTTGTAACTCACATATGTTGTAGAACTTGAGGATTTGAGATCCTCTGCATGTAATAAGTCCATTTCTAAATAATAAAATTATTCTCTTGTTTTGTGAGTTATTTTCTATGTCTCAGGTTGCACCCTCATCACATGGTATCAAAGTTGGTTTTTTTGAGCATGTGGACAGATCACCAATCATTAGATAGTTTGCACCAGGACCATGGTTGTGGGTTCAAGATATAAAATATGCCTATAAGAGTGGTTCCTAGTAGGCATATGGGTGGAAGAGGTGGTAGAAATTCTGGTGGAAGAGATCCATTGGAAGCTGAGGGTTTTAGAGCCCTCCAAAGACAAATTGATGCATTATGAGAGTAGTTGAGAAGAGGGTTAAACCTGAGGAGTGAAGAAAGTGAGGATGAAGAAGAGGAGGAAGATTCAGATGTAGAAGAGGATGAAGAAGCAATTGATCAAGATCATATGCATTTGATAAGGGCCATTTTGAAGATTGGGAAAAGACCCAGAGTAGAAGTCCCTAGTTATTACAAATGTCTGAACCTAGAGGAGTTGATCGACTAGATTAACGAGCTGGAAGAATATTTTGAGTATGAGGAAATATAGGACATTTGACAAGTTAAGTTTTTGAAAATGAAACTAAAGGGCCATGCCAGTATTTGGTGGAAAGAGGCCCAGTTGGAGAGGAATCGAAGAGGAAAAGGAAAGATCATCAAATGGGATCGCATGGTGGAGAAGCTGAAGAAGCAGTTCATACCAGTGGACTATTAGTTAGATCTACTTAAGAAATTGTAAGGGTTGAAGTAAGGAAGCAGGTCTGTGAAAGAGTACACCGAATATTTTCACAAGATGATCATCAGAATGCACCATACAAAGGCCAATAAGGAGAAGGTAGCTTGTTATCTCAATGGGTTGTGACCGAGCATTCAAGAGGAACTGAGCTTGATCAGAATGACCACCATTGAGGATGCGTACCCGTTTTCTTTGAAAGTTGAAAAGAAGATGAACAAAAGATTTGACAACAAGCAAAAAGGTAGAGGAAATCAAAGTGGAAAGGGTAATGGAAAATCTTCTAGAAACATAAATCATAATGAGAAGAAAAATGAAGATGTGGGAACCAGCCAAAGCTAGAAGAATGATAACTTCTACTACTCTCATGATCAAAATAGTGGTGATCAAAGAGGAAGAGGACAAGGGAGATCTGGACAAGGATTTGGAAGAGGTGGCTTCAGAGGAATATGTTTACAGTGTGGTGAAGAAGGGCATCAAGCCTATGAATGTCCACAACACCAAGGAAGGGTAGAAAAAAGGCTAGAAGGTTATGGAAGGGTGGCACATTCAGATGAGGAGGCCTAATCTAAACATTCAAATGATGCTGAAAGGGGAGAAGCCATAGTGATTAGAAGACCCTTGGTGATTGAAGAGAAGGACCCAAAATAGAGGAAGAATTTGTTCTAGACAAGGTGAAAGTGTAAAGGAAAATGTTGGGATGTTATTATTGATAGTGGGGGCACTGATAATTTAGTGTCAGATGAGATGGTTACAAAGTTGAAAATCAAGAGGGAGGGGCATCTACACCCATATCAGATTGCCTAGTTGTAGAAAGACCACAAAGTTCTGGTTGATGAGCAGTGGCTAGTAAAGTTCAAGATCAGGAGCTTCCTTGATGAGGAACTCTTTGATATCATCCCCATGGATGCATGTCACATGTTGTTAGGGAGGTCGTGGCAGTTTGATAGGTGGGCTATACATGATGGGCATACAAACACTTATTCCCTGATGAAGGGTGGGGTTTGCCATAAGTTGAAACCCCTGAGGGAGACCGAAGAAAAGGTATGCAGTAGCAGTACAATCTATTATGTCGATGGAAGAAAATTTTTAGAGGGTATGAAGCATGTGTGTGTGTGTTATGCATTGATTCCTAGAATGGGTAAGGAGGATAGTGGAAGGTACCAGAAGAAGTCTTTGGGTTGTTGGATGAGTTTCAGGATATTGTTTCTGATAATGTACATGAGGGTTTACCACCAGTAAGGAAGATCAGTCATCAGATTGACTTGATTACTGGAGCCAGTTTGCAAATAAGGTAGCTTGTGAAATGACTGACAAAAAATGAGTTGAATAGAAAAGTTCAGGAGTTGTTGAGAAAGGGTTTGATATGGGAAAGTTTGAGCCCATGTGCAATACTTGTAGTACTAGCACCGAAGAAGGATGGGGTGTGGAGGATGTGTACAGACTCCCGAGCCATAAACATGGTAAAAATCAAGTACAAATTTCCCCTGCCAAGGATGGATGACCTGATGGATTGTTTGAGTGGAGCTCAATACTTCACAAAGATTGACGTGAAGAGTGAATAGCACCAGATCAAGATTCGAGAGGGAGATGAATGGAAGACTGCCTTCAAGACAAAAGAGCGTTTGTACGAGTGGTTAGTCATGCCTTTTGGGCTAACCAATGCACTAAGCACATTCATGCGACTCATGAATGAGGTACAAAAATAATTTTTGGGAATTTTTTGTATTGTGTGTTTAGATGATATTTTGATTTTTAGCAGAACTTTGGAATTGCATTTGATGCATATTTGAAGAGGCTTTGAGAAGTTAAGAGGAGAAATTGTTGAATAATCTAAAGAAGTGTAGTTTTGTGAAGAAGGAATTAATGTACTTGGGGTTTATTGTCTTGGAAGAAGGTCTCAAGATGGACCTAGAGAAGGTGAAGGCCATTCTGTAATGGCCTACCCCAAGAATTCCTATTCAGGTGAGATCTTTCCATGGTTTGGCTAGTTTTTATAGAAATTCATTACAAACTTTAGTAGTATTTGTGGACCCTTGATTGAAAAAATGAGAGGGAATAGAAAAGAGTTCAAGTGGAGCATTGGAGTAGTAAAAAATTTTGAACTATTGAAGTAGAAGGTGATAAAGCAGCATGTTCTATCCCTCCTATATTTCAACAAGGTGTTTCAAGTGGATTGTGATGTCAGTGGTTGCTTCATTGGAGCAGTGTTGACCCAAGAAGGTAAACCCATTTCCTATTTCAATGAAAAGTTAAATGATGCCAAGAGAAAGTATTTTGTATATGATGATGAATTTTATGCAATAGTTCAAGCATTAAAGAAATGGACGCATTATCTATTGCCAAAGGAATTTCTTCTATACTGATCATCAAGCATTACAGTACTTGAATAGTCAAGGAGAACTAAATCAAAGGCATGTGAAATGGGTATAATTTTTGCAGAGCTATAAATTTTCTCTAAAGCATAGGAGTAGGAGGTCGAATAGGGTTGCAGATGCATTAAGTAGAAGGCATACATTGACAAAAATGATGCAGATTGAAGTGGTTGGTTCAATGAACTCAAAACCTTGTACCCTAAAGATCCTAATTTTGTAGAGGCTTGGAAAGCTTACAAGGAGCCTGTTATAGTGGAAAGAACAAGGTGGTTGGATTTCATAATCCAGGATGGCATGTTGTTTAAGGGAATTCAATTGTGTATCCTGAGGAGTTCCATGAGGGAGAACCTGATAAAGGAGAAGCACAATGGAGGAATGGCATGACATTTTGGCTGGGACAAGACCGTTTCCATTATTAGTGAGCATTATTATTGGCCTCAGTTGTCACAAGATGTGAGGAAGTTTGTACATAGTTGCAGGGTATGTCAGGTGGCTAAGGGAGTGAGCTAGAATATAGGGTTGTATCATCCCTTTCCTTTACCAGAGAGGCCATGGGAGGATATAAGTATGGACTTTGTTCTTTGTTTTCCAAGGACACAAAGAGGGAATGATTCAGTCTTTGTGGTGGTTGATAGGTTTTTAAAGATGGCACGTTTCATTCCATGCCAAAAGACCCACGATGCTATCCACATTAATTATTTGTTCTTTAGAGAGGTGGTGAGGCTACATGGTCTACCAAAGAGTATTGTCTTAGATCGTGACACCAAATTTGTGGGATGCTTCTGGAGGACCTTGTGGAAGAAGCTAAAAATAGAGTTGAAGTTCAGTTCTACACACCATCCATAGACAGATGGGTAGATGGAGGTTGTGAATAGAAGTCTAGGTAACCTACTGAGATGCTTTATAGGAGATAAACCCAAGGGATGGGACTTGATCTTACCCAAGGAAAAATTTTCTCGGAACAATTTTGTCAATAGAAGCACTAGTAGATCACCGTTCCAGATTGTGTATGGAGGTATCCCTAGAACTATGCCAAAATTGAGGAATATGGACCAAGAGAAGAAGATAAGTGTTGAAGCTGAAGATTTTGTAGAGCACATCAAGAATATACTTAAGAAGGTAAAATAACATATTAACAAGATGAATAGGTAGTATAAGACCAAGGAAAATCAAAAAAGAAGGAATATGGAGTTTCGGATCGGTGATGAAGTGATGGTCCACTTGAGGAAAGAAAGGTTTCTAGTGGGAACCTATAACAAACTAAAGATGAAGAAATTCAGTCCCTACAAGATTTTGAAGAAGCATGATTTAGGGAGTGCATATGAGGTAGAGTTTCTAGATGGAGTCAACATTTCTGATGTGTTCAACATTTTAGATTTGATGGAGTATCATTAAGGTGACATGAAGGAATCACCAAAAATAGGGCAGTATGGAATTTTAGCACCTACTTCAAAGGAGGAGATTGAAGCAATACTGGATAGTCATGTGGGAAGGAGTACCAGAAATAGGGAGTATGAAGAATATTTGGTGAAATGGAGAGTAAGGTCTGTGGAAGATTCATCTTGGATGTCTAAGGAAGAGGTTGACCATTTTGGTTTTCCTCAACCATTTGAGATGTGACGGGGTCACTTCTCAAATTACCCTGGGTGTCTGATGCATGAGCATCCAGTGGTGTAAGGGAAATTCTGGATCACCCAAAAAACAAAAGAGTTCCATTTTATGTTGGTAGTTTTTTTGATGTATTTACATTTTTGGATACCCTTTTCATCATAATGTGATCCCCAACTTACAGTTTTGCTTTTCTATTCCCGAGTTGAAAGATA
Source organism: Sequoia sempervirens (assembly GCA_007258455.2). Lineage (NCBI taxonomy): Eukaryota > Viridiplantae > Streptophyta > Pinopsida > Cupressales > Cupressaceae > Sequoia > Sequoia sempervirens. The sequence continues at coordinate 118,030,969 of VDFB02271358.1, forward strand.
TTGCAGTTTTAGTCTACCAGAATTGCACCTGAAAACCTTCCAGCTCAGATTTGAGGCACTAAACGGTCTCAAAATGGCCCCAAAACTTGCCAAAATCAGCATAGCTTATTTTGGGCATGGTCTTGACTTTGAGTCCTAGATCAAAAGTTATGGCTCTTGGAAGTTGGCACACTTTCTAGAGGATACTAATTTTTGAATGTTCTTTTGAAATTTGAATTTCAAGTTGTAATTTTCAGCGCCAAACCATCAAAACTCAAATTTGAATGTTGTTTTTGCTCGAACCTCAAAAGGGAGCTCTATTTATGGGGGGGTTTCTAATTTTTGGGTAGCTTTTTGGGGGACAAGTTTGCACACTACGAAAAGGGTTATTCTATAATCTTCTATAACTCACATATGTTGTAGAACTTGAGGATTTGAGATCCTTTGCATGTAAGAATTCTATATGATAAATAATAAAATTATTCTCTTGTTTTGTGAGTTATTTTATGTGTCTTGGGTTGCACCCTCATCACCTAATTGACGCTTGCCCTAAAAAATTAGGTATATAAATGAATATGTTGGACAATTTTGATATACAAAGACAATGATAGAGAGAAATAGAAGTGTGTGTGTATGCACAATCAATGAAGCAGTTGTGAATAAAAGTTGGAAATGAGTGAAAAGGATGAAGTGTGTTAAATTGGTCTATTGAGCATCACCAAAACTACATCAACACTTATTAGGTACATTATTCTCAATTCATTTTGGCTGTAAATCCCAATTTTGTTTTGTCAATCTTTTGTAGGCAGCGAGCCTCTTTTGTAAGCAATGAGCTTTTGTATCTAGACAATGAGTCCTTTCAAGGTAGTGAGCCCTTGGTATTGAGCCTTTTATTTTTAGTTTGAAACTACTTTATAGTGTGAGTTAATCCTCACCGTGGTTTTTCCCTCCTTGGGTTTTCCACATAAAAATATGGTGTTTATTGTGCTAAATTAATTTTTGTTATCTATGTTTCATGCTCATACTTAATGACAAATAGTGTGGTTGTGGAATTGATATGTGTTGGAGTTTTAAAGTTTGAATCCTATGACAACTGACTTAGACCCCCCCCTCTCAGTTGTCTTGCATCTTTTAATAGTGCAAAATAGAGAGATTGATTTTTGGTAAAACACCTAAGTTTAATAAACTAAAAAAAACCATAATGAAAAAAATATATTAAAATTATATTTTTTGGATAACTCCTTCCAAGGACTACCATCATCTAGTTGGGTCTATGAATTTTCCTCCATTTTCATCCTCAACTTGAGCTCAAAAACTTAAAATTCTGCAAAAAAATACTAGAGGAGTGGGGGAAGGGAACACAAGGGGGGTTTGAGTGAACCCCCTTGACCCCTTTCATTGAAGGGGTGTATGCTCGAAACCCCCTTTTTTTGCAATTTTCACTTTTTTTTCCTTAAAAAAACATGTTAAAAATATATGACATCACAAAGGGGTTCTCTTGAAGGGCGCATTTGAGAAAACCTCTTTTTGGGTTCCTGTATCCCCCCCCCTTTGAGAGAAAACCTAAAAACCTCAAAACCTCAAAAAAAATTCTTCAAATCATTTTTGCAATTTTCCTTCCTCAACAGAATTGTAAAAAAATATAGTGGGTTTACCCTTTTAGTGTCTTTTCTTGCAATATCTTCATAGGATCCTTGTTGAGAAGATAGAAAAATATTTGGACTACTCCCTAAAATTAATCCTCCAACTCAATTGAGGAAGGCATGCATCGATCCATCTCCATGATAATTTAATTGTGATGCTTTGGAATTACATTTTGATAGGGTTTATATGGGGTATTCAAGTGTGTTTGGATGCCATAATGCTTTAGGAATTTCAAGAACTCCTTTGATGTGAATTCCCCCCTCGATTTGAGTGGAGGAGAAGAAGAGACTTGCATGTCTCCCATACAACTCACTAGTAGAAGTCCTAAACATGAGCTAAGGCTTCAATCTTCTTTGTGTGAAAAAACACCTAGTTCTTACAAGAGAAATAATCCATGAAAAATTAAAAATAATTGCAACTTTGAAAGGAAGTAGGAATTTTTTTGCATATATCAATATGCACAACATCAAGACAATCCTTGCATGGAAGGTACTTGACTTAGATGGATCCTGATGTTGTGTTCTTGCAAGAAATGCAAGACATAGAGGTAATGCATAAGAAAGGTGAGGAAGTCCACTTATGATATCCTTAGAGTTGAGATCATAAAGGGAATTGGTTGAAAGGTAGTCATATTAATAATTCCAAAGAAAAGTTGATTTAACCATAGAAGTAGATAAAGCATTTGTAGTGGATAAAACTACATCTAGTCCAAATAAATGTTCTTTCATAAAACATTTATCAAGTATCATACCATATCTAGAGATCAAATAGGATTTGAATCCATCCTTAACCTAAAACTTCACCCTAAGATTATGATTCAACAACTAATTAACATTCAAGATATTTTATGTCAAACCTAGAACATAGATAACCTTTGTGAGAGTACAACTTCTTATCTAGAGAGGAATGGTGATAGTGTTGATTCCTTCTACAACATTCTTCTTATTGTTTGCAATCTGAACTTGATCTCCAATTTTTTTATTAGTTAGTGTATCGAAAAGATCTCTATTTCTTGTCATATTCTTATTAGCATTATAGTTAATTAACCAAACATTCCCAGAAGTATGTGAGGTTTGAGAAACAAGGACAATGATATGACTAAAGCCACAATTGGATCTATTTAGTATGTCCTCATTAGTTGTATCATCTTTTTGGGATGCAATATGTACTTTTCTCTTCCATTGGTGAGAAATCATTAGGAGTGAAAATCACCTCCACTAGCTATGCCTTCTTGAATATAATTTCCTTGAGTCAAGTCATTATTCCAACAATGATCAGTGTCATGTGTGTGAGTATTAAAAATGTAACACCATTTATTTTCATTATAAGGCTTGTGTATTTTTTGCGATGGATTTTGTGACTACTTTTGTGGTTATCCCTTTCCAAACTTCTAGCTATACTATTGTCTCGAGATTAGTGATTTGTCTTCAAAATCACATTACACTAATTGGATGGCTTCTCCATGTTGAAGAAAATTCACTATTTCTTCAAATGACATATTCTTCTTGGTGATTTTAAACATCATGATAAAAGTAAAAAAATTGAAGGAAGAGCTCTCAGAATGGTTGGAACAAGAAATTTTCCTCCACCTTTTCTTTGAGGGAAAAAAGCTCTCCTCAAAGTTTTGATATGTGACATAATAGTTCCTCTACTTCTTCACCAGCTTCCATATTAAGTGTATGAAGCTTGTACTAAAGATAGAGGATATTGGTCTAATTTTTCCTCATAGAGGGTAGATAGAGCATCCCAAGTCACCTTTGATATTCTCGCATCTGAAACATGTGGCCAAACATCATTGAAGTTGCTGAGACTGATCAACAACAAGGCTTTTCCATTGACCTTGTCAAAAAATTTCCCCTAATTTGCATCAGTTGGAAACTATATTTTAGTTTAGTAATGATTCCCCATATTTCTTTGAATGAAGAATATGTTGGAAGTTTTTCATTGATCCTTGTTTGCAATGTGAGAATGAATGTAAATTTTGTAGATACAGTGTTTTCATTGATGTATACAATATGATTTGGTATGAAAAATGATGTCCAAACCAATTGGTTGTTGCAAGTATGAAAGTGTTGTCATTGATGTCAATAGGATAACTAGTTATCAACTAGTTGTTGTTATTATTAATTTCATGGATATAGGATATTGAGAAAATTGTAATGAAGAAAGGTTGCAGGTATTCAGTGGTTGCTTCGAGTTTTCCTCTAGCTTTCACTCTTATGTTGGTATGGATTGGATATGTTGATCATGGTTGTTTGATGTTTCTATATCCAAATTCTTGGATTCTAGATTGTTGCACAGTGCGAGTTATGTTCACTAGTTGTGAATTGTGGTTTTCAATGTTTCTGGCTAAGGTCTAAGAGAAATGTAGTTGCTCCAGATTCCTTATTGTTCAAGTATTATGACTTGTAGTTTTGAATTTAAGTTGGTATGATTGTGTTGAAGATAATTTTGTTGGAAACACAAGGGAAAACAACTGAGAGGGGGGGTGAATCAGTTGTCACAAAAATTATACAAATTAAAATTATTCTCATATCTAATATATAAACATGAAAGCATAAACCATCACCACATCACATAACACCAAGATTTTTTACGTGGAAACCCTATTAGAGGAAAAACCATGGTGGGGGTTAATCCACAAGATTATACTCTGTTAAAAGTATAAAGAATTATAAATGGGGAATGAACATGCATTCAGGCACATTACCTAGAGCTCACTACTCAAATACAAAAAGGATTACTACCCAAAGGAATACACACTATCTTACATAAACATCGGGATCACATCCACAATATTTTGAAATGAGAAAATAACATCTTCTAATGCCTGATTATAGTTCCAATTAACCACATAAACATCTTCTCACTCTTCTTCACACTTTACTTCTACCTTTGAAATATTAGAACATTATTCACACACAACACTCACACATCATTTGCACACACCATTCACACACATGCCTTCAAATGGTATGAAAAATTGATCATATATATCCACAACTAAGGATAACATCATCTACATGTCGGCTTTAACAAAATATAAAGTGTGTACAAACTGTTGGCTTAATCCATAAAAAAATATCAATGTTAACCAATGTCGAGCAAAACATATTAAGGACCCAAAATAACATCCTCGAACATGAACCATCTTCAAAAATTAAGCCTTGAAGATCCACAACATGCTACAATCACCCTATCAGCCATGATCATGAAAAAACATGAACTCACAAAAGAAAATAACCAATCACAAGCACAATGATCAATGCAAAAATACAACATAGATAGAGCATGACCTAGAAATATCCATGAACATCATGAATCACCACAGAAGCATCTGCAACAACTCAAATTACTAGAATCGCATAATCTTCTTTTAGGAATACCAACTAAAACAATAAAACAACTATCAAAACACAAATACTCATAACTCGATCAAATCTCCATGCAAATCTCTGAAACTTAACATGGATAAACTGGATATAATCAACAAAAAACCCTTTAATCCAAAACCTCTTATCATCAATATACTGAGCTAGCCATCATATTGAACTTCACTTCATCAGTGACAACCTACAACTTATTTTATTACAATTTTCTCAATATCATCAACATATAAAAACTTAAAGAAATTAATGCCAACAATCTTGACATCAATGACAACCACATATAATAAATATCCAACAATCTCCCCCTTTGGCATTGATGGTAACACATGATGTGAAAAACACCATCAACGCAACTATCTCTTAGCACTTTCTCCCCCTTAGATTTTGACTCTTTTCTCCTTAACTCTTTTATAGTTTTTCACATAAATATTCTCCCCTTTTGACATCAATGACAAAGATACACATTTTATTTCTCCACACAAGCTTTGAACCACATTACTAAACATTTGACTACTCCCCCTGAGTAGCAGCCATTGCAACATCAATTTGGATCAAGATATGACTATGAAATGTAGAGATTGATGCATGTCAATGCATCTTAATTTTGACTAGGAGGGGTAATCACCCCTAGCTTCCCTCTGAGATACTCAAAATTATCCTTAGGTAAGGGCTTGGTAAAGATATCTGAAATCTATTCCTTAGTGGGCACATACTCCAATCTGACTTCCTTTTCACTTACCTTCTCTTTCAAAAAGTGTAACTTGATAGACATGTGCTTAGTTTTTGAATGCAACACTAGATTATTAGAAATGTTAATTGCACTTGAAGTATCATTGAATATAGCAATAGGTTCATCATACACAACTTTGATATCTTTCAACATCTACTTCATCCACAATACTTGAGTACAATTTTTAGTAGCAACAATGTATTCTACCTCTGTAGTAGATAAAAAAATGGAATTTTTCTTCTTACTTAACCATGAAATAAGCTTCTTTCCCAAGAAAAATGCACCACCACTAATACTCTTTTTGTCACTCACATCTCCTGCCCAATCAACATCAGTAAAAGAACTCAAATTAAGGTCATCTTCTTTAAGATACCATAGGCCAAAATCATTTGTCCCCTTCAAGTACCTAATAATCCTCTTCAAAGCAGTCACATGAGATTCCTTAGGATCAACTTGAAATCTTTCAACAATGTGTATGACATTCATGATATCAGGTCTTTTTGGAGTCAAATAGAGAAATCCACCAATCATGGATCTTTATCAAGTCTGGTTTGTTTTAGGAGAATCATCATCTTGTCTCAACTTACATCTGGTCACCATAAATGTACCATCTAGGTTTGAATCTTCCATACCAAACTTCTTCAACAGTTCTTTCACATACTTGGACTGACATATAAAGATCCCCTTATCAAGCTGAGTAATTTTTAATCCCAAAAATATTTTTTTTCTCCAATCATAGACATCTCAAACTCACTCTACATCTTATCAGCAAACTTCATGCACAAACATCATCTCCTCCAAAAATTATATCATCAACAAATACTTCAACAATCAAATCTTTATCATGATCAATCTTGAAATACATATTACTATCAACAGTACCTTTATTAAATCCTAGCTTCAACAAATACTTGTCCAATCTGGCATATCATGCTCTTAGGGCTTGCTTAAGTCCATATAATGATTTCTTCAATTGAGAAACCATATCTCTCTGATCAATCAATTGAAATCCCTCAATATACACATCTTCTTCTAGTTCACCATTTAGAAATGTGGACTTGACATCCATCTGATAAACCTTGAAGTTTTTGTAAGTAGCATAAGCAATAAATAGTCTCACAGCTTCAATCCTAGCAATAGGAGCAAGAGTTTCTTGAAAGTCAATTCCTTCCATCTGAGAATATCCTTTACACACAAGTCTTGCTTTGTTTCTAACAACTTCACCTTTCTCCTTCAGTTTGTTTCAAAAGACCCATTTAGTTCCAATTACCATTTTTTCCTTAGGTCTAGGAACAAGAATCCATGTATCATTCTTCTCAATTTTCTATAGTTCTTCTTTCATTGCTTCCACCCAATGTTCATCTTTGCATGGTTCATTGACACTATTAAGCTCAGTCTTTGAGATCAAACAATATTCTTCTACAATTTTTCTCCTAGTTTGAACACCTTTTTTATTATCACCTATAATTTGATCTTTTGAATGATTTAGTCTTACATACCTTGGAGTCTTAGGGGATTTCTTGAACTTCAAGATCTTATGATATCACTTCTATACATTCACTAGTTCCTTCCTCTTGATTTTCTTGATTCACTAGAATGATTTGAACTTGATCTGAAGTCTGAACTTTCTTTCCTTTATCTGAACTATCATTCTGATCATCTGAATCATATCCATAGGTTCTAGATGGTCTAACTATGTATTCATCAAGCTTGACATTAACACTTTCAATTACTTTCATCAATATCTTATTGTAGCACCGGTAGGCTTTACTTTTAGTAGAATAACAAGAAAAAATCCTTTATTACTTCTAGCATCAAACTTTCCTATATCTTCATCTCTTTTTATATAGAATTTACTCCCAAATATTTTGAAGTATCTAACAGTAGGCTTGTGACCATACCATAGCTCATAAGGAGTCTTACCGATATCACCTTTGACATGTACTCGGTTGAGAGTGTATATGGTAGTACTCACAACTTCTCTCCAATAGATATGAGGAACTTTTCCTTCCAACATCATTGTCCTAGCAACTTCTTGAATTGACATGTTCTTTCTTTCCACAAATCCATTATGCTAAGGGGTTCATGGGGAAAATAATGCTCTCTTTATCCCATGCTCTTCACAAAAATAATTAAACTCACCAGAAGTGAATTCACCACCTCTATCTGATCTCAAAAATTTAATCTTTAGATCTATCTCTGTCTCAACCATAACCTTAAAAATCTTGAATTTCTCTAGATGTTCATATGTTTCCCTTAATAAAGTAACCCACATCATTCTAGAATAATCATTAATAAGTAACATGAAATACTTGTAACCTTGTAAACTTCTAACTCTAGAAGGACCACAAAAGTTAGTATGCACAAGCTCCAATAGTTCATTTGAACAATGTTGTTTTCTCTGGAATGAAATTCTAGTTTGCTTCCCTAACTGACATTCCTTGCATATAGCATTAGTATGTTTTATCAACTTAGGAATATCTCTCACTTCCTGAGTAAAGCTTATCTTGATAATATTATCAAAGTTTACATGACACATTCTTCTATGCCACAACCAACTTTCATCAACTTGAGAAATCAAACAAGTTTTACTAGCAGCACTTAGGTGAAAGATATTACCTTTTGTTTTTTGTACTAGATGCAATCACATTTCCAAAACTCCCTAATATTCTACATTTTCCATCCTGGAATTGAATATTATATCACTTGTCAACCATCTATACAACACTTAAGAAATTATGCTTCAAACCTTCCACATATAGAACATCATCAGTATTATCCATACCATCAAGAGAAATGGATCCATTTCCATGGATTACACCAACTTTGTCATCACCAAATCTTACAACACCACCATCATACTTTTCCAAGCTCACAAATTTACTCTTATCACCTATCATGTGATGAGAGCATCCATTGTCAATCACCCATTCATCTTTTTCTTCAACTCTGGAAGCTAGAGCTTTCTCCACATTTGTGCAACTAGCAGATTTAGTAGGTACTTGTTCATTTTACTTGATAGTAATAAATACCCATTCATCCCCACTTATATTCCCTTTATCAGATTCATCATCTATCACACCTTCATCAGCAGCATAATAACACTTTCTTTGAAATCTAAGCTTGTTAGGTCTTGGCTTAGGAACTCTTTCTAGACACCTTGATGCAAAATGACCTATCTTATTGCAAGAAAAACATTTAATAGGAAATTTAGCTTTATACTTACCTTCTCCTCTAGATTCCCTCTTGACAATAAGTGCTTCAAGCTTGTCTAGTTTTCTTTCTTATTCTTCAATCTCTCTAATTTCCTCCTCATACTTGAACATCTTTCTAAAAGAACTTTCTCCTAGATCATATCACTGCTTATCATTTCTAGAGATAGTAGCTTTGAATGCAGATTATTTATTAGGAAAAGAATCACCAAACTCACTTAACTCAAAAGTATTAAGCTTACCAATCAACATTTCTCTGGTTACATTTGTCACAGTCTGGATCTCCTCTATAGCAGTAGCTTTGGATTTGTATGTAGCAGGAAAGGATCTGAGTACTTTAGCAACAATTTCTGATTCTTCCAATGTTCCACCAACACATCTAATACTACACACAAGTTCATTCACTCTCTACATAAAAGAAGTGATGTTCTCATCTTCAACCATTCTCAAGATTTCATATTTCCCTTTTAGGCTTTGCAACTTAGCAATCTTCACATGGGCATCACCTTCATATAAATTTTCTAGATTTTTCTAGATCTCATAAGAAGTCTTCAGCTCCATTACATTTTTCATCTCAGAATCAGTCAAAGAACTCAACAATGCTTCCTTAGCCCTCATATTGTACTTGGCTTCTTTAATCTCAACAGTAGTAGAAGGACCATTCTGTTGGATGATATACCTATTCTTTGTAATGTTCCAGTAAGGTTCACCAATGCATCTCAGATGACACTCCATTCGAGTCTTCCACATAGAATAATTAGTTCCATCAAATCTTAGACTATCCTTCTTATATGTCTCCATCTCGGATCACCTCAAGCTATTAAAATTATTTTGAGGAACCTACTTTGATACTAATTGTTGGCAACACAAGGGTAGACAACTAAGAGGGCGGTTGAATCAATTGTCAAATAAATTATACAAATTAAAAAAAAATTCAGATCTGATATATAAAGATGAAAGCATAAATCATCACGACATGACAAACACCAATATTTTTTATGTGGAAACCTTATTAGGGGAAAAAACATGGTGGAGGTTAGTCCACAAGATTATACTCTATTAAAAGTATAATAGAATTATAAATGGGGAATGCGCATGCATTCGGGCACACTTCCTAGAGCTCACTGCTCAAATACAAAAAGGATTACTTCCCAAAGGAAGACACACTATCTTATAGAAACATTTGGATCACATCCAAAAGATTTTGAACTGAGAAAATAGAATTTTCTAATGCCTAATTACAGTTTTGGTTAAGCACATAAACATTTTCTCATCTTCTTCACACTTTACTTTTGCCTTCAAAAGATTAGAACATTATTTGCACACAACACTCACACATAATTCACACAAACCACTCACACACATGACTTAAAATGGTATAAATAATTGATCATATATATCCAGAACTAAGGATATCATCTACATGTTAGCTTTAACAAGATATAAAATGTGTACAAATTGTCGGCTCAATCCGTAAACACTTATCAATGCGCACCAACCAATCTTGGCCCAAACATAGTAAGGACCCAAAATAACATCCTCGGACATGAACCACCTTCAAAAATTAAGCCTCAAAGATCCAAAACATGCTACAATCACCCTATTGGGCATGATCATTAAAAAAAAACATGAACTCACAAAAAAAATCACCAATCACGAGCACAACGATCAATGTGAATGTACAACATAGATAGAGAATGATTTAGAAATGTCCATGAGCATCATGAATCACCACAAAAGAATCTACAACAAGTCAAATTACTAGAATCACATCATCTTCACTAAGGAACACCAAGCTAAAACAATAAAACAACTATCATAACTACGGATACTCATAACTCAATCAAATCTTCATCTTGAGGATCTACGAGCTAATGTGAATAAACTAGATATACTCAACAAAAAACCCTTTAATCCACAACCTCTTATCATCAACATACTGAGCTATCCAGCATATCGAACTTCATTGCATCACTGACAACCTGCAACTTAGTTTATTACAATTTTCTCAATATCCTCGAAATATACAACCTTAAAGGAATAAATGCCAATAGTGTTGACACCAATGACAACCACATATCAACAATATCCAACAAATTTTGTTATCTGGAAGGATTGGATCATGCCAAGGATGCATGTACTTAATTATGTTATGTATTTTACACCGATTTGGCCGACCTTGCATTTAACACTACTTTCAAAGTTTTTGGAAGTGTGTTGAAGTGTGTGTTTGGGTTGCCCTCATTCTAATTCCACCTTAGAATGTTTTGGTTCTGACCTAATTTGAATTTTTAAATACAAATGGTGTGTGTAGCCGACTTTGGATATGTTTCAAAGTTGAAGATGGTATAAATATAGAATTAGATATTGTTGAAAATATATACACATGCAAAGGAATAGATGCAAGATTGATGCGAGATATATGCAAAGCAAAGTGTGTGGTTGAGAAAATAATTGTGAAGCCTAATTGTGAATTTTCTAAAAGTAGTGAGCTAAAGGTGTACTATATCATTCAAGCATGTCTTCAAGTGTGTGAACAAATTATGGTGGAAATATCTATTGAATTTAGACTGTCTTCTCTCTATAATGAATCTCTTGTATATTCTTTGTATTTGTGTGGGAATGAGCCCTCCGAGTGGTTAACCTTTGTTGGATAGTGAGTCCTAATCCAAATAGTGAGCCTTGTGTTGGTAGTGAGCATTCTCTAGCAGTGAGCCTTATGTTGGCAGTGAGCATTCTCTAGTAGTGAGCCCTTGTATTTGGTTTTGATATTCTCTATATTGTGAGATAATCCTCATTTTTTTTTTTGATTATTCTATTTTCCACATAAATTTGGTGTTGTTGTGTGTATATGTTTTTACTTCTTTCAACTTCTACATTTGCACTTAATGATAAATCATATTAGGAGAATAATTTTTTTGTGAATGGTAATTAAATTAATCACTGTTGACTATTATAAAGGAAAAATTTTCTACAATGGATTCACCCCCCTCTCAGTTGTCTTTCTCAACAATTGGTATCAGAGCTAAGTGCCTTAGAGAATAGCTTAATCACTTAAGGAAGGTTCGAGATGGTAAGCAAGATCACTATTGAGTTTCCTAGGTTTGATGGGACTAATTATGGCATCTGGAGAATAAAGATGGAAGGATATCTAGAATACTATGGATATGATGTTGAGAAAGCTTTCAAGACTACATATACTGCTCCTACTAATGGTCTGAGTTCACTTGATTAAATCAAGGCACATGAGGTGAATAACAAGGAAAAGTATATTCTAATGAATAGTCTTTCACAGTTCAAATTGATTAAAATTTCAAATCTAAAGACTGCTAAAGAAGTCAAGGATGCATTAGAAAAAAATCATGTAGGGAAGGACAAGGTTAAAGAAGAAAATTTACCAAACTTGGAAGCACAATTTGAGATCCTGCACATGTATGAAGATGAGAAAATCAAATCCTATGTACAGAGAGTGATGAGCTAGTAGGTGAAATGTGACGACTTGGTGCAATAATGGATGAACCTAGGATAGTGAAGAAGATTCTCAAAACTCTTCTAATGCATATAATGAAAAGTTATATGCTATTGAATAATATGTAGATTATAAGACTTAAACTAAAGATTTGTTGTTGGGTACTCTGACATCATATGAAATGAGAAAACCAAATTTGAGAAATGGATCCAAATCAGAAATTGCTTCTAAAGCTACAACTAGTGAAGATCCAGATGAAGAAAATATTAATGAAGTAGAAGCTAACTTTGAGAGAAGGATGAAGAAGGGCTTTGATAAGTATGAATGTAAGTTACCTTTTAAATGCTTTAGATATGGAGGAATTGGTCATTATGCTTCAATATGTCCAAAAAGAGCTAAGAGGAATAAATATAATATATTAAACAAAGAAGAAAAAGGTAACATAATCAACAAAGCATACTATGTGAACAAGAATGCTAGTATTTTTTATGAAGAATCTAATTATGGAGATTTTGATGACAATGAATGCTTGTTCTTGGCTATAAAAGATGAATCTAATACTGCTAATACTAAAAGAAAGGTGTAATAAAATGTTTCAAAAAAGAGTGAAGGGACAGTGATTTCTACTCTTCATGCTAAACAAGAAAAGAACTACTGGGTGTTGACAGTGGCTATTCACATCACATGACTAGTGACAAGAGTAAGTTTTTTAAGCTTGAAAATTATGATGGTGGCTTAGTTAAATTCAGAGATGATACTTGTGCTAAGATTTATGGAATAGGTTTGGTTAGTTTTGATGGCAAACATAATACTAATGATGTCTACTATCTTTAGGGTTTAAGGAATAATCTTTTAAGTTTTGGAAAAATGTTTAGTAAAGGATATAATATTTTTTTTTAGGATGAAAGATGTGAAATTAGGAAAGGATCTAGAACATTGATTGTTGCTGGTAAGAATTTTAAAGGAAAGATTTATCAACTTAAGGGTGTTGATGAACACTGCTTTATGACTTAGATTAATGATAGTTGGTTGTGGCACCAGAGGATGTGTCATATGAATTTTGATAATTTGGAAAGAATTAGTTTTGTACATGCTATAAAAGATCTATCAAGAATTACAAATCTTTTTAATGCTATTTGCAAGAATTGCCAGTTTGGAAAGAAAATTAGCAACAACTTTAGATCAAAGGAACAATGTACTACTAGACTATTGGATTTGATTCAAACCAATCTATGTGGTCCTACAAGAGTGAGAAGTCAGCAAGGTGAAACGTAGCTTATGCTTTTGATTGATGATTACTCTAGATACACATGGGTTACATTTCTTAGAGAGAAATTTGATGCATTAGAAAGATTCAAGGCATTTAAGGCTATGGTTGAAAATGAAGCAAATTTGAGAATAAAATGTTTAAGGTCTGATAGAGGTGGTGAATTTACTTTGAATGAGTTTAACATGTGTGTGTGTGAAATATTGGATCAATTTAAATAAAAATCAAACACATATTAATAAAACATTAAATCAAGAAAAAGCTAAAAAGAAACAGAATATGCAAACTGTTATCACAGCTTTCCCAAAATCGTTTTATCTTCCTCTAACTTCAGCGTTTCGTTGCATCAATATTGCTCTCAGATTAGCAGATCAAGCTCAACAAAATGATAGCTAAAGAACGAGATTTAAAATGCAAACTATGCTAAGATGAGAAGATTACTGTGATATTGAAACTGATATGAATGAATAAGTTGATTACGTGTGCGAACGTAGATATGCGTAGGTGTGAGAAAGTGCGTACGTGCGTGAGTATATGAAGTGTAACCAAAGCTTGGATTTGCACCAGAATTTATAGAGTTTTCAAACAAATTTGATTGGCTGAATCGATCGATGGTCCGGATTGAGCTTGTTCGAACGAACGGCGGGAGATCTTCGAAAGTGGAAGAGAAAGATTGAAGGTTTCCCTTTTCTTTCAATTTCATCATTGAGTTTCGAAGGGAAACTTCCATTTCGAAGGATGAGTTAAAAATTTGGAAGGAGGAGTTAGCATGAGTAAGAAATTAAATAAATATATTTATTTAATTTGGAAGTGGAGATAAAAATGGCAACCTACATAATTAAATAACTCATATTTAATTATGTTTAAAAAATGAAATTAGGGTGAGGTGGAAAATATTAAATAAAATATTTAATATTTTAAATTCAATTATGGGATGAAGAATATTCCATTATTCAAATATTCAAAAATATTTAAACTTTAGAATAGAATGATAATTAAATATAAATAAATTATAAAAATTTATTTAATTTAATCAAGCGAAAGATAGAAGGTGAGATGAAGAAGGTATTCCATTATTTAAATATTAAAATATTTAAACTTTAGAATACTATGATAATTAAATATAAATAAATTATGAAAATTTATTTAATTTAATCAAGTGAAAGGTGAAAATGTTAGTAATTAAATAAAATTATTACGATAGAAAAATTTAGAAAATGAACGATATAAATAAATAATTAAATTTATTTATATGTAGATGACATTAGAGGAATTAATTAAATAAATCATATTTAATTAATTAACAAGCTTAATCATGACCATTTTTAGACTTATACATTTTTCCCCTCTTTGAAGTGATGTGTAAAACGCATTGCTTCAAAGAAAAATAAGATTTTTTCCCCAGATATGCTTTCGATATTTCTGCTGATGATGCCCCCTTTGGAGGTAAATTATGAATAAGAGAGAGAGTGGTTTAGATCGTGACAGATAATGAAAAAGAAATGTCTCATGTTGAAAAAAAAGTCAAATTTACCCTTGTTTGACCTTTAAAAGGTTGAAAAAGACAAGTCATTTGCACTTTTGACTTTGGTGAAAACTGTAGTTGTGAGAGTGACATCGCGACATGGAGATTTCATATCATCACCACCGATTCGAGAGATTGCACAGATATCAAAGGCCAGCTGTGTATGGACCACTGGTGAGTCGATCTAACCACCTATGCTTTTGAATTTCTCGATTTGAATTCGAATTTTCATGTTTTCTGCGGTTTTTAGATTTTAAAATGTTGTTTGCGCGCATATAGAATAGTTTAGGCGCTTTCGAAAAAGACAGGCGCGCTTAGGGTAGAAACAAATGAGCATATAGAATAGATTTTAAATGTTTTAGGAAAAACCAGTCTAGCGCATCCCGTAAAAACTAGGGCATATAGGGTAGGATCGAGAATTTTAGGGGTAGAGTGCTTATAGGGGAAACAGGCGCGCATAGAGCAAAAACACGCATCCAACAAAAAGATCAGCGTATAGGATGAGTGAAGTGGTGCATAGGGGGTCTATTTAAGCTCATCCAGTGAAAAAAAGGGCGCATACAAGATTTAGGGCATCCCATGAAAAGAACGATGCATATGGTAAAATAGGCAGAATGAATGTTTTTTTGTGAAAATGATGACTTGTATTGCTTCCTTAGTCAATAGATTGTGAAATTGTTGTCATCATGCTGATATAGATAAAAATGATCAAATTGACTGATTGATAACTTTGCTTCCTAGGGTAGAAAACAAAGAGTAATTGAACTGATAACTTTGCTTCCCATGAATGAAAAACAAAGAGTAGATTGAACTGATAACTTTGGTTCCTAGAATAGAAAACAAAGAGTAAATGATTGATAGGACTTCTAATAAATTTGCTTTCTGCGATAGAAAACAAATAGTGATTGATTGTAGAACAGATTTGATATGATATCTAGCTAGATAGACTTGAGTTGATTTGATTGATAGGACTGATTGTGTGATATGGGTCATTGATGTGATGCATTGATATGAGTCATTGATATGGGTCTGATATAGTTCACTTGATATGGATCACTGATAGATATGAGTCTGATCGATGTTGTTTAAATGATTGATATTGAATGATTGATATGATTCTGATTACGTATCCTTGTGATGAAAATAGGAGGTTTTCAAAAACCTTCAGATTAGAGAGTGACATTCAGCAGGATGGGATAGGATCCCCGAGTTGACACCTGCTGACAGCGTTGATTGATACCTGTGGTTTGAGATCCTTGTTGGTGATGCCACCGATTAGGGTCAACAGAGGATTGTTGACAGCACTTGTAGAGTGATGGCACTCAGAGCACAACACCTTCCACATGTCGACCGGTGAGGTGACAATGACTCCTAAGGAAGTGTACAGGATCCTAGGTATCGCCATTGTTTGTGCCCTTGTGTATTATGATCACAAGGAGCTTGGGGGTGAGGATGCTTTGAGGAGGGTGTACGGAGACACACATATAGTTGGGTACTGGGTACCATGGGCTGACTTTCGAGGATATCCAGCCTTGCTAGCAATTTTGGGTGCATTCATTGGAGGTCTCCTTTCTCTGGATCGCCAGGTAAAGGGATTGTCAGTGGGATGGGGCAGGATTATAGAGCAGATGTTGCTACAGCCGAGGAGATACGCATGGGGGAGCTGCATGTTAGCTTATCTTTATCATGATTTGCACCAGGTGGTGTATAGAGGTTCCTCCAATTTGTCGTGTGGGGTGACAGTGTTACAGATCTGGGCATGGGAGCATTTTACTGTGACGAGACTAGTGTGCCCTAGGGTTAGGCCACTAGGTAGGCCTTATATATATATGTATGCGATGTTCCTTACCCAACCCAAGCTGGACAAGGTAGATTACTGGAGGCAATTGTTGGATGACATGGATACAGTTGTATGGCGAGCATATCTCGATTGCGAGCCATGGGCCACAAATGACATAGAGATGTCGTACGTATACATTCCTCGATTCTTGATAGGGAGGACTCTTTTCATTTTGGAGAGATTTTTGGCATTATGGGTGTAGAGGAAATTTGGATTCACACAGGGGATGCTACAAGGGGTTGCACATTACGCCCGAAGCAGAGATGAGGCCGGATGGTGGCCATGTATATCTTATCAGGCCACATATATAGAGTTCATTGCATTAGCACCTGAGGTATGGGCTGATAGGTGAGACATTGTGGATGTTGGGATGTCTGATGAGTACGCTGCATATTTTCACACACATCCCTTTCCTCGGTTCACCAGTCTGGATGAGCCAGCACCAATTTTGGTAGTACCACAGCCAGGGGCAGTGAGATAGGAGGATGTGGCTAGCGGCGAGCAGGGAACAGTTGGAGGAGAGGAGGTGGAGAGCGGAGATGAGGGGATCTCAGATGATGATGATGATGGTGGAGATGACGGTGGAGAGGGGGGACATGTGCTGGGGAGGTCGGGGCTAGATATTCTGAGGGATGTCTAGATTATTCGACGGCCGAGGATAGGGATTGGTAGATGGACAGTGGTCCGAATGACATCCTCCTCACAACAGGGATAGATTGCTACACTTCAGGCATAGGTGCAAACATTATAGGGGCAGCAGGGACAACTACAGGGTCAGCTAGGATAGGCACAGGGGTTCATTGTGCAGCTACAGACATAGCTAGCGCAAGCACAGGCACAGGCACATGCACCTGCATAGGCACCTGCCCCAGGCCCACAGTTAGCCCAGGTGATAGCAGAGAGGGATGCATTCAGACAGAGGGCTGTAGAGGCTGAGGGTGTTGCACAGAGGCTAATGGGCACTATAGAGAGTGCGTCACTGCGAGATGCCATTGCTGAGGGCATGGAGATGGCACAAGAGGCTGAGTACTACAGGGTAAGATACGAGGAGCTGTGTCCTCCAAAGTGCAGAGAGCCATACCCGCGATCCCATAGTAGGACGAGGAGCAGATCATAGACACACACCCAGAGTAGAAGAGTGACAGGACCTTGGCAGGATCCAGATGCAGACACCAGTGGCAGACCACCTCCTTCCAGACCAGCACCATCAGGAGCATCCACCAGCTAGAATTTATGATGTATATTACTTTTGGAGCATGTATATGCCATTTTTTATCATATCTAATGTATTTTGCTTTGGACATTTTAGTTTTATTGGACATTTGGACATGTGTATCATTTTTTTGATGAGCGATGATATGCAGCGGCGATGATTATTTTGATGATGATTTGATGTGCATTTATGATGTGATGATGTTATATGTATTTATTTAGGGATTTTGGTATGCATTTAAATGATTTAATGACTAACATGATATGCAGGATGGTTTGATTATGATGTTTTATTATGATTATGATTTGATGATGTGTACTAATAATGTCATGCAGATGGATTACTTATGATGTGTATTTATTATTTTTGGATTTTCCAATGTAGATAAAAGATGAAAAATGAATGTTGTGTTCATGATATGTATTATGATATGATGCGATGTGAAATGATATGAGTGGATAAAATGTTATGACATGAGATGATAAGAATAATGATATTGAGGTGAATGAATAGTGATGTATGATAAAATGATATGTGATGAAATATAATGATTTGTAATTAGAATGAATGGATAAATGAAATTATAAATGAGATTATAATGAAATGAAATGATATGAAATGATAAAATGATAAATTAAATGGTATGGAATGGAATGTTAAATGATATGAAATGAAATGTTAAATGGATAGATGATAATGAGATGAAATTGTTAAATGATATGATATGAAATGTTAAATGGATAGATGATAATGAGATGAAATAAATGATGATAATAATAATAAAATGAGATGATATGAATGAAATGAATGATAATGATAGTGAAGTGATATGCTTTGATAACGATAATGAAATGAATGATAATGTTGTAATGAATAATGAGTGAAATGAGGTGATAATGAGATGGTAATGACATGAATGAAATGATAAAATATGAGATGAATGATGATGCAATAAATGGTAATGATAATGAAATAATGAAAAGATGACAATATAATAATAATGAATGGAGTGATAATGGGAATGAATGATAAATGAATGAAATGAAATGACTATAATATAATGATAATGAATGATAAATGAATGAAATGAAATGACTATAATATAATGATAATGAATGAAATGATAATGGGAATGAATGATAAATGAATGAAATGATTATAATATAATGATAATGAATGAAATGATAATGGGAAATGAATGAGAAATGATTATAATATGATAATGCAATGGTGGGATGATAATGAGAAAAATATAAATGATAATGATAATGAAAATGAATAAAATGAATGAAATGATGATAATGGTAATGAAGCGTATATGAAACTAATATGAGTGATAATGATAATGTGATGATTCAAATGATAATGATAATGAAGATAAAATGAAATGAATGAAATAACTATAATGGTAATGTGATATTAAGATGATAGTAATGAAATGAATATTGATGAAATGATAATGGAAATGCAACTAATATGAAATGATGAAATGATAATGTTAAATGATAATGAATGCAATAATGAAATGATAATGAAAATGAAACTAATATGAAATGATAATGAAAATGCAATGATGATGAAATGATATGAAACTGATATGAAATGATAATGATATGAAACTAATATAAAATGATAATGAATGATAATGATAATGATAATGCCATGATAAGATGATAGTGCAATGAAAATGCAATGATGAGATGATAATGATACAAATGTTTGCATTGTCCTCCACAAATACTCCAAAGAAAAATGACAGCCATTGACCTTTCAAAAACTCCTGGTGCAAATCCAATATGCAATTATGTACAATGACCTAAAATGAAATGCAACTAAATGAAACTGACCATTTTGTTGAGCCTTTTAGTGAGCCTGCTTAAATCATCATAGAGCGTTTGAAAAATGTTGGAAGTGTGTACAAGCATCAGAGGGGAAATTTGCACCAATGATGACCTGAGTACAACTTTCATGATTTTTGATATAGCAAGTGAACACAAGCATCTAGGTATAATTGAACCGAGATGACCTGAGCATTTCTTGCATAAACAGGCAAAGACTAACCACCATCTGATGCAAATTTGGAACTGTCATCAATAATAATTTTTGAAAAATCATGTCTCGCGACATATTTGCAATAGATAAATGATTAACCTCAATACAATAGACAAAGAAAAATCATCCTCTTTCCTTGCCACTCTAGTTCAGTACATCATCAAGTGTGCTCCAGAGAAATGATTTCGAAAAAAATTAAACAACCATTGTTCAAAAATGAAATACTGTGATTCCAAACATTAGTCAGTTTAGAGATCATCCAGATATGTCATGATAAGGTACGCAATTGAAAGCTACTGTGATACAGATCAATGATTGGATGTTTGATTTGGTTGTTTTGTTTGCGTGATTGGTTTTGATGTCATAGTCCTACTGTTTTGGTAAAATCTGAAAGTTGATTGCCCCTAGTATGCCCCATGTTTGCCCTTGCTATCAACATAACTTGCTGAAAATGAATATGTACAATAATCAAGCCATGGTAAGATGTTATCACTCAAGGTAAATGATGATAGCATGGTGCTGGTGTGGTCCTAAGATGATGGAAAAGATGCATGATAATAAAGGCTGAAAAGTGTAGAACATGAACTAATAGATGGAGAGCCCCAAATAGCGTCTGTTTGCTAGATTTTCACTATTTGTTTTTATTGCATTTTTCTTGTCAATAGACTGCCTGTTTACCAAATTTTCACCCTATGACTTTTTTTCTTTTTTTTTTTAATTTTTGCATCGAGATGCTTGTTTGCCAAGTTTTCACCGTGGTAACCAATTTTTAGGACTTTTTCTGATTTTTGGATTTTTCAAGACTTTTTCTAATTTTGGATTTTTTAAGGACTTTTCTGATTTTTTTGATTTTTTCAAGACTTTTTCTATTTTTTTATTTTTCAGGACTTTTTCTGATTTTTGGATTTTTTTAGGACTTTTTTTTTATTTTTTTGGATTTTTTCAGGACTTTTTCTGATTTTTTTGGATTTTTTTAAGACTTTTTCTGATGATGATAACTGCCTTAGACATAATATTTTTTTAGATGCATGCTGTTGATAGGTTCATCAAACAGGTCCCCTTCTAGCGTTGATAGCTTGTATGCTTTTGAACCATAAACTGCGATAACCACATAAGGACCTAGCCAATTTGGTTCGAACTTTCCTTTCTTTTCTCTGTCTTGTTGATTGCGTGGATTCTCTTTCAGAACAAAATCACCCACCTGAAAGGTACATGGCTTTACTTTGTGGTTATAGCTGAGAGACATCATTTGTTGATATGCTTTTAGATGATCAGCTGCTCTTTGTCTCTTTTCATCTAGGAGTTCCAATTCTTGGAGTCAGGAAACTTTGTATTCATCATCTGTTGTAAGGCCTTTCAATGATACTCTGAGTGAGGGAATCTCAACTTCTAAGGGTAATATGGCCTCTGCTCCATAGACAAGAGTGAATTGTGTTGCTCCTATTGGCATGCGGATACTGGTTCTGTAAGCCCATAAGGCAGGATTGAGTTGAATGTGCCAATCCTTCCCTGAAGCATTCACAGTCTTCTTCAAGATTTTCAAGATTTTTTTATTTGAGGCCTCTGCTTGGCCATTCCCTTGTGGATAGTACAGTGTTGAATATCTATGCTGAATGTGAAATCTCTCACAAAGTTCATCAACATCCTAATTTTTGAACGGACATCCATTATCCGTATTAATGGAGTTGGGAATGCCATACCGACAAATGATATAGTTGAGTATGAAGGATGATATTTGTTTTTCGATAACTTTAGTAAGAGGGACTGCCTCAATCCACTTGCTAAAATATTCAGTAGCTGTGATGATGAACTTATGCCCATTTGATGAAGAAGGATGAATCTTGCCCACTAGATCTAACCCCTATTGAGAAAATGGCCAAGTTGGGGTGAATGGTTGAAGTTCTTGTGTAGGAGCATGAATGAGATTCCCATGAATCTAACATTTTGAGCATATTTTCACAAAAGTGAATGATTCCCTCTCCATTGTAGGCCAGTAGTAACCCATTCTAATCAATTTCTTAGATAAGGTTAGTCCACTCGAATGAGTACCACAGATGCCACCATGAACTTCTTGTAAAGCTTTATCAGACTCCTCACGTTCAAGACATCGGAGTAAAGTACCATCAAGACCATGGCAATAAAGGGTGTCAGCGATAAGAGTGTAGCGAGCGGATTGGCAGATAAAATTGTGTTTTTGGTTACAGGATAAATTGGGTGGTAAGATGTCTTCTTTGAGGTAGGCATAAATTTTTTCATACCAAGGCAAATTAGATCCTACCAAATGACAAATGATTTGGCTTTCAGGTGTATCATAAGCAAGTGTAAATGATTGTTCCACCAGAAATTCATAAAGATTTTGAGTTTCTGGAAGCTGTAACAATGATGCGATTGTAGCCATGGTGCCAGCTGCTTTATTATCAAGCCTTGGGATTTGTGTGAATTTGATGTCGACAAAATATTTCTTGAAATCATCAACCATCTTTTTATATGGTAATATTTTCTCATCTTTAGTTTGATAATCATTATTGATCTGATAAATGACTAGCTATGAGTCACCATACACCTGTAATTCTGTAATTCTCCATTCCAGTGCTATTTTAAGTCTAGTGATCAATGCTTCATATTCGACTATGTTGTTGGTGCATGGAAACATCATCCTGTATGATCAAGGAATGGTGTGTCCTTGAGGGGTGACAAAAAGTATGCCTACCCTCGATCCGTGTTGAGTGAAAGAACCATCAAAATATAAGGACCATGGTTGTTTAGATTCTGCAGTGAAGACATCAACATCTGGAAATTCAATGTGTAGGGGATGATCTTCTTGTAATGGTGCTTCAGCTAATTGATCGGTGATAACTTGTCCTTTGATTGCCTTGCGATCAACATAATGTATGTCAAACTCACTCAGAATCATTACCCACTTTGCTAACCTTCTTGTTAATGAAGCTTTGCTTAACAAATACTTGAGTGGATCAATCTTTGAAACCAGATTGATTGTATGGGTTAGCATGTAATGCCGAAACTTCTGTGAAGCAAAAACTACTACCTGACAAGCCTTCTCAATAGAAGTATAGTTGAGCTCATGAATTGTCAATGTTCTACTGATGTAGTAGATTGCACGTTCCTTTCCTGTAGAGTCTTCTTGCACTAGCAATGCCCCAAGAGATGTCTCTGTTGCGGCAATGTATAAGATTAGGTGTTTGTCTGGATTTGGTGGTACGAGAACTAGTGGAGTCATTAAATATTGTTTGATTTGTTGAAACGCCAATTCACATTTGTCATCCCACTTGAAAGGAACATTTTTATGCAGTAGATGTGTGAAAGGTAAACTTTTGTCAGCCAATTGTGCAATGAACCTCCGTATAGATTGAAGTCGTCCTTGCAGTGATCTCAACTGACTGATGTTCTTTGGTGGAGGCATTTCCATAATTTCTTGTACTTTTGTAGGATCTACTTCAATTCCTTTTTCTGAAACAATGTACCCCAAGGTTTTTCCAGATTTGACCCCAAAAACACATTTCTTAGGGTTGAGGCGAACTTTGAATTTCTCCAGTCTTGCAAATATTTTGGATAATATTTCAAGATGTCCTTCTCTAGTGTATGATTTGGCCAATATGTCATCTACATAATCTTCCATGAAGACATGCATCATGTCATGAAAGATTGTAGTCATGGCTCTTTGGTAGGTAGCCCCAGCATTCTTTAGACCAAAAGGCATGATGTTCTAACAATAAGTTCCCCATGGACATGTGAAAGTTGTTTTCTCCTAGTCTTCAGGTGTGATCTTGATTTGGTTGTAGCTAGAAAAACCATCCATTAATGAATACATGGCATGGCCAGCTGTCAGATCAACTATAGTGTCGATGTTTGGCAGTGGGAAGTCATCCTTAGGACATGCTTTGTTAATATCTCTAAAATCTATGCATATTCTCACAGTTTTATCTAGCTTGGATATAGGAACAATGTTGGAGATCCATTCTGCATAATTGATTGGTCTTATGAAGCCCACATCAAGGAGTTTTCTCAGTTCTTCTTTAACCAATAATGCAACATGAGGGTGCATCTTTCTGAGTTTTTGTTTCACCGGCTTGGCCCCTGGTTTGATAGACAAGTGATGCATGATAAGATTAGGATCAAGACCAAGCATGTCAGCATAAGACCATGCAAAATTGACTTGATTTTCTTTTAGGAATTCCATGAACTCTGGTATTTCTTTCTCTGTCATTGATGCAGCTAACTATAAAATTCTTGGTGTGTCAGAAGTCTCAAGATTGACAACATTTGTAGGCTCAATAAAAATAGGTGATCGCTCATGGTAGTGCTCTGGGATAGTGTCAAGATTCCCATCGTCTGGTGCGTCAAAGAGGTTTTCACCATCATATACGCTCTTTATTTTATCTTTTGTTTGATCTAATACTTCCAGATTCTGGTTTTCACCATTAGATCTTTCTTTTTTGTTTTTACTTTTGCAGCTGGGAGACTTGACACTCTCCTGATCAAAGACTCTATGTCAAAAATCGCTGGTGGAACAATCATTTGTATCCTCTGCGGAAAGGAAGTTTACGATAGCTTCATCACTTGGAAACATGGGTATATCAATAGGTTCGGTTGAATCAAAATCAATGAGATCAGGATAAATCAAAGGTATTGGATTGTCAGGTTGTGTGAAATTGGCTATGGTTATGGTCATAACAGAGTGGTCCGTAGGATCTGAGGTATGAGGTGGGTTAATGATGATACTGTCCTCATGATAGTCTTGTTCATTTAGATCTGACTCAGTATCACTAGAATCATAGTCGATTTGTGGTTCAGATTCTTGTGGTTGGGACCCTGAACCTTGACCTTCAATTAGAGTTGGGGCGTACTAGTGTATTACATCAACCTCTTTGTCCCTCCAGAACTCATCATTGTAAATGGTGTCCCATTCATATTCAGCAGAGTCTGTGTCAGAATTGTTTTCCAAGAAGTTCTGAACTGTTGTCAAACATGCTTCTTGTGAATCTGAGCCTTCTTGCAATGTGAAGATAGTTCCATGTAGTTTTTTTTCTTTGGAGTGAGTATCATAACCCAATCCAGTTTTCTCTTTTGCAGCAAGTCCGAGGAGGTGAATGGGTTCAACTACTCCTTCCTTCCTTTTTCTAATAGGTCTTTCATCATAACCCATCTTCTGCATGATTGAATATCCTTTTCCATATTTTTCTATGGGTAATTTGATATTAGAGACTGCTTCATCTTCATCTTTATAGAGCCAGTTTAGAATCTCTATATCCTCAGGATTTTCCATGGGAAATTTTTCTTTAATGAATTGTCCATTGAATTTTGTGATTGGCTCTATTGGTATTTGCTTTGATGTTGATGCTACTAATATTTGATGTTCCCTAATAGACGGCCATCCATGTGATTGAGGTGATGTAGGTAAATTGGCAAGACAAATAGAGTATCCTCCAACTCCATGATCCTTGAATTTCATCTTTTTGTCAAAACTATTGGTCAATTGACTAATTTGTGTGTCAATCTTTAGAGAAGTCCTAGCATGAGCTTCTCGACTGTTAGGGACCAAAGTATCTTGACTGGATTTTATGTTGGCACAAGTTTGGATATTGGAATTATCAGCTGGTATTGTGATTTCCTATCCATCATAAGGAAATTTGAGACATTGATGATAGGTTGATGGGACAGCTTACATTTCATGGATCCAAGGATGACCCAACAAGATGTTATATGCAAGATCACGATCCAGTACTTGACAGAAAGTATTCTTTATAATAGGGCCCACTCTGATTGGCAGCATTATTAGACCTTTGGATGCTCTTTCTTCATCATCATAAGCTTTTATGGTAATCTTTCTTCTGAAATCAATGGATTCCTCAAAAAATCCTAAGGCTTTAATTAACTTCATGGTACAGATGTTTAAACCAGCACCTCCATCTATTAGAACTCATCTAATACGAAACTTGTAAACCATGACTTCTAAGTACAATGATGAATTATGGGGATGAGTTA
Source organism: Sequoia sempervirens (assembly GCA_007258455.2). NCBI lineage: Eukaryota > Viridiplantae > Streptophyta > Pinopsida > Cupressales > Cupressaceae > Sequoia > Sequoia sempervirens. Next base: position 118,057,292 of record VDFB02271358.1, read on the forward strand.
TGGAAATGTCATCTTTGTCAGAGAATGAAAGGCAAGTGGGTGAGGACAAGTGTCCTACCATGGTTTGAAATTGATTCACATCCAAGTCAGTGGATACATTAGTTTCAATGAGGGCTTTTTCAAGAATTTCCTTATGGGCTGGGGAAATCTTCAATAGTTCCAGAATAGAAATTTGAGTGGGGATTTTTCGAAGTTGGTTGACCAAATCATATTGATGTTGAGGTGGAGGTTCATTGGTTTTTGAAGAGGCGCCTTTTTAAAACAACTTTAGCTTGCGCTCTTGTTGTTGCGTTGACTTCTCTATATTCCACCGTCTTGTTGAATTTAATGACATTGACCCACTCGTCGTCTGAGTAGAGATGGTTGATTATATGATCATCATTGATATGATTCACATTTTTTCAGAAGACTCACCCTTTTGATAATTGGGCAATGGATTACGAAATGCTTGGTGGTCTGCATTGGTTTGTTGATTTCCTTCTACTGTAATGATTTCATTGTCAATTAAATCATGAATGGCATTATTCAAGGCTTGGCAGTTGTTTGTGCGATGACCTTTACACCGATGATAATCACAATAGTATGCCTCATTCCATGATGGAGGCTTTACACTGGGTTCATAATTTCGTTGAGGCGGCAAAGTAATGACATTTTTGGCCATCAACTCTTTGAATGTTTATTCTAAAGATTGTCCCAATGAAGTGAAAGTTCTTCTATTCAAGAAGAATGAAAATCTTTGCGGATTTGAATTCGAGGTGTTCTCTAATGAATTGTGATTGTTATTGGTTCCTCGGTAACCCTGGTTGTTGGAAGTCCCCTGATGGGGAGTAGAGTTTTGATTTGTATTGTTCCTCAGAGGAGGAGGATTATTTTCATGATTTGCAATCGAATTGACATTGTTGTTACGACTGTTTGGAGTACTGAGGAAAAATGGTTTGGTCGAGGCATGATTTGCATCAACAACACCATCATTCACCATATTTTTGTTGCGAGTCTAGAATTTGGACTTGTCTTGATTATTATGATGGTTAGATGAGCTAGGATTTTCTTTGTCATTTTTGATTGTTCCTCTTTTGACCAAAGCATTTTTGATGGTTATGGCATCTTCAATAATTTTCTCAAAAGAAGGAGGACAATGTAAGTTCAAGTGATAGCTCATCTCTGAATTTAAAATGTTGATAAAAGTAACCATCTTTTCCTTTTCAGGAACAAGATGTGGATATCTGGCAAATATTCTTCTCCATCTTTGAAGAAATGTAATGAAAGATTCACTAGGTTTCTGTGCAACCTTGCAAAGATCTATCATGGTAATCTGGTGTTGTATGTTGTAGGTATATTGTGATATGAATAGGTTGATCAATTCTTCAAATGTCCTGACGGGAGGTGTGATCTTAGATAACCATTCAATAGAGTGTACTCCAAGGCTCCTACGAAATAGTCACATCAAGTAAGTATCTTCATGAGCGAACTCTAATGTCATATTCCTGAAGTCTCTAACATGATCAATTGGATCCATTTTCCCATTATAGCGATCAAATTTTGGCATTTCACAATGCTTGGGAAAAGGAATCATGTTAAGACTTCTATCGAAAGGATAAGGACAAATGTCCTCAAGAGTGTATTTCTTTGTGGTTGTTCCCCCTTGTAATTCTTTAACTTGTCCTTGAAGTGCCTTGATTTGCTGGGTCAAAGCACTAAGATCAGAGAGGGGTGTCTCTTCAGGTTTGTTTTTCAAGTTTTCAGTGTCAAAGTCGTGAGGCAATTTAGCCCCTTGTTCGGCTAGATAGCGAAAATATTTTTCCTTATCTCGCTGCAAGATCTTTTCAATGGCTTTATGGAATTTTGGATCTTGCTCAGCCTCTCTAAGATGTTCCTCATTTTTCTCCTCATCACTATCTATTTGTGCTTTGTTCATGTCTTTGTATTGGTGGAACAAATTTTCTTCTCTATTGTCCATGTTTTTGTTAAAAAGTGGATTTTGATTTATGCTGAAAAGGGGATTACTGCTTTCTCCTTCTTCTTGAGTGTTTTGAATATGACTTTCTTTTTGGATTGTATCCTTCAGTTTATTGTGTTGAGATCTTGTGGAGATAGGCATATGAATTTGAAAATTTCCTCTAGACTTAGATCACGATTTCTGACAAGTGCGAAGATGATGACCTGATAAGATGCGGGATCTTATGATAAGATCAAGGATGCTCCTAATTTATTGATTGTGGCTTCCAAATGATGAAGGATTTCAGAATCCTGATGGGGAAGTTGAACCAAAAATTAGAAAGTTTTTTTGAAAGGTGCACTCTAAAAGATTTTGATCTTTGTTTTTAAAGAAATTCTCTCAAGATCTTTGAAGAATATGGCTGGGGTGTGAAGGATATTCTATAGAAGGTTGGGGTATGTTGTCAAAATCAAGAGGTTGGTTATGATTATGCCATTGTGATAGAGCTAATCTCTGATAATGAGCTCGAGAATCTAAAGGATCTACAACATATTCATCAGTGAATCCTCTAACAAAATCCTGATATCTGTGAAAAAATCCTTGATAGTGAAGCAAGACTTGTCAACTTTTGTACAAGAAATTTCTCTTTTGCAGTGTTTTCTTGTATCCTAACAGTTTCTTGGGTTTTCTGATTCTTTTAGACAATGATTTCTTGGGAAAATTTGTTGACTTCCAATTTCTAAGCATGGGAATGTTATTGGAAATTTTGTTGAACCAATGGTATGAAAAACTCTTAAGTGGCTTTCAGTTGTTGTTCTTCATGTTCTTTTTGGATGATCTCTTTATCTGAATTAATGTAATGGAAGAACAACAAACATTTTTGAAAATAATTGTTCTTAAAGTCCTATACTAACATGAAGTGTTTGATCAAGAAAATGTTTTTCATAAAATGTTTTCACGGGTTTTACACATGAAAGACAATTTCAGATAGACTCACTCTTAAATGCTCAAGTAGGTCATTCTAGTAATCAATAGCCCACATCTTAGAACTGCGTCAACTCACACAACCGTGTCACCCCCAAAGGGGCGCCCATGTTTTTGTCTTTTCTAGGCACATACTCAGAGTTATGGAAGTGGATACCAGATACCCTAAGCAAACAGTCCTTGGCAGTTATATGGTGAGTATCTTGGGGGTAGATTCTTCCCTCCCCTTGCACTGTGATTATTAGAATGTTTGGAAACTGACTCAACTGGCCACTACACTAGGTTTTTAGTAAGGATTTTTGTTTGGTGCGGCAATAATAAACTCCCTCAGGAGACCTCCCAACCTTTAGAATAAAGGTTTTGGGGATGGTTATCTTGCACACTACCGGCAAAAGAGGGTTTCCCCAAATCTGCTTTAAATTTTATAGTGGGGCGGAATAGCCTGGCTTTGGCTTGAACCCACTTGAGTCATTCCCGTAGGGTGAGTACTTTGTCCCACTACGGCGGGCTCTCTAAAGGATGTAATTGAAACAGTAAAATTGCATGAAAATTAAAAAGGAAAGTATGGTATTTTGATCACCCAGTTAAGGGGAGAGCATAGACCTATTGCCACAGTCAAAGCAAACAGATGTTCTTTTTAAATTCCAAATCACGGTGATCTAATCTAAGTGAAGATATTACTTCACCAGAAACAAGTTTGTTCAATTTTAACTGCAAGAGCATTGTTTGGTGACTATCCTAGATTGCTTCATTTTAATCCAGATGTGGCTACCCTAGGATTATTTCATTTTAAAATTCAGAAAAAGAAAAAGAATTTTGTCTGCAGAAGGCGTCAGACTTAGAATTCTATGTTTTTTTATAGTCTATATGCACCCGAACATAAGCTATATGCGCCAGAAGATATATGCGCCGGAATAGAGACTATATGCGCTGGAACAGATGCTAAATGTGCCTAAATAGATGCTATATGTGCCAGAACAGATGCTAAATGCACCTAAATAGATGCTATATGCACCGTAAGAAAGATTTAAATACTTAAAACAGTTATAATGTATGCCGAAAGAAAGACTCTATATGCGCGCAAATATTTACTCTATGCGCCTAAACAGTCATGGGATGCGCTTAAACAGTCATGGGATGTGCCCTAACAGTCACGGGATGCACCTTAACAGTCACCGGATGTGCTCCGAAATCCTGCAAGATAAAAAGTTAAAATCCCCGTATGTGCGTTAGAAAATTTCAAATGCGCCTAAACGCCAAATTTTTCCTAAAAAGCCGATTCCAGAATGCAGAAACTGTCAACAGAAACTTACAGAAAATGTTAAATTCATGGGTTCGAGCCCCACGGTGGGCGCCATTTTATGTGTGTGTGAAATATTGGATCAATTTAAATAAAAATCAAACACATATTAATAAAACATTAAATCAAGAAAAAGCTGAAAAGAAACAGAATATGCAAACCTTTATCGCAGCTTTCCTGAAATCATTTTATCTTCCTCTAACTTTAGCGTTTTGTTGCATCAATATTACTCTCAGATTAGCAGATCAAGCTCAACAAAATGACAGCTAAAGAACGAGATTTAAAATTCAAACTGTGCGAAATCCAAAGCTATGCTAAGATGAGAAGATTGCTATGATATTGAAACTGATATGAATGCATAAGTTGATTACATGTGCGAACGTAGATATGTGTAGGTGTGCGAAAGTGAGTGCGTACGTGAGTATATGAAGTGTAACCAAAGCATGGATTTGCGCCGGAATTTATAGAGTTTTCGAACGGATTTGATTGGCTGAATCGATCAACGGTCTGGATTGAGCTTGTTCGAACAAATGGTAGGAGATCTTCGAAAGTGGAAGAGAAAGATGGAAGGTTTTCCTTTTCTTTCAATTTCATCATTGAGTTTCAAAGGGAAACTTCCATTTCGAAGGATGAGTTAAAAATTTGGAAGGAGGAGTTAGCATGAGTTAGAAATTAAATAAATATATTATTTAATTTGCAAGTGGAGATAAAAATGGCAACCTACATAATTAAATAACTCATATTTAATTATGTTTAAAAATGAAATTAGGGTGAGGTGGAAAATATTAAATAAAATATTTAATATTTTAAATTCGATTATGGGATGAAGAATATTCCATTATTCAAATATTCAAAAATATTTAAACTTTAGAATAGAATGATAATTAAATATAAATAAATTATAAAAATTTATTTAATTTAATCAAGCGAAAGATAGAAGGTGAGATGAAGAAGATATTCCATTATTTAAGTATTAAAATATTTAAACTTTAGAATACTATGATAATTAAATATAAATAAATTATGAAAATTTATTTAATTTAATCAAGTGAAAGGTGGAAATGTTAGTAATTAAATAAAATTATTACGGTAGAAGAATTTAGAAAATGAACGATATAAATAAATAATTAAATTTATTTATATGTAGATGACATTAGAGGAATTAAATAAATAAATCATATTTAATTAATTAACAAGCTTAATCATGACCATTTTTAGACATATACAACATGTTTTGTGAAGTTCATGGAATAAAAAGGAAATTATCTACTCCTATAACTCCTAAGTAGAATGGAATTGTGGAAAGGAAAAACAAAATGATTCATGAAGCTACTAGATCAATGATTACTAAGGTTGGTTTACAGAAAAGGTTATTGGAGATAAGCTATTCATACTACTATTTATATGTTTAATCAAGTTCAAGAAAAGGCTAATAGTACAAATACCCCCTATGAGCTATGGTGTGGAAGAACTCCTAGGGTCAAATATTTCAAGGTATTTGGAAGAAAATATTATATCAAAAGGGATGAAGACAATTTAGGGGAGTTTGATGCTAGATGTGATGAAGGTATCTCCCTTAGATACTCTACTAGAAGCAAAGCTTTAAAATGTTTCAATAAAAGGCTAAGAAAGACTATAGAAAGAAAAAATTTTAAGGTGGATGAAGCATTGAAGAATTCAATTGAGGTTCATGGATATGTATTAGATGAAACTAATTACATAGAAATTGAAAATTTTGTTGAAGAATAGGGAAAAGCTAAATGAAGAAAATGTTGAAGAAGAAGAAGCTACAATGGTGTCCTCAAAGACACCTAAATATGTGCAAAATAATCTTTTAGAAGATCAAATCATTGGAGACAAGAGGAAAGGATGTTTGATAAGTAGAGTTATTGCTGCTAATGAGATAAATCTATGTCTACTTTCTAAAGTGGAACCGAAGATAGTGAGTGAAGCATGTAATGATGAAAATTGGATGAAAGCTATGCAAGAAGAACTTATGCAGATTGAAAAGAATCAAAGGTGGGAGTTGATCCCTAGATCGACAGATAAAAAAATAATTAGATCAAAATGGGTGTTCAAAAACAAGTTGAATGAAAATGCAGAAGTGGTTAGAAATAATGCAAGGCTTGTGTGTAAGGGCTACTCACAAGTAGAAGGTATAGATTTTTAGGAGAATTTTTCTTTGGTGGCAAGGATGGAAGCTATTATAATTTTCATAGAATTTGGTTTTCATAAAGATTTCAAAGTTTATTAGATGGATGTTAAGTCTACATTCTTGAATGGTGAATTGGAAGAAGTGTACATGGAACAACCAAAAGGATTTAAGTTGACAGATCAACTGGATATGGTCTGCAGATTGAAGAAGGCTTTATATGGATTAAAGTGAGCTCTAAGAGCTTGGTATGCAAGGTTGGAAAAATATTTGATTAAGAAAGAATTCAATAAGCGTACAATAGATAGTAATTTGTATTTTAAAATTGAAAATGAGAAGATCTTGATAGTAGTTGTATATGTTGATGACATTATCTTTGAAAGAAATGAAACAATGTGCAAGATGTTTGTTGAAGAGATGCAAAAATAATTTGAGATGTTTATGTTTGGGATGAAGTTCTTTCTTTGAATGCAAATTAATCAAATGGAAAAAGGGATTTTTATTTCTTAGTCAAAATATGTACCAGAAATGTTGAATAAGTTTGGAATGGATGGCTCCAAACCGGTATGCACTCCTAAGGATGGTGACTTACCTAAGGATGATCAAAGCAAGTATAGATATATGATTGGAGGATTATTGTATTTAACTACTACTAGAACATATATCATGCATGTAGTTTGTCTTGTGGCTAGATTTCAAGAAGATCCTAGAGAAACACATGTTGTTGTTGTTAAGAGGATATTCAAATACATGCATGGCACTCCGGATTATGGCTTGTGGTATCCTAGGGATACTAAATTTAAACTAAGTGCTTATACATATGTAGATTGCATAGGTTGTGTTGATGATAGAAAAAGTACAAGTGGTAGTGCATTCTTTCTTGGTTGTAGATTGGTGTCATGGTTGAGTAAAAAGTGAGATTCAATTTTTTTATTTAATGTTTAGTTGGTGTTTTCTTCTAGAAGAACCTTGAAGTTCTCTAAAGGGTAGCCAATTCTTATGCTTAAGAACCTTCAAAGCAAGTGGCCAACAAATGAGTAAAGGATTCTAAGACCTTCACTGCTACTCTTTAGGCTATGTGAGACCTATGAGGGTGTTCCTTATTGTGCTCAAGTGATGAATTTGTAATTGAAAACATATTTACACACATATCAATTCCAATTAATTGCAAATAAACATAATTCACTAAAGATTTGGTGGACCATAGAGTAAACTATTACCTATTTACAAGAAACTAGGTAATACTTCAAACTCATACTTCACAATTGAAAGATTTTTCAATGAATTGTGTTCTCATTTTAAATCCATAGCTAGGTGTATCACTAGTTCATTTACTTGCAAGATTTACTAACAAATAGACTAGTGCTTCATCAATTGGGATAGTGGAGTCAAATACATATCAACCTGTAATATATTAGCCATTTAATTCAGACATTGATGGACTATTGTCATACTACTTTGTAGTATTCAACTCATTGTATCTAGAACGCTACTTCTTACCAAATCTTGTACTCATCACTCGTTGACTTTTGATTTTATCTGAGCATTTAACCAATTCTTTGAATTGAAGCCAAAAAAATCCACACATCCAATTAAAACAACTGGAGATGAAAAAAATATCATTGATGATTTTCATTTATAATTTGCAAGGAATTTCATAGGAGAGTACATGCTCAAGAACTAAAATTTTATTTTATATTTGTAGCTTCTATAAAACTAATTTAAAATTCATACATACAATCACCCATAACCAAGAAAATTTACTGTTCTATTCATTGATATTTTCTACAGTATGCTCCTTCCTTAACATAGCTTTTCACCTAGACCATTTTGAGACTAAAAATTTGACCCCTTGCAATGAGCCTTGAAATCCATTTTATAGAACAAGGGAGCAACAAGCATCAGGCTCAATTATAGTTACATTTAATTTCATTTGAAGATTATTTGCACCAGATATGTTCCCTCATTAGTTATATGTAATCATTATGGTGTATTGAAGAGTAAAAGACAAATCTCCACATCAATTGAATGAAGACCAGCTAGCCTTCCAAAAGGCATATTTTGTTACTACAGTAGCCTTGAATCACCTTGTCCTTGTTGACCAAAGAAGATTGTCCATTCATAACCAAAGCAAAATTTTATATATCACCTGAAAAAAACATACCTACTGTCAAAGTTTGGAAGTCTGGCACTTCTCCAACACACCAACCTGAAATGTTTCCACATCATCACTAAAAAGAAAAACCACAAACATGCTAAAGATGATGATCCTAATGCAGTGACTATGGTTTCATAAAAAAAAAATGGGGTGGAGATGCTACTCTAAGTCATTAACATCAGAGTATGCTCACCAACACCCTATTCATGATGAAATTGGAGGAATCATCACCGCTTCCTCATTATAATCTTTAGAAGGCACTAAGGAAAGGGGATAATGGACACAATCTAGATCAATCTCACCTCCACTATCTGAAGGGCTATAGGAAACCTCAATGAGAGAATAATGTCTTACTAGGTAAGCTTTATGATACTTGCATCTTTTCTTTTCCTTCTTTTCATACTCAACTAGCTCCTTCCCCTTAAAATTGACTAGTTCTTCTAAAATGGTTTGGCTTCTCAGGTGGTAATTACTCCTTACACAATATTTCTTAAATTTCCTATGTGCCCTTCTGCTCTTTGGTGTTTTAGGAGATCCATGTGTTTCAACTTCATCTTTTGGGACATTGACCTTGGAGTCAAGAAAATTAAGTCTCTTGGACCTTCGAACTGGCTTAACAAACTCACCCAACTTACTCATTTTCACAATAACTAGAACAAGAACAAGAAGATTCCTAATTTGTAGAAAACCCTCACCACCTGGATTCTAAAACCCACAAATTATTATACCATTAATTGATAAAATCAAGTACAAGTAGCAACTTACCTAGGAAAAGGTTAATCATGATACCTCTGAAATTCCTCACCAACCCGCTCTCAGCCTTAACTTCATTTTAAAAATCTAAATGAAAAAAATGGCCTTTGATTCCTCATTATATTGAGCCATGCAAGCAAGCCAACCATTAATTCTCAAGAAAAATCATGTGCGAGCAAGCTGACAATAGGCTACTTGATTTTTGAACCTCAATTGTTGATCATACATTAAGATAAACCAACTAATTATTACAAAGCTTAAAATTTATGTTACTAATTCCTTTTACTAATCAGAAAAGCCCAAGTGGATGAACACCCACTCTATCAAGACACTTAATCATATACTTAGTTTTAAATAAATCATGTCATGTCACATTTAGCTGCTCACCCATGGGAATTAATACAATTGCACCTCATCATAGTAGGACAACGGGGAGTGATCTTGATCCAATCTTAGAATATCGGCCTACACCCTGCCTCACTTTATTTTCACCTTCCCACACATACCAACATCTGATAGATTTGATGGCTGAAATCTCAAACACGTGCCAAAAGAAAAGTTCTAATATGGCATCATTCTTATCATAGTGCCATATTGGAAAAATTTAGTAGCATTCCATCTCCATTAAAATCTATCAAGGCCTTTGAAATGTTCCACATGGCATTCGCCCACTTTCCCACTGAGAAAATGGAGATACAAGTGGGCCCCTCATGGGATGGTGAGGAGCAATCAAGATTGACCCTTGTCACCCATGATCAAGTGTTTCTCTCTATCCTTACAAAACATGCGCTATCCCCACAACCTTGCGAGTCCCTCCATGAAGCAACATGTGTCACCTTGTCCACTAGCCCATGATATTTTATAAGTATTAAATAAAACCCGATGGGATGGCAGGGAGTAGTGGAGATTTGACCACATCGCCCAACAACCACCATAGATTTCCCTTAGATTATATTTTCCAATCACAAGAACATATCAAGCCCACCACATAATGGCTAAACATGTTTAGTTCTCACCAGCTCATGTGACTAATTATCCTTAATGTGCATATTGGAATGGCCCAGATGAAGACACATGTTGAAACATCTATCATTTATCATTCTCCAAGCTCCACCTACTAACCTTGTAGAAACATGAGTCCCACCACCTAACATGAAACATGGTAATCATCCACCAACCCATTTGAATATTTTAATGAATAATAAAACCAAACACGTGTGAGGGGAATGGTCAAGATTCTCCTACGATGATTAAATGGTCATTACATAACCAAAATTTACACATGCCAGAAAAGTTAGTTTTAAAAGGTGGTCATTACTACGATGATGAGAATTTGACCCTTAGGCATGAAAAATTAAGACTTAAGGCATTCAATATGAAATTCAAGCCCAAACATATGAAAAATTAAGCACAAAAAAAGGGCTTTTGGTGACCGACAAACCTAAACCCAAGGGGCCAGTGAAAATATTGATTCTAATGGCATAAGAGGCAACCTAAACAACTGGAGAATAGAAGCAAGAAGTCAATGCAGAAATAGAATTCCCATGGGTTTTTAGACTTGAAAGTTAATTTTGAAGAGTATTGGCAACACAAACTCTAAAATAATGATGAGGACCTAATGCAAACCCAAGGGAAAAATCACAAACCATTTGCCAACCTGCCTATAAGAGGAAACTAACAAGATTATTATGACATCTGTAGACAATCTAAATCACCCTCAAAGGTTGACAATCAACAAAAATCAACTTTCGCTCTTTAAACCCTTGTAGCAGTGGAAAACTAGTTTTTGGTCATTTACTCCACAATTTTCCAAATCAATAGACAAAAAAATGAGTGATTCAGACACCCATTTAAAAGTTACATAACATATGTGAAATTCAATATTAACTTCTTTGGACCAACACAGACTTCCTATACACTCACCCTTAAAAATGCTTCTCAATTAGCCCAAATTTACAAAGAAACATACTCTCAAACTCAACACAGACCCCTAAATCCTTGGGGGAAAAAATAAAATGCCAAGAAAACATATATTCCACAATTATTTTCCACTTGTATGGACAAAATCAAATTGAACCATAAAACCTTTGTTTTAAGCACAAATTAATAGGGTTTAATGAAACAAGCACACCCTTAGCCTTCTAGACCTTAAAACCAACTTGAACATAACTCAATAACCCTAAATATGTTAAAAAGTTCATAAGATAAGACTTCCAATATAAATTTGATCAAACCCTAGGCTCACTTCCCTCTTTACAGTGGTTATAGAAAGTGTAGGCATCCCTTACATCTTAATAAACATCAAGTTCTCCTTCCCTGATTCTCTCCTAATGCTCCTACCATGCATCCTATCATTAAAATAGACTCCATAGGACCCCTCACATAGTTTACAGTGGTTACATAAAGTGTAGGCATCCCTTACATCTTAAAAAACCACCAAACCCTTAAAAACATCGTATCCCAGCTAAGTGTAAGAAATCACCCAAAAGGAAACTTAAAAATCCTTGTTAGCCCTAAAACTAGATAGAAATCCATGTCAACATAGGCACCAGACAAAAAAACAAGATTACATGGCATAAATTAGCCTGTACGGCCTGTATAAGCCTATTAATTAGAGAAAAAACACTGAGATTTTGGGAAAACTCAGAATTTTATTATCAAGATCTTGGATTTTGAATGAACAACCCTTACAATGACCTCTCCATTCCTTCTGAAGGCATTCCAAACTCAACTACCAATCAACCACCCTTACAACTAAATTTTGAATTCTTTGTGACTATTGGATGTCAAATTACAAATGCTTACATATGACTAACAATAATACCACTTATAATGGAATGTTTGTGTTCCTTCACCTATAACTTCACCAAGACTTTGGAAATACCATTAATACATGTTTAAAGCTTTAATATTTCTCTTTCTCTTAAAAATTCAAGTTAATACCTTCAAACTAAATGACAACCTTTAGGTGCAAGATGGCAACTTTTACACATTATGTCCAAAAAACCTAAAAACTCACCCAAGAACATGACTATTGGTCTTGTTTAGACCTTATTAGTGACAAAGGACCTAAAAACACTAACTCTTACTAATTGACCACCCTATTTTCTTTCAAATGATCACAAATTAAGGGTGTGGTGTAGGTGCTCCTGCACCATACAACCCCCCTAGAAAAACATTCATGCCACATGAATTGAGGTAGGTACCAACATCTCCATGTTGGAAGAAGACTCCTATGATATTCAGCCCACTACCACTGACAGATGCCTTGTGCTCCATACTGGCTTATACCTATATTCTACCCTACACCTATGGTTTGTGAGCTGTCATTGGTACATTAGGACGTGTTAAAGGCCTCTTAACTGCTATCATCTATCTCTCTTTAGCCTCCCAAGCATCTCCATAAATCACCATGACTTTGTGCTGCTCTCCATGCTTCATTCTCTATCCATCAATCCTCACAGTTGCAATTTCACCTTTGTCAAAATTAACAAGTATTGTACTCATACATTGAGATTCTGTCAGACTTGTACCTCATATACCCAATGTCTTGGTATTCCTACAAACCTCTATCTTCCTTTTCACTCGATCCACTCCACACTAATCCATGAAATCAAACCTCAGACTTACTACCCTTGTTTGTACAATCCCCTTTATGACTGAGTTATCAGGTTTTAAAGACCCCTCAAGACTTGACTGTCCTCTCTCTTCATAAACTGTTATAGGGTAGATTATTGACCCAATCAGGATATTCTCCATTTGTTTAACCTCATCCTACTATGGCTTAAACAAATTACCATGTTCCTTGCTCAGATCAACCTTCCCCGTAGTCTTCACACCACTTTGCTTTTCCTTTAGAGAACCATCCACATTAGATTCACCATCATTCAACACCACTTCCTTAGAAACATTTAGAGGTGTTTTATTTGATGCCTCAACACCATAACCCTACTCCACATCAGAAAAAAAATTGTTCTTACTATCCTTAGGCTTGAGAGGCTCCTTTTTTCCAAAAATTACCATCTTAGACTTGCCTTTGTCCTTCTCTTTTCCTTGTAAAGGAGTTAACTTGAAACTTTTACCATCCTTCCAAATGGTGTAGGTGTTTTCCCAACCATCATACATAGAATTCCTATCAAATTTCCATGGCCTCCCCAAGAGTAGATGGTAACAATCCATTGGAAAAATATCACATAAGACTCTATCCTTTTACTCCCTAATCTGGAAATCCACATAGGCTTGCTCATTTACTATTATACTTTGGCTATCATTGACCCAAGAAACTTTGTAGGGTGCAACATGAGGAATATTTTCAAGACTTAACTTATCTACCATATCCCTAGCAACCATATTATCCTAAGAACTAGAATCAATTACAACTTGAAAAACTTTACCTTTTCTTTTGCATGTTGTTCTATAGAGACTCCTTCTTTGGCTCATATCTTCTTCCTTTTGTCCTTGCAACAAGGTCCTTCTTACCATGAGTTCCTCTCCTATTTATGGATCTACAAATTTTCTTGGTGAACTCACACTCTCTTCTTCATCTCCTTGCACATATTGAACTCTTTTATCACCTTTTCTTTTACTTCCACTGGCTGCAACACTTAACCTTTTAGGACACTTGAATGATGGGTGTCCAAACTAATTACACCTATAGCATCTTCCTGAGAATTTACCATAATCTCTTCTTTGTCTAAAGTTGGTTCTTCCTCCTCTCCAACCTCCTCTTGCTTCAGGAACTTGTTCCTTGCTCTTCTCAACATGTTCATGATCTTCCTTAGGTTGCCTTGATGTTGAGCTTGTACCTCTTCTTGCAGATATATTGCCTCTTCTTCTTGCTACCTTCTCTTGTCTTCTCTTCAATTTTTCTTCAATCTTAATAGCCATTTGGAAACAAGCATCCACTATTTTTGGTGTCAACACACTAACCTCATCCTAACTGTTGTATCTTAGCCCATTGATGTACATAGCCACTTGTTCTTCTTCATCCTCATCATGCTTGGCTCTTATACTTAACAATTAAAATTCTTCAGTATAGGTTTGCACATTTAAATATTTTTTCCTTATATTTTGAAGCCTCTTAAGTAACTGAACATTATAGTCTTTAGGAAGAAATTTACCTTTAAACTTCTCCTTCATTCTCTCCCAAGATGTAATCTTCATTTTCCCTTTCTTTTTCCTTTATTCTAACACAAAATTCCACCATACCAAGGCATGTCCCTTGATTCTTGTTTTGTCCTTCTTCACCTTGTGTGATTCAACAACATCTTCAATATGAAAGTAACTTTCTAGAGCCTCTATCCAATCCAAAAGCTCCTCACTATCAAGTTTTCCTCCATACATAGGCACATCTATCTTTCCATTTCCTTCCTTCTTTACAGCCTTCAAGATTTTTGTTGTCCTTGCATCTTCTGGATCCAACTCCTCTTCTTCACTAGAGGTTTTCTCCTCCTCATAATCACTTTCATCTGAAAGGCTTCTACCTTTAGACTTAATCATGGCCATATCCCACTTCAAAGCTGCTATATTTTTGTCATGGGTATCAATATTCCTTGCAACATGGTTCCCTTTAGGAGGGATTTTCACAATCCTCTCTTCACCCACTTGCAAAACCAAATCAAACACCAACACAAGGTCTACAACCTGGCTTTGATACCAATATGATGTAGACCCAAGGGAACAATCACAAACCATTTTCCCACCTACCTATAAGGGGAAAATAAAAATATTATTATGACCTCTTTAGATCCAAATCACCCTCAAAGCTTGACAATCAACAAAAATCAACTTTCCCTCTTTAAACCCTTGTAGTAGTGAAAAACTAGTTTTTGGTCATTTACTCCACAATCTTCCAAATCACTAGAAAAAGACATGAGTGATTTAGACACCCATTCAAAATTTACATAACATATGTGAAAGTCAATATTGACTTCTTTGGACCAACACAAACTTCCTATACACTCACCCTTAAAAAAGGCTTCTCAATTAGCCCAAATTTACAAAGCAACATACTCTCAGACTCAATACAGACCCTTGAATCCTTGGGGAAGCAAATAAAATGCCAAGAAAACATAGATTCCATAATTAGTTTCCACTTGTACGGACAAAATCAGATTAAACCAAATAAACCCTTGTTTTAAGCACAAATTAAGAGGGTTTAATGAAACAAGCACTTCCTCAACCTTCAAGACCTTAAAAACAACTTGAACACAACTCAATGACCCTAAATATGCTCAAAATTTCATAAGATAAGACCTCCAATATAAATGTGATCAAACCCTAGGCTCACTCCCCTCTTTACATACATTTCTCTTCACAAAACACTTAGGAACAATGAGTTATTCTTCCTTGATTCTCTCGTAATGCTCCTGCCATGCATCTTATCATTAAAATAGACTCCATAGGACCCCTCACACAAGTTATAGTGGTTACGGAAAGTGTAGGGGTCCCTTACATCTTAATAAACCACCAAACCCTTAAAAAAAGGGTATGACGACTGAGTGTAAGAAATCACCCAAAAGGAAACTTCAAAATCCTTGTTAAGCCCTCAAACCAAATAGAAATCCCTATCAACATGGGCCCAAAATAGAAAAACAATATTACATGGCATGAATCATCTTGTACAACCTATATAAGCCTGCTAATTAGAGAAAAAAACACTGAGATTTTGGGAAAACTCAGAATTTATTATCAAGATCTTGAATTTTGAACCAACAACCCTTACAATGACCTCCCCATTCCTTTTAGAGGCCTTCCAAACTCAACTACCAATGAACCACCCTTACAACTGAATTTTGAATTCTTTATGACTATTGGAGGTCAAATTACAGACACTTACATATGACTAACAATAATACCACTTATAATGGAATGTTTGTGTTCCTTCACCTATAGCTTCACCAATACTTTGGAAATACCCTTAATACATGTTTAAAGCTCAAATATTTCATTTTCTCTTACAAATTCAAGTTAATACCTTCAAACTACATGACAACCTTTAGGTGCAAGATGGCAACTTTTACACATTATATCCACAAAACCTAAAATATCACCCAAGAACATGACTATTGTCTTGTTTAGACCTTATTAGTGACAAAGGACCTAAAAAAATAACTCTTACCAATTACCCACCCTATTTTCTTTCAAATGATCAAAAATTAAGGGTGAGGTGTAGGTGCTTTTGCACTGGGACCATAACCCTAGGCCTAAAATGAGGGTTCAAGCCAAATTATACAAGTTTAAAAATGGAACCAAAGAAGTTTTTTTAGGGGTTCCATCAGTGGCTCCTCTTGGGGACACATGCCTATCATAGGCATAGTGAGATCCCTGAATCTTAGGTGAAGCAAACCAAGCATAGATAACAAAACTAGGACCTAGCTAGACTAGGCAAGAAGACTAAACCAAAACAACCAACTTAAGTATAGTTTTTACATAGGCCAAAAATATCTAAACCAGGAGATCGAATCTCCATCGTGTATGAAGCCTTCCTTTGAGGTACAATTATTCAATATGTACCCTAAAATTTTACCTGACTTCAATTTTATTTGGTGGCCCCAAGCCACTAAACTTAGGACTGATACTTGCCTCTATCAAAAACCAATCTATTGAAGGAAATAATCTCCCTCAACCCACATTTACCTTTTCCATACCACTACAACAAGTATATCCCTCTTCTTATATGTAGACAAATGTGGTTACCACTATAATCTACATGACTACAAACACTGCCACTGACATCTCTCACAACTTTTCTGAATATACCATTGCTAGTGTAATCTTTGTCATTTTTTATTATAGGATTATCATCATCACATGACACATATGTGTTATATTCATCACAATAAACATGTTCATATTGAAAATAACATTACATGCTCTTCATCTTATTGTCATGCTCCATCAAAATACCTTCCAACTGTATTGGAAACTAAAAGTGTTCATACTCTTCCAAGTAGCTGACATCATGATACTCAACCTTGTCTACAACATCTATATCAAATTTAAGACATTCATAGGTAATGACCTTGGGGAGCTTACCAATATGTTGCTATGGTTTCTCAAGGTCACATTTTAACCATGTATTAGATGCATCATCAGAGCTGTCAACAAAGAGTGGATTATCTCTGCACCAATAATGATCACAATTTCTATATTAATTAATAAAGATGGAGGCTCATCAAATAAAGGATTTTCCATTACATTCATTGTGGTCATAAAAAACTCTGCCTCCTTAGCATGAAGGTCCAAATATTCCATATCATCATTGTATTCAAAATCATTACAATCATTAGAAGAGCATACCAAAAAAAAATCAACCTCATTTACATCCTCTATAGTCAACATATTTGAATAACATTCTGAAAACTATTCATAGGAAGAGCATTGTTCCTTCTTAGAAAAGCATGCATTCCCATCATTATTTGCATATTTTGTATTTGTAGAAAATTATTCTATCTCTTCTTCATGAGGATAATCATGATCAATAGAGGAATGATCATATTCAATGCCATCATCATTACTACAACAAGAGGACTCATCAACACTGACACTATGTTCAAAATATTCAAATTGGTTGCACAGTGTTATATCTTCCATAGAAGCATAGGTAGGAGACTCTTCAAAATAATTGAAACCACACATTTCATTTTATCCATTGAGGTATTCATTTTCAACCTTTCCTCTACTCCCTACTTCTTCATATGATACCTCACTGCTTGACTCATATGGGGTGGTAACATTATTATCATTGCAGATTGAAAACATAATATCCTTTTGATGATCATCTCTAATATTTTCAAAACAAGAAATCGATTCACACACTTGTTCAAGCCTAACAGGCTTCAACTCCTTTGGCAGAGCACTCAACCCTGATTCATAAGATTCATAAAATAAATCAATGCATACTGAATTTTTAGGTCTATGACACATCATGAATTGCAGCTAGATTATACATAAATCTTGCATAGAGAGCATATAATTATTCTCCTTCATGTTTCCTTTTGTGTGAGATGGCTTGAACATAGACCATTGGATCACAAATGTATGTAGCTTCCCGAAAGTTTGTTTGGGGCTCTATGTGATCAACATTATGGAATGATGTATAAGCTAAAAAAATAGAAGTGTAAGTACTCTGATATTCATTTTCAAGTTCTGATTTACACTTTTCATCAATATTTGGAGTCTCAGGGCAACAAACACTTGTAGACATATAACTCCTTTGCATTACATATTTCTGGTTGTTTTCAATATTCATATCTATCCAATATGCCTGATGCAAGGTTTTAGGATCCTTATCTCTCAGCAAATAGCTCATATCATTATCAAAATATTCCAAATAGACAACCAAACACACTACATCGCTTAATCTTAAAACCTCAAGAATATCCCTCAATGTTTTAGAAAATCTCTAGTTAAATGCTAGAACCAACTTGTCCTTTTCTTTCTCAATGCTCATAAATTTATTTAGCAAAGAACTAGAATTGATTCTTACACCAAATTTCTCCATGAACACTACTTTAAACTCTCTCCAAGAATGGATAGAGCATGCTAGTAAATAAGAGAACCAATCTCTTGAATCTCCTTTTAAAGACTAAACAAATAGCCTCATGGTCAACTTCGTAATCATCCATTATATTATTGAATTCTTGCAAATGGTTATTAGTTGACTCACTCTTTGTACCGATGAATTTTGGTATCTTATCTCTAATGTCAGGTGGAATAACATTTGGGTAACCATTAATTCTGTTGGTGATTTTTCCAGCAGAACCAAGTAATTCTCTAAGTAGCCAACTCCTATGATGAACTACTAGGTTAGTGACCAACACAATGAGCATGGGATTTTATGGTCTGCAATCCTTCACTTCAAGCTCTGTGAAACCTAGGAGGGTAATACCAATTGTGTTTTTGTGAAGTACATTCAATTAGTAACACATTGATATATAGATTGATTCCTACTTATTGCAAATAAAATCATTATCACTAAAGATTTGGTGGATTCTCAAGTGAGTGACTAGCTATTTGCTAGGAATTGGGGTAATTCCACCTATACTATCCTTGGAAAGATTTTTAAGGGAATATTGTCCTATCTTAAAGTCCTAGGCTAGGAGTACTAGTTGTTCTTTTATGCAATATTTTCTGAAAAAATGACCAGTGTCTCATTAATTGGAGCAACAAAGTCAAATATAGAAGGATCAATAATTTACAAATTACTCAATTTAGAAAGAAGCAAACTATTTTCATATTGATTTGCATTTATGAAAACTGAGTGTGCCTGAAATATTTACTTCTTATGAATCCTAATCCATTCTTACAAAGTTTATAACCCTATTCAAGCATTTTAATTAACTCCTTGAATTAAAGCGGAAAACAAAGTAATACATTCAAATGAAATATCTGAATACAAATGATAATACCATTAGTATTTCTCATTCGTAACTGGTAAGGAAACATACATAGGAGAGTATTTGCTTCTAGACTAATATTTGTTTCGATATCAATAATCTTTGTAAAACTTATTTAAGATCGCTACATATAGGATTCCATATCCAAGAAAAATTATTGACCTATTATTAGTATTCTATTCAGAGTTCCTTTTCTGAACATAGCTTTCACCTAGAACCCTATTTAGACTTTAGAATCTAACCCCTGTAATAAGCCTTGAAATCCCTTTTATAGAACAAGGGAGAAACAAGTGTATTAGGCTTAACTACATTTACATTTCATTTCATTTGCACCAGAATTCGAGATATTCTTAGTTTGTTACATGCAATCATCTAAGGAAAATGGAAGAGTAAAAGGCTGCATTCCATATTCCCTGAATGAAAACATGCCAACTCCTCAAAAGGTAGAGTTTTTTGCAATTGTGTTGAATCCTCATCCTTGTTGACCAAATAATATTCTCTAATAGCAGCTCTAGCAGAAACTTGTAAATTATCCGGAAACAACATACATGCTGCCAAGGTTAACTAGTATGGTACTTGTCATACATACCAGCTTGAAAAAATTCCACCTTAGCACTAGAAACAAGAAATCACATGAGTACCGAATAGTTCAATCCTAATAGAAAGGGCATGGTTTTATAAAAAAAAAGTAGGGCATAGTCATCACTCCAAGTCATCTACATCAGAGGATACTCACCCATGTTTTGCTTGTGGTGGGATTAGATAAACTGTCATGACCTCCTTGTCAGAATTCCTTGATAGTACCAGGGAGAGGAGATAATAATCACCCTCTCGATCAATGTCACCCTCACTGTCTGAAGGGTTATTAGAAACCTCACATGGAGAATTGCATCCTTTTAGATAGGCCTTACAATGCTCATTCTCTCTCCTTTCCTTATTTTCATATTCCACTATCCTCTTCTCTTCGTGTTTGACTAATTCTTCTGAAACTATCTGGTCATGCAAAAAAATTCTCCTTGTTACTATACTCCTTGGATTTCTTGAGTCTTATTCTATCTTTTGGTGTATTAGGAACTCCTTGTATTCTAGTGTCATCTTTAAGAACATCTTCCTCAAATTCAAACAAACTCATCTTCTCTGACTATTGAACCACCATGGCAGACCTAATCAACTAGGACAAGACTCCTACTCCGAAAAATTTGATAGTCACACACTTCCTAACTAACCCATGCCTCTTATTTACTACAGACTAAATTTTTGATGGGAAAGAATAATAGACAATTTGCATTAAATAGGAAATTTGAAAAATACATAATTAATGATCTAAAAACTCTTCACGTGAGCGAGTTGATAACTTAACATCTCAGTTTTGAATCCAGACCATTGTTTTTAAAGCATTTAAAACTTCATGCATGGTGATTTGATCCTCATTTTTTATGCTTTTAGAAACTTTTTCATAGAAAACAATGATGCCAACTCAAGTTTTGTGATCTATCAATCAACATGTATTGCCAACCTAATCCATGCTTTCATTAATATCAATGAAGTACACAAATTTTTGGTAACACAAGGGCAGACAACTGAGAGGGGGGGTGAATCATTTGTCACAAAAATTATACAAATTAAACTTATTCTTAGATCTAATATATAAACATGAAAGCATAAACCATCACCAAAGTAGAAACACACATAACACCAAGATTTTTTATGTGGAAACCCTATTAGGGAAAAAACCACGGTGGAGGTGAGTCCACAAGATTATACCCTATTAAAAGTATAAAAGAATTATAAATGGGAGTGCACATGCATTCAGGCACACTACCTAGAGCTCATTGCTCAAATACAAAAAGGCTTACTACCCAAAGGAATACACACTATCTTATAGAAACATTCAGATTACATCCACATGATTTTGAATAGTGAAAATAGAATCTGCTAATGCCTGATTATAGTTTTGATTAAGCACATGAACACTTCTTTACACTCTACTCAATCATCTTCACACTCTGCTTTTTCCTTTGCATGATTAGGAAATTATTCCTACATCTCATGCCTTCAAATGGAATAAACAATTGCTCACATAAATCCACAACTAGGAATTACATCAAGTGCATGTCAGCTTCAACAAAATATAAAATGTGTATAAATTGTTGGCCCAATTCAATAAATAATTATGAATGTGAATCAACCAATGTCGGCCACAACATAGTGAAGACCCAAAACAACATCCTCAAACACGAAACACTTTAAACAATTATTCCTCAAAGATCCACAACACACTACAATCACTGTGTCAGCCATGAACATGAAAAACATGAACACGCAAAGGAAAATCACTGATCGTGAGCATAACGATCAATGTGAACATGCAACAAGGATAAAGAACAATATAAAAACATCCAAGAGAATCATGAATCACCATATAATCATCCACAACAACTCATCTTACTAGAATCGCATCATCCTCTATCAAGAACACCAACTGAAGCAACATAAAAATTGTCAAAACACAGACACTCATAACTTGATCAAATATTCATACAGATCTTTGAAACGTAACGTGGATAAACTAGATATACTTGAAAAAAAACCCTTTAATCCACAACCTCTTATCATCAACATACTGAGCTAGCCAACATACTGAACTTCACTACATCACTGACAACTTGCAACTTATCTTATTACAATTTTCTCAATATCCTCGACATATACAACCTTAAGGACATTAATTCCAATAGTGTTGACATCAATGAAAACCACATATTAGAAACATACAACAATATCCCCCTTTTTCATTGATGGCAACACATGATTTGAAAAACACCATCAAGGTAACATTCTCTCAACAATTTCTCCCCCTTAGATTTTGGCTCTTTTCTCCTCAACTCTTTCACATGACTCTTCTCCCTAGATAATTCATAGTTTCTTCACATGAATCTTCTCCCCCTTTGACATCAATGAAAAAGATACATATCAACAACATACCACAATATGAAAAAGATAATGTGTATCTTTCTCCACGCAACCTTTAAAACACATTTCTGAACATCTGACTACTCTCCCTGAGTAGTAGCCACCACAACATCAATCCAGATCAAGATATAACTATGAAATGCATAGAATGGTGCAAGTCAACGCATCTTAATTTTAATTAGGAGGGGTAATCACCCCTAGCTTCCATCTAAGATACTCAAAAGTATCCTAGGCAAGGGGTTGGTAAAGATATTTGCAATTTGTTCCTTAGTGGGCACATACTCCAACCTAACTTCCTTTTCACTCACCTTCTCTCTCAAAAAGTGAAACTTGATAGATATATGCTTGGTTTTCTAATGCAGCACCAAATTCTTAGAAATGTTAATTGCACTTGAATTATCATAGAATATAGCAATAGGTTCATCATACACAACTTTAATATCTTTTAACATCTTCTTCATCCACAATACTTGAGTATAATTTTTAGCAACAACAATGTATTATGCCTTTGTAGTAGGTAAAGAAATGGAATTTTGCTTCTTACTTAACCATGAAATTAGCTTCTTTCCCAAGAAAAATGCACCACCACTAGTACTTTTTCTATCATTCACATCTCCTGCCCAATCACCATCAATAAAATCACTCAAAGTAAGGACATCTTCTTTAGGATACCATAGGCCAAAATCAACTATCCCCTTCAAGTACTTGAAAATCCTCTTCATAGCTATCACATGAGATTCCTTAGGATCAGCTTGAAATCTTGCAACAATGCATACGACATTCATGATATCAGGTCTAGTCTGAGTCAAATAGAGCAATCCATTAATCATCAATCTGTATCTAGTCTGATTTGTCTTAGGAGAGTCATCATCTTGTGTCAACTTACATCCGGTCACCATAGGTGTACCAACCAACTTTGAATCTTCCATACCAAACTTGTTTAGAAACTCTTTCACATACTTGGACTGAGATACAAAGATCCCCTTATCTAGCTGAGTAATTTTCAATCCCAAAAAGAATTTCATTTCTCAAACACTATCAAAAATCTTCATGCACAAACTATCATCTCCTCCAAAAATGATATCATCAACAAAGACTTCATCAATCAAATCTTTATCATAATCAATATTGAAATACATATTACTATAAGTAGTACCTTTATTAAATCCAAGATTTAGCAAATACTTATCCAATATAGCATACCATGCTCTTGGAGCTTGCTTGAGTCCATACAATGCTTTCATCAACTGAAAAACCATATCTCCCTGATCAGTCAATTGAAATCCATCAAGTTGCTCAACATACACTTCCTCTTCTAGTTCACTATTTAGAAATGTTGACTTGACATCCATCTGATAAACCTTGAAGTTGTTTTAAGCAACATAAGCAAGAAATAGTCTCACAACTTCAATCCTAGCAACATGGGCAAAGGTTTCTTCAAAGTCAATTCCTTCCATCTGATAGTATCCTTTACACACCAGTCTTGCTTTATTTCTAACAACTTCACCTTGCTCATTTAGTTTGTTTCAAAATACTCATTTAGTTCCAATTAAATTTTTGTCCTTAGGTCTAGGAACAAGACTCAATGTATATTTCTTCTAAATTTTCAGTAGTTCCTATTTCATTGCTTCCAACCAATGTTCATCTTTGCATGCTTCATTGACTCTATTAGTCTAAGTCTTTGAAATCAAATAGTATTCTTCTGCAATTCTTCTCCTAGTTTGAACACCTTTTTTCTTATCACCTATAATCTAATATTTTGAATTATTTACTCTTACATACCTTGGAGTCTTAGGATGTTCTTGAATTTCAAGCTCTTGTGACCTCATTTCTGCACTTTCACTAGTTCCTTCCTCTTGATTTTCTTGATTCACTAGAATGATCTAAACTTGAATTGAAGTTTGGACTTTCTTTCCTTTATCTGAACTATCATTTAGATCATCTGAATCATATCCACAGGTTCTAGATGGTCTAACTATGTCTTCACCAACCTTGACATTAGCACTTTCAATTACTTTCCTCAATCTCTTATTGTAGCACCGATAGGCCTTACTTTTAGTAGAATAACCAAGAAAGATTCCTTCATCACTTCTAGCATCAAACTTTCCCATATCTTCATTTCTTTTCATAAAGCATTTACTCCCAAATATTTTGAAGTATCTAATATTAGGCATATGACCATACCATAGCTCATAAGGAGTCTTACCAATATCACCTTTGACTTGTACATGGTTGAGTGTGTAAACAACAGTACTCACAGGTTCTCTCCAATAGATATGAGGAACAGTTCCTTCTAGCATCATAGTCCTAGAAGCATCTTGAATTGTCTTGTTCTTTCTTTCAATAGCTCCATTTTGTTGAGGGGTTCATGGGGAAAATAATTGTCTCTTTATTCCATGCTCTTCACAAAAATTATTAAACTCACCGGAAGTGAATTCACTACCTCTATTTGATCTCAGACATTTAATCTTCAAAACTATCTCTATCTCAACCACAACCTTAAAAATCTTGAATTTCTCCAGAGCTTCAAAATTTTCCCTTAAGAAAGTAACCCAAATCATTATAGAATAATCATCAATAAGTAACATGAAATACCTGTATCCTTGTAAAATTCTAACTCTAGAAGGACCACACAAGTCAGTATGCACAAGTTCCAACAATTCATTTGAACAATGTTGTTTGCTCCGAAATGAAATTCTAGTTTGCTTCCCTAATTGCCATTCCTTGCATATGAAATTAGTAGGTTTTATCAACTTAGGAAGATCTCTCACAGCCCGAGTAGAACTTATCTTGATAATATTATCAAAGTTTACTTGACACATTCTCCTATGCCACAACCAACTTTCATCAACTTGAGCAATAAGACAACTTTTACTAGCAGCATTTAGGTGAAAGATATTACCTTTTATTTTTGTACCAGAAGCAATCACATTTTTGAAACTCCCCAATATTCTACACTTTCCATCCTTGAATTGAAGATTGCATCCCCTTTCAACCATCTATCCAACACTTACGAGATTATGCTTCAAACCTTCCACATATAGGACGTCATCAGTATTATGCTTACCATCAAGATAAATGGATCCTTTTCCACGGATTACACTAGCTTTGTCATCACCAAATCTTACAACACCACCATCATACTTTTCCAAGCTCACACACTTACTTTTATCACCTTTCATGTGATGAGAGCATCCACTATCAATCACCCATTCATATTTTTCTTCAACTCTAGCCACTAGGGCTTTCTCCACATTTGTGCAACTAGTACATTTAGTAGGGGCTAGATCATTTTCCTTGATAGTAATAAATACCCATTCATCCTCACTTACATTCCCTTTATTAGATTCATCATTTGTTACACCTTCATCAACAACATAATAACACTTTCTTTTAAATCTAGGGTTGTTAGGTCTTGGCTTAGGAACTCTTTCTGGACACCTTGATGCAAACTGACCTATCTTATTGCAAGAAAAACATTTTTTAGGAAATTTCCCTTTATACTTACCTTATCCTTTGGATTCCCTCTGGACAATAAGTCTTCAAGCTCATCTAGTTTTCTCTCTTCTTCTTCAATCTCTCTCATTTCCTCCTCATACTTGAATATTTTTCTAGAAGAACTTTCTCTTGGATCATATATCTACTTATCTTTTTGGAGATAGTAGCTTTGAATGTAGACTCTATCTTAGGAAGAGAATCACCAAACTCACTTAACTCAAAAGCAGTAAGCTTACCAATCAACATGTCTTTGGTTACATTTGTCACAGTCTGGATCTCGTCAATAGTAGTAGTTTGGCTTTGTTTGCAGCAGACAAGGATCTGAGCACTTTAGCAACAATATTTGATTCTTCCAATGCTCCACTAGCACATCTGATACTACAAACATGTTCATTCACTCTCTACATAAAAGAAGTAATCTTCTCATCATAACCCATTCTCAACATTTCATATTTCCATTTTAGGCTTTACAGCTTAGCAATCTTCACATGAGCATCACCTTCATACAAAGTTTCCAACTTTTTCCAGATCTCATAAGTAGTCTTCAAATACATTACATTTGTCATCTCTGAATCAGTCAGAGCACTCAACAATGCTCCCTTAGCCCTGATATTGTACTTGACATCCTTAATCTCAACAATAGTAGAAGGAGCATTCTATGGGATGATATACCTATTCTTTGTAATGTTCCAATAAGGTTCACCAATGCATCTCAGATGACACTCCATTCGAGTCTTCAACAAAGAATAATTTGTTCCATAAAATCTCAGACTATCCTTCTTATATGTTTCCATCTCAAATCACCTCAAGCTATTAAAATTCTTATGAGGAACTTGCTCTGATACCAATTGTTGGCAACACATGGGTAGGCAACTGAGAGGGGGGGTGAATTAGTTTTCATAAAAATTATACAAATTAAACTTATTCTCATATGTGATATATAAACATGAAAGCATAAACCATGACCACATTAGAAACAGACATAACACCAATATTTTTTTATGTGGAAACCCTATTAGGGGAAAAACCACGATGGAGGTTAATCCACAAGATTATACCCTTTTAATAGTATAAAATAATTATAAATGGGAATTCACATGCATTGAGACACACTCCCTAGAGCTCACTGCTCAAATACAAAAGGGCTTACTACCCAAAGGAAGACACTTTGTCTTACAAAAACATTTAGATTACATCTGCATGATTTTGAACTAAGAAAATAGTATCTGCTAATGCCTAATTATAGTTTCGGTTAAGCACATGAACACTTCTTTACACTATGCTTCTTCCTTCAAATGCTTAGGAAATTATTCGCACATCTCATACCTTCAAATGAAATAAACAATCACTCATATATATCTACAACTAGGAATTAGATCAACTGCATGTTGGCTTCAACAAAATATAAAATGTGTACAAATTCAGCCCAATTCAATAAATAATTATCAATGCAAATCAACCAATGTTGGCCACAACATAGTGAAGACCCAAAAAACATCCTCAAAACACAAAAACTTTAAACAATCATTCCTCAAAGATCCACAACACGCTACAATCACTGTAGCAGCCATGAACATGAAACATGAACACACAAGGGTATGTGTAGGATCATTATGGAAAAAATAAGCCCTTAAGTGGCAAAAAATCAGAAAAATTAGAGTTAGGCAACTTGACGTAAAAATTTGAATAAGTTATCTATATTATTTCAAAAATATGTAAGAATAGAATTGTAGCAAGTTGAATGTAGTTTCTAAACTACTAGGTTTGTTTTAAAAAAAATCTATTTGGTGAAAATTTGAAATTTCAATGCAGTAGTACTTAAATTTGGGGAAAAATAAGAAGTAGGTATCTATCTAACCACCCTGATCACAATAAAATGATAATATTTTTGTATAATATTTTAGATATAAGTAGATGACTCATGTCCCAATGTGATGCATATTTTTTTGTACTTCTTTTCCAAGTAAACAATGAATTATAATTTATTTATTACAACTTTTAAAAAATATTAAAAACTAGTATGTCTTACCACCTTAACTTGGTCAAAAATTCATGAAATTCAATTTTTCTTTTTTTAAGCCTATAGTATGTGAAGCATAGAATCTTATGCATGTTTTGGATTCAAAAAATGTGATACCGTTTGAAGGCTATAGATGTTTTTCAATCAGTCTATCAATCATGAATTTAGTCATAATTTGAATAGAAATGAATAATAATTACTTATTAAATTCAAAGTAAAGCATAATTTATATTGGTGGAAAGCTGAGAATCTCCTTTAAAAACCATTATCTTTTCATCAATTTTGGGTAAAAAAAAGTTGTCAGCCACATGCCCATCATATTGCCACTTTTTGGCCCATCATGATCCTACACATACTCGCAAAGGAAAATCACCGATTGCGAGCACAACGATCAATGAAGATGTGCAACAAGGATAGAGCATGATATAGAAACATCCATGAGAAACATGAATCACCATAGAAGTATCCACAATAACTCATCTTACTAGAATCACATCATCCTCTATCAGGAACACCAACTAAAGCAACATAAAATTTGTCAAAATATAGACACTCATAACTTGATCAAATCTTCATGCAGATCTCTAAAACTTGATGTGGATAAACTAGATATACTTAAAAACAAACCCTTTAATCCACAACGTATTATCATCAACATACTGAGCTAGCCAACAGACTGAAATTCACTACATCACTAACAACCTGCAACTTATTTTATTACAATTTTCTCAATATACTCGACATATATAACCTTAAGGACATGAATTCCAATAGTGTTGACATTAATGACAACCACATATCAGCAATATCCAACACAAATTTAGTTCTTAAATCAAAGAGAAGCTTTCCTTATATGTTTCATCGCTTCATCGCTGATCTTCCCCAAGTTTTAGGGTGTAATTAGCCATGAAATAATTTAGGCGATGATTTTCAGTCCATTGGATAATCCTATTTTGAAAAAATTCATCAACGGTTCCTCAGTCCTCTCACTGCTTTCTTATTTCTTTATGCTAAATCCTCAAGATCCTACCACATTGCCTATTCCATCAATAGTGATCTCTTATTGCAAATGCATCTGGTCCTTCATTGGCCTCATCAACGATGTAAACATCCCCATGATGGTCTTTATCCCTTAGTTATGTGGTATGTCCTCTAGTCACATTTGTCCCTCCATCATGCATCACTAATTCAAACTTTTCACTTAGGTTCCTATCAGTGATGGGATATGTTTTGGAGGCATTAGTTTTAGACACATACACTTGCATAAAATAAAAGGCACAAAAGACATCGCTCATAGGATCATATCAAATTAGTGAAAGAAAAACCTTTAGAGAATACCATTGCCTGCCGCTAATTCAGAACTCAAGTTTTGAAATGAATTCGCGATGAGTGATATACCATAAGGTCATTGCTCATCGCTAATTCTCCTCATACATTATGCAAGAAATTAGTGATGAGAAGATTTACAATGTTCATAGTGTCCATTGCGTATTGTTAAAGTGGGTTTTACATTTAAAATATGTCCATGATCATGCTATATAAAATAAATTACATCACATCGCTCATCATTTATACAAAACTTTTATCTTATGACCATCCATGATGAACGATAAGATCAAAATGCTTGAAGCATCGCTCATCGCTATTACAATTTTGAAGGCTCAAAAGCCATTAGCGATGAGTGATGTCGAAGAAAACATCATTCCATCACTTGTTGCTAATTCAAGGTGTGTGATTGTGAAAAAATCAACGATGAGTGATATAGCTATGAGGGCCATCGAGACTTAAGTGGAAACTTTGAGCACATGCACTTAAGTTTTTCTTAAAAGAGGGGACTCTCTAGGATGATATGAGAATAATAGGCTTAAGACTTTTCAAAATTGAAATATGAAGGGTGTAAAGGCCACAATGATCCATTAATCTTCATACAATAAAAGACCCAAACTTAGACGTGAGGGACTAGTTACCAGATGATAGTGAATGACATAAGATGTTCTTAATATTACTAGCAACAGGTAATAGAGAGTCAATGACCAAATAGAACATTGTAAGCACTTATAATGAATAAAACCCTAAACCCTCAGATAACAACCCTACATCCAAATGTAGTAAGAGTTTAAAATGAGA
Organism: Sequoia sempervirens; assembly: GCA_007258455.2. Taxonomy (NCBI): domain Eukaryota; kingdom Viridiplantae; phylum Streptophyta; class Pinopsida; order Cupressales; family Cupressaceae; genus Sequoia; species Sequoia sempervirens. The sequence goes on from VDFB02271358.1 coordinate 118,087,593, forward strand.
CAAGAAATTTTTTGAGGGTTCCATCAAATTCCACTGAGATTGATGGCTATGTTCCTTTTGGTGTTGTAACTTCTTCTAAAACTTAGATTTTGGTGATCACAAACCATTGTTGCACTATGAACCATACAAGGATGCATATATTGATGATACATTTTCTTACACCTCTACAATCCTTTTCATATCAACATGTTGTAGTTACACATGGTACTTCAAACTTCTTTTACAACTTAATCTTAAGCTTTTGTAATGCAGATTTATATCTCAACTTGCTTAAGACCCTCTAGATGAGTTTCTTCAAAGATATTTAATAATTCACTTCATAATAGATGTTGCAATCTTGTAACACAGAAGTATGTAGAACAATCACTACTATTCCCTTTTTAGTGCTTAGTTTCAGTCAATAGGGAAACAAAAAAATTTCATGACTTTCAAATATGGTTTTCATATACAGATCTATCCTTCTTAAGAACCAAAATGGAAAAAACCTAGATATGTTATAGCTGCTATAGATTTTTCTTCCTAACTAGAAATATTTGTAGATTTGATATTTTCTCCAAATCTTCATCGGGTTCTTGAGAAAGAGTAGCCACCTCTCTTCAAAGAGGATTGAACTTCGAGTAGTATGAAGCTCCTCCAAATATGATTTTCCTTGTAGGTCATTTCCAACAATAGATTCATACATAAATTCTTTGAAATTGCTGCAACAAAACCACTTCCAGGTCCAAGAACTTTCAATATCCAAACAAGACGTTTAAATTCACCGAATAAGTGACTTTGTGGTTTTTAAACTTACTGACTCTTAAGCCTAGACAATTTTCTATCAAAATTTTTTCAAGTCTATCCCCAACAGAGTCACCAATCTATTGGTGTTTTGTTCCAGCAAAACCTTGAAGTTCTCTAAAGGGTAGACAACCCTTATTCTTAAGATCAACCTTCAAAGCTAGTGTCCAACAAATAGGTAAAGGATTCTAAGACCTTCACTCCTACACTTTAGGCTCTGTGAGACCTAGGAGGGTGTTCCTTATTGCGCTCAAGTGATGAATTTCTAATTTAGAACACATTTACTCATAGATTGATTCCTATTAATTGTAAATAAACATAATTCACTAAAGATTTTGTGGACCTTAGAGTATACTATTTCCTATTTGCTAGAAATTAGGTAATACTTCAAACTCATACTTCATAATTGAAATATTTTTCAATGAATTTTGTTCTCATTTTAAATCCATAGCTAGGTGTATCACTATTTCATTTACTTGCAAGATTTCCTAACAAATGGACTAGTGTTTCATCAATTCGGATAATGGAGTCAATTATGCAAGAAACATTAATATATTAGCCATTTTATTCAGACATTGATGGACTATTGTCATACTACTTTGTAGTATTCAACTCACTATATCTAGAAGCTACTTCTTACCAAATCTTGTACTCATCACTCATAGAATTTTGATTTTATCTGAACATTTAACCAATCCTTTGAATTGAAGCCAAAATAAATACACACATCCAATTAAAACAACTAGAGATGAACAAAGAGATCATTGATCATTTTCATTTATAATATGCAAGGAATTCCATAGGAGAGTACATGCTCAAGAAGATAAAATTTTCTTTAATATTTGTAGCTTATATAAAACTAATTTAAGATTCATACATACAATGACCCAAAACCAAGACAATTTATTGTTCTATTCATTGATATTTTCTACAAGACACTCCTTCCTAAACATATCTTTTCACCTAGACCATTTTGAGACCTAAAATTTGACCCCCTGCAATGAGCCCTAAAATCCCTTTTATAGAATAAGGGAGCAACAAGCATCCGACTCAATTGCAATTACATTTCATTTCATTTGAAGATTATTTGAACCAAACTTTGAGATGTTCCCAATTAGTTATATGTAATCGTTGCAGAGTATGGAAGAGTAAAAGAAAGAACTCCACATTGTTGTGCAGTTTTTGCACACATGCCTCGTTGAAAGCAAGGACCCTCTTTTGCTTTCACTCTTTGTGTTTTTCCCCCTTCGATTTTGAGGTTTTTCATTTCCTTGGTGTGTGCTTAAGTATTCATCTTTCCTGCCTAAGTGGCCCCCCGAAGCTACACATTGAAAATCTTAATTTTTGGGCTAGGTTCAGGTTTTGGCCTTGGTTCGAGATTTTCCAGTTCATCTGGATTTTCCCTAATTTCTTTCGGACTCCAGTTTCATGTGGCTATTTGAGTTTTGGCCCCGGTTCAGGATTTTTTGGTCCCTTTAGATTTTCTTGGATTGCATTCAAAGTTTGGCCCAACCTGTTTTATACTACAATTTAGAGATTTTTGGCCTTCTTTGAATTTCGCCTGGGCCAGATTTTTCTGAAACTCCGCCTTGCCATCAGGTTTCTGAACTTGGTTTTTTTTTTTGAGCTTTATGCCATTTTCTTTATCATTTGCATTCTCCTGAGTTGTGATGTTTGGTCTTGTGGTTCTTTGGAATTTTTGGACTTGCTTGGGTTCAAATTCCTGTGTATTTGGGCATTTTATGGCTTGCCCTGTGAGTTCACGGTTAAAATATAGGGTTTCATTTCTAGGGTGTTGCCATTTCTTTTTTATTTGATTTTGATTGAGCCTGGAATTCAATGAAGATTTGTAATGGGTTCAGGTTAAATGGTTTTGTGCCTTGGATCCTCAAATTCGTGGTCTTTGATCAATTTGAGCGAAGTCATGGTTGATGTTAGCGTTTTCCTCCTGGTTCACGATTTTTCATTGGTCCCAGATTTTCCCGGTTCCTCCTTGTTTTCTTGGAGTTCATGCAAAGAGTGACATTTTCATGGAAATTTGGTCTAGCTGAATTTTTTTGAATTTTCTGTGAGACACTATGGAGCTTGAAAATTTGGTGAATTGGATGATTTCAATAATAAATTCTTGTCATTTCATGCTTTTTATTGATAAATTACATGGTTATTTGCAAATTCTCTACATTTTGATGATCTAATGGTCAATTTTGTGCCTTCATTGCCGGAATCCGCCTAGGCAAGATTTTCTCGTAATTTCTTTTCTAGCCCGGATTCTGTAGTTGGCTCGAAATCCTGGACTATGTTGTTTGCGATCGAACGACATTTCTGGGTTGATTTTGATTTGTGTTTGAGTTCATTTAGATGAAAAATACATTGTTGATGATGGATTAATCTTGATCTTTATGTTATAATAGTGTTATAATCGGTATTGATGCTAGTTTTTGTTGAGTGTAGGCTGAGTCTGGCATGGTTGATTGGAGTTATGGAGATGAAGTTTAAACTATGAAGAAATTCAAAATACTATTACTCCACCCCTTGGCTGACTTGGTGAGGTGCGCTCAGGATAATAATGGAAGAACACAGTTAATTTGGTGTTGCGTTGAAATTTGTTCATTGGTTCAAATTGTGTTGGAGATCCCACGACAACCTAGATTGAATTCATTCATTTAATGCAATCTTATTTTATTTTGAATTCTCCTTGGGCCGACTTGTTTTGTGGCCGTTATTATTGTAAAAATTGGTTCGGCTGACTTGTTTTGGCTATTTTATTATTGTAAAATCCCTGCTTGGCCGACATGCTTTGGAGGTTCTTATAAATTGGGTATATTGCCTCACTTGTAATATATAGAATAGATATAGAAAAAACATAGATACATAGACAGATAGTGATAGTTTGATACAAGAGTGAATTAGGTTAGAATTTAGTCAATTTCTGAGGAATTGATATAACAGAACATTGGAATTGTTGCTGAAATTCGGTAATTCAATACAATTGCAGACATTGTGATTTTTTGGTGATCTCTTTTGTGTTGATTTATCTTGCATGGTTCTTATGCTTCTATCTTTCAAATTGCTCAAGGTTATTAGACTTAGATTTTGATCTGATTTAATGGTGTTTATGTTTTGATGCTTGAAGTGTTGCAACAATCCCTGGTCCATACTTTTTGCAACTAGTTGATTGTTAGTTGCTTTGCAAAGTTAGCCTGGACCTTTATATTCATTGTGCTTAGTTCAATTGCGGATATTTATTCATTTCAATTGCAATTGGGTTGTCTTGGATGAATGTTCATGATCTAAAAATCTTTAATGCCTCAGAAAATTGCACTGTTTCTATGAGATTGTAGATTTATCTTGGTCAAATAGGGATTAGTTTATGGGGGATTGGTCCATTTCAAGTATTTCATCATTGCATTGTTAATCTTAGGAATAGTTTAATCTAGGAATATCTCTAAAACCCTAACCTTTTGTTATTTCTTTATTATTCGAGTTAGATTTAGGATTGAAGAATCATTACATTGCCAAATCTGATAAGTTCAAGATTTAGTCTTTACTTTTAGTAAGGTCCCTTTGTGATTACCAAAATTTTCACATATTATCTGAGTTGTTTATGTATTGTCAAGACCTGACACTAGAGACCTTGGGATTATCTCTTGAGGCTTGTTGATAAAGATTTACCTTTCAAGAGATATAGGATTTCATATTATGTTTGAGTTGTTGTTGTGCAGAAAACATCATCAATGAATTGGCGCTAGAAGGAGGGCCTAAATAAGCTAAGGTGGATCAATTTCTATCTATCATCTCTCCTGAAAGATTTAAAAGAAGAACCAGATCTACTCTAGGAGAGGATGAATTTCAAGAATTGACAGTCCCTACTAGGTTAAGGAGTAGTAGAAGGGGAGAATCATCATCCATCCAATCACCTCCATCATCTCCATCATTCTCATCTTTATCAAGTTCATCTTCATCTGAGTTTGAGGGCATTCCCATTCAACAACCTCATCCAGCCATAAATCAACCATTACCAACCCCACCTCTGCCAATGGCTTTCCTAGCTAATAACCCATCTCCATTGACTTTCGCCAATTACAATGTCATGCCCAAGAACCCTAAGCACTTTTGTTCAAAGTTTCATGTCAATGATCCCAATAGACTGCTAAGGAACACATCAAGATATTTTAGACTTGCCTCAAGGATAGAGGAATTAACCATGAAGATGTAGAATGTAGGCTCTTTCCTTATTCCCTAGGAGAGGATGCATTCTATTGGTACAATCATTTGCCTATTGGATCTATTCAGAATTGGACTAAACTAGAGACTACATTTTTGTAGAAGTTTAGGATTCCCATTAGTCCTAGTGAGCTCTACCACCAGTTCACTAATGTTAAGAGAGAAGTCCATGATCCTATAGGGTCCTTCAACAATCGCTTTCATCGTGCCTATACCAGATTGCAAGCCCCTTATGCTGTTGATGTGCCCACTACTTTAGAAGTCTATTATGAGGGAATTGATAGTCTGACGACCACCTTCATGAAATGGAGAAACAACCCTCCTACTACCCTACTTGATGCATATGCTGAGGATGTGAAGGGTAGTATTGCTTTAAGGAAACACTTGTCTAGCCCTTTTCCATCATTAGGACCTACTACTCACCCTGGGAAAGTCCCAACTCTCAACCAAGCTCTTGCTAATCATACTCCCATCATGAACCCAACACTTCAGTTGCCTCTGGTTCCTCACAGTTAGCTATACCCAACAAAATGCAAACCAACCTCTTCATCCACAACCTGATGCTAGTTATCTCCCATATCTACAAAATTCTGAAGTATTGAGCAAGTCATTAAATACCAGCGCTACAATAGGATATCCCCAGAATAATGTGAATCAGCCTACATATGGAAATTCTAACAAGGATATACTGGATGAATTGTCTAAACAAGTGAAGAAGTTGAATATGGAGGTGACTTACTTGAGGAACCAAAATAGTCAGTTGCAAGTTGCTCAGAGAAATATGCAGTCCAATTATAGTAGAGAAAGTCAACAAGGACAAAATTTTGATAGGGGGAAATTTCATGACAGATGATACAACAATGATAGAGGATACAATAATGATAGAGGATATAATAATGATAGAAGACAAAATTATGAGAAAGGACAATCCTCTGGTCAAAACTTTGATAGAGGGCAAGCTAGTGGACAAGGATTTGACAAGATACATCCACTAGGACAAAACAAGACTTGGAATACTAGGCCTAACAATAAAGGAGTCCCTACTCCATTGGATCAACCAGTCAATCATCTAGTTAATCAAGAGAAGCCTCTTAATGGTGTATTTTTAGTTGAAGTCACTTTATCAGGATGGTGTAAGATCCATAAAACAAGTCAGCATTTTGAGTTAGATTATCAAGAGTTCCAGACAACAACTTCAATTTTTTAGTATGAAGTGGAGAACAATTCAAGTGGTTAGGAAATGGTATCATCTACTCCTTATGATTCACCATTGTTGGTACTGAATCATGCTCCTTTTCCACACAAAAAAGACAATGTGCTTGAAGAAGAATCAAACTAGTTCAAGGAAGAGGAAGATCAAGTGTGCAATGGAGATGAAATTTCGTAGTTGTTTGATGAAAATCCAGTAAATGACAATGGCCCCATGGATGAAGAAAAAGGGAAAAGAGAAAGATAGAACTCAGGTTGCTCAAGTAGATACTCCCTTAACTCTGTTTCAAGGGAAAATAGAGACTCCTCCATTCCTAATTTCTGTCCACATATTTGGTAAACACTTACATAACTGTCTATTAGATTCAGGTGCTTCCACCAATGTAATTCCCTTTGGTGTCTATAGAGCTTTGGGTATTACTCCTGCTAATTCCCAAAAGAAAGTTACTAAATTGGATAGAACTCAAGTTAATGTTGTAGGGGAATTAAACATGATTCATATGCAGGTTGCTTTTGACCCTAGGATTCAACAGATCATTAATATACAATTGGTTGATATACTTGATGCTTATGGCCTAATTCTAGGGAGAGACTTTACTAGGGCCTTGAACAAATATGTATCAACTGATAATTCTCATATGTGGCTTCCCTAGAAGGGAGTACCAAACTAGATTAGAATTGAAAGGGAACCTAGGATGAGATACATGATTACAAAATATCAAAATACCACTAATGAAATTATGATATCTGAGGTAAGTATCAGAAATTATGTGCTTGTAGCCCCTTTTGAGGAGTTAGATGTAGAGGAAGTTCTTATGTTTCACACAACACCTGTTGACCTTGCAACATAATCTAGTAGTACTGAAGCCTTGGTGGAACCAGTTGAAAATGAACATGACCTTGAAGATAATCAACTTAGCTTAGTAGATAATTTCCAAGAATTTATTTAGAAGTGCATTGAAGATCAGATTCAGTTGGGCAGGAAGATGAATTTCAAAGATTTTCTCTTTCCAAATTGGTGTAGGGTTTATAATTCCTCTCATTTGGAACTGGATTGTTGCTTATGCCAAAATGCAGTAGAATAGGTGTAGAAGTGTATCAACCCCACTCCAACAGTCACAGTTAATATTGTGAGCATGCTTTTCAAAATCTGCAAACACTAACTTCAAACAAGGGTTAGTACCTACAAATCCTTCAAGAACACTCCTATGAAATACCTTGCAAATGCTTCAAAAATGAAACAAAGGATCAAAGAAAGCCATAAGCATTATGAAAACAACTACAATTACCTATTCCATAGTGGATTGGTGTCACATGTGCTAGTGACCCTTTCCCAACCCTTGATCAATAGCTAAAATGATGAAATGCAAATGGAGATGATGAGCAAGATGAGTTCTCAAATTAAGAGAGTAACCTTGCATAAAAGTTGTGGATCCAATGAATGAGGATTAAGCCCTCTTTTATAGATTTTCTTGATGAGAGATTGGCCAAGATGGTGAATGTGGGACTAAAGATCCTCCAATGAGAAGAAGAGACTTGTCAAGTGATGAGTGGTCAATGGCTGTGCAAGATTTGGGAAGAGTGCCCATGAGAGGGAAAATTTGAATTCAAAATTTTCAATAAATGCTGAGTTTTCCCTTGGAAGGGGACATGTAAGAGACATGTAAGGCCTCATAAATGCTTTGTTGGGTGTACATGTCCACTTAGGGGGAGATTCAAACTTGGAGAATATTCTCCCTTTATCCCAAGTTGAAAATAAGGATTTTGATAAATCAATTAAATCCAATTTCATGTGCAAGTGGCCAAATCTAGAGAGTGGAAGTGGGTGAGATTAGCTTTTAATCATGATTAGATTAAATAGATGATGATTATTTTAGTTTAATGCTGATTAGGTGAGTTTGACTTTTAGGACTTTGATATTTGATTTATTTAAATCAAAAAATGATGGAATATGATTTTGGATTTGATTTAAATAAAGTCCCAATTTATTTAATTAAATGGATGATGCAAGATGAAGGTTGAATGATAATGTTTATTTGATAAATGACCTTAGAAAATGAGACTATTTAATGAATGTATGAAATTGATGAATGGGCCTAATGTGAGAACAAATTTGACTGAATCTGATCGAATGCATAATGTTAATTTTGCATCTCTACATTTTGCCCCTCTTTGAAGCAATGTATTTGTTGCGTTGGTTCAAAGAATAAATTTCCGCAATCAAAATCAAAAAATTTATAATTTTTCAGATGCCCTAGTGGAAAGTACACTGGTACATTGCCCCCTTGAGAGATCGAGCGAAAAGATTCAATTTGAGGGTCGATCTCACAATAAAAGGTTCAAAATGGATGGTTATGGATAATGATGCAAATGAGATGATTTTAAGATGCTTAGAATAATAGATCTATATTATCCTAAACAACTTAAATGATGACATGATGTGATGAGATGGATGATGTGATGTGCTATGATTATGCAAATGTGATTTATGCGAATGCTTATAGTAACAGATCTATATTATGATCTGATGATTATGTAATGTGAGATGATATGCAGAATACCGATGATTTATGGATGCAAGATGGATGCATGGTGGATGCATGATGGATGTATTGGTGATGTTGATTAACTATTCATGCTATGATGTTAGTGCGGAAATGTGATGATGACAAGAGGATCCAACAAGCCAACATAATGAGAGGTGATGAGAAATGATGATGAGAAATGGATGATTTGCTTATCAAGGATTGGGATTTTCAAAGGGTCACTTACTTTATATTTGATAACACGCCTAAGTACGATGCATCGAGGTATGAAGGACCAGGATGGTGTTGTACTTAGTGTGATGGACTTTGACTTCAACAAATAGATAGGAGTATTATTGTTCACACCTAACATACAGAAACCTTGCTAGGATGCACTTTAGAAGTCTCAAACATCTCGGACCAAAACACGGAAAGGTATAACCAATCAATGCAATAGTCAACAAGCTGTTTGAAACATCCTCCGTACATATCTAACAAAGGAAGTATTCACCAAGTTATTTTACAAGAACATCCAACAAGCATAGTATAAAAAAGAATAATGATCGTTGCCCCATTCCTATCTCTCTAAATCCTTCGTTCGGATATCTTTGAGAGGTCCTTGGACTGAGCACAATAAGATAAGTCAAAAGAAAAAGACCAAGTACACAAACAAGTCAATGTTCTTCAATACCGTTAGCCAAAAGGGAATGTGTTTTTTTTTTTTAAGGATAAGAATTGAAACTTGTTGCCAAAAGATAATGCCCATTGTAGGAAGGATACATCCTAGGACATGTTAGTGGATGGCAGCACATCATTTCATTTATTCAAAATGTTCTTTCTGATAAATAATGCCCCTTGTAGGAAGGATTCATCCTACGACATGATGTTATCAGATGTTTGATATGAGACTATTTGGATGATGGACTATCGACTCAAAGACTTGACCAACTTGTTTACATACTGACTTAGACTTGACACTTGACACTTTTGAGTTTTGCTTTTAACCTACTAGACTTGTTTCTAACTGTTTCACCAAAGGTTGAGGATGACGATCAGTTTATTATGAATGGTGTTTATTGCGGGTGCAAGCTGTTAGGGTTAGAGATGGCAGATCTAACAATTAAATGCAGATTTAATCAACAAAAACAGAGAAACTAAAACATACACAGAATAAATCATAACACAAAGATTTAACGTGGTTCACCCAATCCAGGCTACATCCACCAAACCACAGCCATCCAATACTTTTATTATCCAGTGAAAAACCCTATTACAATCTTGCGAATAATCACGTTTTTCATCATACTGAAATACCCATCCAAACCCCCCTTTTTACCAAGCTTAGAAGCTTCCAGATTTTAGGGTTCTACAAAATTAGATTTTTCCTTTTTCATTGACGGGGGGCCAGGGTGTACAGTATACCATGGGCTATATATTATAGCATGATCACGCCACATACCAACACAAGCGAGATGAGGCGGATGGATTTTTTCAAATATTTGGATGTTTTTGGAGTTTTGCAATGTTTTGAGGCTATTTTTGATTTTTTGAGATTTCAAATGTTTTGATTTTTCAAATTTTAATGTTTTGGGATTTTCTAAGATTTTGACTCAAGAGACTAACCTAAAGACCTATCCTAGGGGCCTCGGGGCTGATCGACGATTAGCCTTGCCTATGTTATACATGCAGAGACCACGTAGTTCGACTGATGACTTGATCGATGCATGTGATGATGATATACATGATGAGATGTCGTACTTATTATGACAGACTTATAGGATCGACTTTAAATGTCTCGAGGGATGATCAAAGATCAACTTTTCCTACGTTCAAGCTTAGAGATGACGTAGTTCGACAAGATGACCCTGTTTTTGGCTTTTCGAATGACTTTTTGACCTATTTTTGGATTTTGATGTTTTGAATGTTTTTGGATTTTCTAATTTTCCGATGTTTTTGGATTTTCTCGATTTTGAGACTTTAAGACCATACACGAACTGATTCAATGAGAACATGCCCCCAAAGATGATGCAATAGACTACTTCGATAAAGGCAGACAAACTAACCTTGAGGATGGTAACAGTAGTACTAGGAGGGATCATGATACGAACACAAGACCAAGCTATGGTGCAGATGCGAGTGGATGAGTAATGTATGGAGATGAGATGGATGATGGAAGCAAAATGGAGGGATAATGATGAACAAGCTATAAAGGTCCTGGTGGATGGAAAGTGCTTATTTACACAAGGTGCCTTTTTGCCAGGTTTTCACCAAGGTACTTCAAAGTGCCACCGATGGTTTTCACTAGAGGACCATTTTTTGATTCTTTTCTAATTTTTTTGGAATTTTTGCTTTTTTTTTTAATTTTGTTGTTACCAAGATGCCTGTTTGCCAGGTTTTCACCAAAGTAACCATTTTTTTAGGACGTTTTCTGATTTTTTGGATTTTTGGGTTCTATACCTTGAAAGAATTAGGCATAAAACTTTTTGAGATGGGAGCTATTCATGGTCTCCTGCAGAGGTTCCCCTTCAGGTGTTGATAGCTGATATGCCCCTGATTTATAGCTTGCTGTGATGATGAAAGGCCTTAACCAATTGGGTTCAAACTTGCCTTTACTGTTGGGATTCGAGACATTCTTTTGATTTTCTTTTAAGACCAGTTCTCCAACTTGGAAAGTCCTACTTCTGATCTTCTTGTTGTATCTTTGCTTGAGTCTATTTTGATAGACTTGCAAGTGATTCAAAGCATCAATCCTTCTCTCATCCAATAACTCCAGCTTGTTTAGTCTTGAAACTCAATATTCTTCATCAGTGATGAGATTTTGCAGTGATATTCTGAGGGATGGGAGCTCGATCTCAATAGGTAGTACAACTTATGATCCATAGACCAAGGAGAATGGGGTGGTGCCAGTGGGTGTGTGGATGCTGGTTTGATAAGCCCAGAGGGTAGGATTAAGCTGCAAGTGCTAGTCACGACCTGCGTCATTGACTGTTTTGTTGAGGATTTTGAGGATGGTTTTGTTCGTGGCTTCTACTTGGCCATTTCCTTGGGCATAGTATGGGGTGGGGAAGCGATGCTAGATTTTGAATTTCACGCACAAGTCGCGAACCTCTTGGTTCTTGAATGGTGTCCCATTATCTGAGATAATGGCTTGTAGGACACTATAACGATAGATGAGATAGTTCAGGATGAATTTTGAGATTTTCTTCCCAGTGATATAGGTCATGGGTATGGCTTCCACCCACTTTGTGAAGTACTCAGTTGCAGTTATAATGAATTTGTGGCCATTGGACAAGGTGGGTGAGATTTTCCCAATGAGATCGAGTCCCCATTATGAGAACGACCATGGTGTGATGATCAGATGGAGTTCTTGAGCTAGAGCATGGATGAGATCCCCATGCTGCTGACATTGTAAGCACCTTTTAGCGTGATCATGTGCTTCTTGCTCCATTGTGGGCCAATAGTACCCCAGCCTCAACAGTTTCTTGGCAATGGCTATTCCACTCGAGTGTGCGCCACAAATACCATTATGAACCTCAGTTAGAGTAGTTAATGCCTCCTCATCATTTAGACAGTGTAGTAAGGTACCTTCTTTGCTTCTATGGTATAAGGTATCACCTAGGATGACAAATCTGGATGCTTTTTTGATGAAGGTTCATTTTAGGCTCGATGGTAGGTCAGCGGGTAAGACTCCTATTCGAAGATATGTATAGATTTCATGATACCAAGGATTGCTAGGACCAACGATTTCACACACATATTCTAATTTTGGTACCTCGAATGTGGGAATGAGAAGCTACTCGATTAGAAATTCATATTTCAGCATGTTGTGAGGGATGTGTACTAGAGACCCAATTGTAGCCATGGCATCAACAGCTCTGTTGTTGGTTCTTGGAATCTGCTCAAATGTTATGTCAATGAAGGATTCCTTGAGAGTCCACCAATTTCTTGTATGGAGTTAGTTTGTCATCCTTAGTCTGATATTCATCATTGGCTTGATTTATGATCAATTGAGAGTCTTCATAGATTTTGAGGGCTATGATATTCCATTGTACTGCTATCCTGAGACTTATAGTCAAAGCCTCGTATTCCACTATGTTGTTCGTGCAAGGGAATGCTAGTTTGTATGACCATGGTATATAGTCCCCTTGGGGGGTGATGAAGAAGATACCAGCTCCTGATCCATGCTGTGTATATGACCCATCGAAGTATAGTTTCTAGTGATCAGCAATGTTGAGGTTAAAGATGGATTCATCTAGAAATTCAAATACAAGAGGATTCTCAGAATACATAGGTGCTTCTGCTAATTGATCTACAATAACCTATCCCTTGATTGCTTTCCTCTCTACATACTTGATGTCATATTCTGATAATATCATGACCCATTTTTCCATTCTGCTAGTTAACATTGCCTTGGATAAGAGATACTTGGGGGGATCAATTTTCGCGACGAGCTTTATCTTGTGTGCCAACATATAATGTCTGAATTTTTGGGATGCAAACACTATTGCGAGGAAAGTTTTTTCAATGGAGTAATTTAGCTCATGACCGACCGTTGTCCTGCTGATATAGTAGATGGCCCTTTCTATTCGGTTTTCATCATGTTGAGCAAGAAGAGCTCCTAGGGCTGCTGCTGTTGCTGACACATATAAGATCAATGGCTTTCTCGGGATAGGTGGCATTAACACTGGAGGTGTCAGTAGATATTCCTTTATTTTGTTGAATGTCTCTTCGCACTTGGTATCCCATTTGTATGATACCCCCTTGTGGAGAAGGTGCGAATATGGGTTTTGCTTGTCTGCCAATTATGCTATGAACCTTCTAATGGATTAGAGCCTGCCTTGGAAGCCTCTCAGTTGCTTTAAGTTCCTTGGTGCTTCCATCTCAAGGATTGCTTTGACTTTTGTTGGATCCACCTCGATACCCCTCATGGAGACTATGTATCCTAGCAGTTTACCTGATTGTATGCTGAAGATGCACTTTTTGGGATTTAGTCTGACCTTGTATTCCTCCAATCTGTCAAAGATAGCACTTAGGGTTGCTATATGATCTTTTCTTTTTCTTGATTTGGATAGGATGTCGTCGACATAGTCTTCAACTGTCTTGTGGATCATGTCATGGCTTGTTGATATGTTGCTCCTACATTCTTGAGGCCAAATGGCATCATGTTCCAGTAATAGGTCCCCCACAGACAAGTGAAAGTCATCTTGTGTTGGTCTTCTTTTTCTATCATGATCTAGTTATATCCTAAAAATTTGTCCATTAATGATAGCATCTCGTGCCCTGCTGTCATGTCTACTATCATGTCGATGTTGGGGAGCGGGAAATCATCCTTGGGACATGCTCTATTCAAATCTCTGAAATCCATGCAGATTCTGATAGCTCCATCAAGTTTTGAAATAGGTACCAAGTTCGATACCCATTCTGGATAATCAATTGGTCAGATTAATCCAGTATCTAATAGCTTTTGGAGCTCCATTTTGACTAACAAAGCAATTTGAGGATGCATTTTGTGAAGCTTCTGTTTGACAAGTTTTGCATTTGGATACACTGCTAGGTGGTGGACCACGGTATTTGGATCAAGTCCTGACATATCAGCATAAATCCATGTGAAGTTTATTTGTCTTTCCCTTAGGAATCCTGCTAGGAGTTCTTGCTCTTCTGATAATAGTGATTCCACATAGAATGTGATATGCGAGGTCTCTTCTGTTCCTAGGTTGACTGGGTTGCATTTTTTGTCCAAGACTGCTGACTTCTCTTGATGAATAGCTCTTAGGGGAAGATTGAATCCTTCATCCTTAGGCACCTTAGAGAGGTTTTCACCATTGGATACATCCTTTCTTTTTACTATTTTGTTGTCAGAGAGTGCCACGGTGTGGTTTTCACTCAAGGACTTGGATATGATTCTTAGTTTCTCACTTTTGTGACTGAAGGATTCAATCATTTCCCCATAGTAGGCATGTGTGTCCAACTCCATTATGAATCCTACCTTGTGATCTCCATCTGGAATGTTATCCCTCAACCCCATGAATTCTGAGAGTGCTTCATCATTTTTGAATGTATCGAGAACTGGTGGTCCTCGTTGGTCATAGTTGATCAGTTGGGGGTAGACTAAGCGGATCTCATGATTTTGACTATCTGGTTCAAAGGATATGGTACTAATCATAAACAGGGTGGTATCTTCAAATAACCTAGGTAGGTTGGATAAGGTATCTTCATCATCGCTACTAATATAGGGCTTAGTGATAAAGTTATGCATGTTTGTCCCTATGGGTATTGGTGAGTGCACTTGTACTAGGACTGGCTGAGGAGAAACATTAGCGGCTCTAACCGGAGGACTTCGGCCATGTATGGTTATTCTCAGAGGGGTACATCCAAGACCAAGATTTTTTATAGGTCACGTCTCATACATGATTGGTATTAAGAGCCCATTGTCATTTTGTCCAAGTCTTTGATTTCGGTCATAGCCCATCGCAAGCATCATGTGTACGCCTCTGCTTCTTTCATCCATTGGTAGATTAGCTACCGATATTTGACGGATCTGCTTCAATTACCTCATGGCCAAGGTCTCCCCACCTTGTGAATTCAGGATAATTTTGAGGATAGGTTTGTGCTGTGGGAGCTTGATTTTCTTGTGGGCATCCTCATGATCTTTGAGATTGTGGTAACTCTCCTATCAAAAAAGCATTGTTAGGGAGCCTATAACATTGACAACCGTCCTCCTGGATGATGAGCTTGATATCGGATATGGTGGGAATGGTGGGTGTCTCTGTCGCAGAAGTGGACGTGAGAGTGACGGGATCGATGTATGATGTGGATGGGCCCTCATCATTTTTTGGCACTTGGGGGATTTTGTAATATTTGGCTTCAAGTTTCTTGCAGTATGAAAATGGCTCAGGATCTCCATGGATGGTAACCTCTTGTCCATTATGTGTGAATTTCACACATTGGTGGAAGGGTTGATGCTACAACTTTCATCGCATGAATCCATGGGCATCCCAGGAGGATATTATATGGCAATTCGAGGTCCAAGACCTGACATGTGGTTTCCATGAGTGTTGGCCCTACTTGGATAGGGAGCTTAATTGTGCCCTAAGACACTCTTTCTTGGTCATCATATGCTCTGATTGTGATGCCCTTCCCTTTATCAATGTAATCTTCTGATATCTTTAACTACTTGATGAGACTAAAAGAACAGATGTTCAAACCTACACCTCCATCCACCAGGACCCTTTTGATTTTGCTTTTGTTCACAATGACCTCCAAGTGAAGTGCATGATTGTGAGATGGTTGGGTGGGAAATTCTTGGTCAAAAAATGTAAGGAGATTAGGTGTTATGATGTTTCTGACCATAGCTTGGAATTGTTCTGCATCAAGGTTTGCGGGGATGGTAGATGAGGCGAATGCTTCCTCAAGGATCTTTTTATGCGATGATGAGATTTTTAACAACTCCATGATGGAGATGTGTGTTGGCATTCTTTTGAGTTGGTCTACAACATTGTAGCTATATGGAATGGCTCTTGATGTAGGGACTCTATTGGGTTGGGATGATCCTGCGATGGTGACTTTTCCGCCTCTTGTGGTGACTCCACAATCTTCGGCATGGGTGCCTTTGATGGTGATGACCATGCAGTTTTCATTGAGGTTGGCAACAACTATTTCATATACATGATTTATAGTACCTTTTCCTTTATCCTTGTTATTCCATTTGTTGCCATGATTTGGCATCAGATTCATGTAGATTTTAAGATCCTGATTCCCTATAGGTGGTTCCACATTTATGATTCTTTTGTCGATGAGATCTTGGATGATGTTCTTAAGTCTCATACAATTGTTTGTCGTGTGGCCTTTGATTTT
The DNA here is from genome assembly GCA_007258455.2 of Sequoia sempervirens. Classification (NCBI taxonomy): domain Eukaryota; kingdom Viridiplantae; phylum Streptophyta; class Pinopsida; order Cupressales; family Cupressaceae; genus Sequoia; species Sequoia sempervirens. Next base: position 118,104,185 of record VDFB02271358.1, read on the forward strand.
GTGGAACTCACATAGTTTATTTTCATTGTACCAAGGAGGTTTGACGTCAGGTTCTTGATAATTCTCAAATGTAGGAGCTTGGATGAGTTTTTTGTCGATTAGCTTTTTCATGATGTCCTCAAGTGGTTCCGCCAAACTAGTGTATTTTTGTTTGGGGTATGTTTTGTGTTGAGGTGGTCCTCTTTGGTCATTGAGGTTATTGATGGTGGGATTATTGTTGGATTGATGCATTGTGTGATGAATGTTTTCATTTGGTGTTTGGATTTGTTGTGTGGATGTGTTTTGGCGCGGACCACTAATGACCACCTTGGTGTCTATGACACCATAATTAGTGACATTTTTGTTTCTCGCCCATATGTGAGGTTTATCATTGCATTTTGAGGATATGCAGTTGTTTTGTGGTTCGTGATATGATGTTGATTCGATGGATTGAGTCACAAGGGCTCTTTCGATGCTAAGCACCTTGGAGATCAATTGATCATATGTGGTGATACCCTGAACTTTGAGATGGAATGATAGGTGACTTTCAAGGTTGGCTATGATTGTGTAGACTTGTTGTTCTTCTGGCATGGCCCATTTACTCTGATTGGCCTTGGATCACCATCGTTGAAGGAATGAAGCGAAAGATTCATTCTTTCCTTGTTTTAGAGCGTATAGTTCTTCGAGACTAACATCCATTGTAATGTTACATGCATAATTCTTAATGAATGCGTCTCCAATTTCTTTGAATGTCCTAATGCCTGAAGGTAAGCGAGAGAACCATTCTATAGCGTTTCCTACCAAGCTCCTAGGGAATAGCCACATCAAATAGTATCGTCATATGCAACCTCCATACAATGAACCTAGAATTCCCTGATGTGATCTTCAGGGTTTCCCGTCCCTCGATATTTGTCAAATTTAGGGATCTCAAATCCCTTAGGGAATGGTTTCATGTCTAGGCTCCTATCAAATGGATAGGGACACAAGTTGCTTTGCATTTTGGTTGTTCGCCCTAATTGAAGGTCAAGCACTTGTTGTGAGAGCAACTTGAGTTGTGTTGTTACATCGCTTTGTGGATCAGGAGGTGGGATGAATGTGTTTTGAGGTGTTGCAATCGTGGTTTGGATGGATGGGTTCGTTGGTGCATTGTTTAATGGTATCGGTATGTTGTGGTGGGCAAAGTAGACTTCTACTTGCTTTTGGATGAATAATGCTTGTTGTTGCTCTTGTTGTTGTTGTGCTAGGATTTTTGCTTGTTGTTACACTTGTTGTTCTAACAACGCTTGTTGTTCTGATTGTTGTTGTGCTTGTTGCTATTCTAACAACGCTTGTTATTCTACTTGTTCTTGTTCCCACAATACTTGTTGTTGGGCTGCCAATTCTGCTACTTCTTGCTGCTCTTGGTATTGCTTTAGTGCTTGCTGATATGCTTGTATTTGCGCTGCTTGTGCAAGAAGTTGTGCTTGAGCTTGTGCTTGTTATGCTTGAGCTTGCGCTTGTGCTTGTGCTTGCACTGCTTGTTGTTGTAATAAAAGTTGTGCTTGAGTGACCCTTTGTGCTTGTAATGCTTGTGTGGCTTGGGCGGCTTGTTGTTGTTGCTATCACAATAAAGCTTTGGCCTGTTGTTCTTGTTGTGCTTGTAATGTGGCTTGTGCAGCTTTGGCAGCTTGAGCGGCTTGTTGCATGGCTTTTTGTTTCTACACTTGTTGGTATCCTCTTTGAAAAGTGGCTTGTAATGTTGCGTCAAATTGGTTTGATGCGGTGAAGTTTGGTGGTAGTGTATTTGGAATGGTGGTAGATGATGATGTTGTGTTGATTATTTGGTTGGTGGATGGTGTTGTCTTGTTGATGTGGTGATTGGTGGATGGTGTTGTTGATGTGGTAAGTGGCGTCGTTGATGTGATTGACCCTTGAGAGACCATGCTTTGCAATGTTTTGGGGGTGTTTGATGATTTTGTCATTGCTTGTGTGTTTGTCATTTGTTGGTGTGATGTCAACAATAAGTTTTGAGCATTTGGAAAAATGTTTTGATTGATGGTTGGGATGTTGTTTTGATTGATACTCGATAGAGGGGGAATCCCTAAACCAAGGAGTGGTGTAGATGATAATGGTGATGGTGGGAGAGGTGGAAATGTAAGGGGGTGAATCCTTGCAAGAGTGTTGTGGTGTTGAAAATTCCCCCTGGTCCGAATATGTCTCCCTCCTCTTGTGAATTTGTGAGGAGAGGTGTTTGTGGTGCTTCATGAAAAGATGTTGATGATGGGTCATAATGTAAAGTGAGAGGAACATTTTTGTGTAATGGATTATGGAGGATGTTTTGTTCCACTGTGGTGTTTGCGTCCAAGTTTTGGTTATTCACAAGGGGATGTGATTGAAGTGCATTGAGGAATGTGTTTACCTTGTTAATGTTGGGTTGAGTTGGAGCAAATGATGTTGTGAGTTGTGGGATATTTTGTGTGATGTTTTGAGATGGGGGTGTAGATGAAATGGGGATGGTGGATGAGATTGGTGGAAAAGATGTCTCTACTATAGTGCTCACATCAAAATTCGAAGGCAACTTGGCCCCTTGTTTTGCTAGTTCAAGCATGTACAATGAAGGATTAAGTCTCATCATGATGTTGATGATTCTATGGTTGTCTGGATTTTGGAGCATTTTCGCTATTTCTTCTTGAGACATTCCAAAGTTATGATCCTCCCCTTGGGTTTCCTCTTGTGGGTTTTGTGATGATGTTGGAAGACTAATTGTGAGATTTCCATCCCCAATGGGATTCATTTCAGGAGTGGTTTGGCTAAGATCACTTGAAGCGGGTGTTTCTTTGTTGGCTTCCATACTCTTCTTGTATTGAGATCTAGTTAGAACCATAAAACAGGGATCAATCTTCGAGAATATGGGAGATGAATCTCTTGAATCTTTGGATTAATCCCTATTTTATGTCCCAAAGTGAAAGTTTTTAGGATCAAAAGTGATGATGATATGATAATGATGTTTAAGGATGTTATGGATTTTTTTAGCTTTTGATAGATCTTTAATGAAATACTAGGCTTTGGATTTTGATTGGTTTGATTTTAGGATTTTGAGATTTTGTCCTTGATCTTGATTTGGATTTGGATTTTGATTTTGAACAAAAAGACCCTAAGATGTTTGATAATGATCTAAAGGATAGTTGTGTTCAAAGGATGATGATTTGGATATGTGTGAGGAGAAGGATGCATCTACCCACACCTACCCAAACAAGATGATTGTTTCACTAAGTATATGGAAAAGGATTCATCTACATACACTAAGTTAGACAAGATGATTTTTGATAACTTTGACTAAGTATATGCAAAAGGATGCATCTACACATGCCTAGCCAAAGGTATTTTGATAAATGTTTTCAAAGACTTGGTCTCAATGATTTTGTTGTTTGCTTGATTTTGTCATAAAGCCTAGTACTTCAAGGATGATTTCAAGGTTTTTCAAAAGATGATTTGTGAGATGGATTTGATGTTTTGAAAGATGGAGGAAAGAGGTTTGATTTGTTTTGATCCCTAGATGAACCTAAAAAGACCACTTTGTTTTCCTAGATCTAGGTATTGAAGAGCATGCATATGCTTCCTAAAGACCTTTGTAACCAAGGATTGATTTCATTTGAACTTTCATTTTTGGATTTTCAATGATTTTTGCTTTGGGATTTGTGAGTCTCCAATCACACATGAAAATTCATTTTGCTTATCTTTGTTTAATGGCTTTATTTTACCAAAAACACTCTCTTTGATTAAAGTTTCAAACTAAGATGTCCAATGTCTTAATTTCTTTAAACCCCACAAGATATTTTATGTGGAAATTCAATGAACTTAAGGCAAGGGTTTTCCTATTGTTTACTCAAGAAGACAATTTGAGATATAATCCAATGCTTAGGAACCTCTAAGGACGTGAATCCCAAGGGAAAGCAATAGCATATGGATTGAGTCAATGATATTTGTCTTCAAGAGGGTTTGAAATTTTGAGAATCATGTTGAATGTTTGTTTGCAAAATGTTTTTCGAATACAACACTGTGTTTTCAAACGAAGAACAATGACAAGCCCTATGGATGTGTAAGACAATATTTGTTGAATCCCCACTTGGACAAGTCTAGCTACACCTATCTTTAGCGAATGGTTAGATGCTTGACCCCACTGGCTCCCCTCCACAACACTCACTTATATGGGGCAACCAAGCACCAACACCCATGAAACTCCCATGGCATGTTTTCCATTTCTACTAAAGACTGTAAAAGTGTGGGGCAGCTTCAGAATGACCATTCTTGCACCAACAAATAGATTAAGGATTTTGGAAAATTCTAGCACATGGGTTCTAGTAAGGACTTTCCGTTTGTAGAAGTTGACCCAATGTGGCAAGAGTCCCATTTCGGATCCATCTTGTCAGAGTCAACCATGTGATATTGGTGTTTCTTCCAATATCCACATTTATATCCCAGTTGGAAATACTCTTGGCTTTAGAGTGTTACCGGTTGAGTTGTTCCCTTGGGTGAGTACTTTTTCCCCAAGGCAGGCCCTCTAAGATAAACAAAAGCAAGCAAAGATAGAATCCATAACTCGATCAATCTTTGATGGCACAAAGAAAGAGAATGTATGTGAAAATGCCCCTACTCACACTCACACAAGATGTTTAATTTTAAACCCAAATCAGAGTGTTTCAAAGCAATAAAATGCATTTTGAGTGTTTCTCTTGCACCCTGGATCGCATGAAGCGCAAGGGGAGAGGATATGCACTCAAAAGACAAAATCACACAATTCAAGCACTTGTCCATTTTATAGCCTTCAAAGCAATTGTGAGTTCATTTTAAGCACCAAAATGAAGTGTGAGTTTTGATTGTTCAATTCTTAACCTCAAACAAAATCTAGTGAGTTTGTCCTAAGATTCATTTTAAGCCCTTTGCAATGAAAAATCAAATTGTTCTTTTTAGACCCAAATGAAAATTAGTGTTCTAAAATGAAAAGATAAACAATTTCGTGAAGTAGTGTTGATCAAACACTTAAAGTGTTAAAAAACATTTTGAGTTTTCAAAAAAAAAATTACCCTCCTTTCGTTTTCGTTTGCTAGCCTTCTCCTTCGCTTTGTACCTTTTCCTTTCGCTTTTCCTTCGTTTGTACCTATAAAAGAAAAAAGATAGATTATGTGAGAAATCAATTTATTCTAATTTGCCTTCAAACAACAACATGCTCCTAAGTGATGATAATAAAATGAAGATTTATTAATGATCCTAAAAAGGCATCACACTTGTTAATCTTTCTCTCTCCCTTATCACAATCTTCATCACTAGAAATATTGAGCCAATGAATCAATTATCAAGCATAAGTCCTTTTGAAAGCCCCACCATAAATTTCAAATTTAACTAGGGTCATAATGGTGAAAATGATTCATAATATAAAGCTCAATGAATTATATCAATGAATCAACTTAAAAGGACAAGTCTTTCAAAATGTTATCCCAAATTTTTTCAATGTTGGATCACAATGATTTGGTAAATTTTGTAAGCTATAACATAAATGCATAAGTGCATGAGTCTAACAGCTTTACTCAAGCCCTACAAATTCATGATAACATCCTAAAGGACATTAGTGAACATCGCTGCCCCTCCACCTACTTCAGCATAAAAATCCTCACAAGATATCTCTGCAACACAAGTTTTTTCAACAGCCATACAAACACCTTAAAGAATAAAAAGAATACAAAGTGCTTTTGGAAGAGTGTGTAATAATTTAGCAATTAAAGCATTGGCAGGACAACAAGACAAACTTTTAGAATATTCAAATGAGTAGGTAGCAGAATGATATTACTCTAAGCATGGACAAATATATCAATCATATTCATGTGTCAACATCTGTTCAAGGGATCCAAAACCATGCAGCGTACAAAAGGAACAACAATGTGCAATTTTAAAGCTAAATGCAATTGTCACACACAAATTTTGCACTAGGCGCAAGCCTCTCAGTCCGCTCAAAGCTTTAGAAATAATGGTCTCGAAAATAAGGGGCCGATCTGACACAAACTAAAATCCAAAGAGTAAATTTCAAAGAATTTTATCTAACAACTCAATTTATGGTTGATAATAAGCGATAGTAGAGAGACCAAAGCATTAAGCGACTGGTGTCAGTTATCAGCAATAAACAAAACTTACACAGTTGGTAATCAACTAATAGGGAACAATGCTAGTAGTAGTGACTCTTCAGGTAATTAATTGAGCTGTCTTTTCCTTCTTGGTTACTACGCTTAATGAGATAATGAGATTAGATCGAGCATATTTTGTACTAGCAGCTTGGAGGGTGGTAGCTTTAAACTCACAGTCCCCTTGTGAATGCGTGACTACATTTATTTTTCAGCCAATGCTTCTTAACTCAATGCGCAACTTGGGAGTTAAGCAACAGTAAACAATACTCTTTTTAAATGCCCAGAACAGAATATGGGTGCCAATCTTGCTTTTAAATAACTTCCACATACAATAAAGATTTGTGAATCTATGGTGATCATTTAAGTAGCAAATGCATTCATTTATGTTTTCCGTAACACCAAATATGGTAGGTGTAGTGCAATGGACATAAGAATTTTAAAGCTAATGTGGAGCATTCTCCTAAGCAATGCCAATGCTAATTTTTATGCCTAAACAAGTTTTCTTTCCAATGAAATTCAGGAATGTAGAGAAATGAAATACTAATGTGGTCAAATGGAGGGATGATTCTCTAACTTTGCAACAATAGTCACGTATGCCTAACACACTAAATAAAGTCTAAGAATCAATTATGGTTTTGCAAAAGAAACACAAGAAAACATATAGATTGAAGCGCCTTCCACAAATTCATAAAGGTTATATTGTCAACAGATTACATAGAGGGAAGTTCCAGCTGTGAATATAGAGGAAAATACACATTGCAAGAACAAAGATTCCCTAATGTCTCTCTCAAAGAAAACAAATACGTGGCAAGGATATCTTTTTCAACTATAGAGATGAGCAGTAAAGCAATTATAAAACACGAACATTTATATTATACTAAGTCACATCTTCAAGATTATTTTAAAAATCTGCAAATATAAGCTTTGTTAGTTGGAAAAAAAAAGTATCATGGGAAACATAGAGAAGCCAACTATATATCAAAATGTTGAGATAAATCAATAAATCTGCATGTGCTCTATGGAGCAAAACAAAGACTTATGCCATCCTTCTAGCGCCAAATGTGAGCATGCTTTTCAAAATCTGCAAACACTAACTTCAAACAAGGGTTAGTACCTACAAATCCTTCAAGAACACTCCTATGAAATACCTTGCAAATGCTTCAAAAATGCAACAAAGGATAAAAGAAAGCCATAAGCATTATGAAAACAACTAAAATTACCTATTCCATAGTGGATTGGTGTCACATGTGCTAGTGACCCTTTCCCAACCCTTGATCAATAGCTAAAATGATGAAATGCAAATGGAGATGATGAGAAAGATGAGTTCTCAAATTAAGAGAGTAATCTTGCATAAAAGTTGTGGATCCAATGAATGAGGATTAAGCTCTCTTTTATAGATTTTCTTGATGAGAGATTGGCCAAGATGGTGAATGTGGGACTAAAGATCCTCCAATGAGAAGAAGACACTTGTCAAGTGGTGAGTGGTCAATGGTTGTGCAAGATTTGGGAAGGGTGCCCATGAGAGGGAAAATTTGAATTCAAATTTTGCAATAAATGCTGAGTTTGACCTTGGAAGGGGACATGTAAGAGACATGTAAGGCATCATAAATGCTTTGTTGGGTGTACATGTCCACTTGGGGGGAGATTCAAACTTGGAGAATATTCTCCCTTTATGCCAAGTTGAAAATAAAGATTTTGATAAATCAATTAAATCCAATTTCATGTGCAAGTGGCCAAATCTAGAGAATGCAAGTGGGTGAGATTAGCTTTTAATCATGATTAGATTAAATAGATGATGATTATGTTAGTTTAATGCTGATTAGGTGAGTTTGACTTTTAGGACTTTGATATTTGATTTATTTAAATCAGAAAATGATGGAATATGATTTTGGATTTGATTTAAATAAAGTCATGATTTATTTAATTAAATGGATGATGCAAGATGAAGGTTGAATGATAATGTTTATTTGATAAATGACCTTAGGAAATGAGATTATTTAATGAATGGATGAAATTGATGAATGGGCCTAATGTGAGACCTAATTTGACTAAATCTGATTGAATGCATAATGTTAATTTTGCATGTCTACAAATATAAAAAATGTCCAAGAAGACCCTAAGGAGAAGAAAGTGATGCTTTCTAAAGAACCTTCAAGCAGCAACAGTGCAAGAGATACAACAAGGAAATCTGTAGTTGTTGGTTGTTGGAATTTAAGGTTTGATGGGTCCAAATCAAAGCAAGGAGCTAGAGTAGGATTTGACCTAATCAGTCCAAAAGGTAAGACATTGTTTGTTGCTCATAGGCTTCAATTTAATTGCACAAGTAATGTAGTAGAGTATGGGGCTTTGGTCCATGGATTATTAATGGAAGTAAAGAAAAAGGTCAAGATCTTGCAAGTTTTCAGGGATTCTGAGTTAGTGGTTAAGCAAGTTAGAAGATAGTACTCTTGTCATGACAGAAGAATGACCAATTATAGATAGAGTATGAGACATTATTGAAGGGTTTGATGCCTTCAACATCTAGTTGATCCCACACAGTAAAAACCAAACAACTAACTCCCTTGCTTAGGCAGCTAGTACATTGCAACCCATGTCTCTTTTTGGATTGAAGAAGTTTACGGTGGAATTAACTCCAGTATCTTCAGTACCTGACAATGTTACCAATTTCCAGGTATTTGAAGATGATAAGAAAATTTTATATTTTATCACAAGCTCAGATGTTTTTTCTTCTCAAATTATAGATGAAATTGAACTTCAAGAAGTAGAGATGGACTTGGAAGGAGTAATCAATTTGAAGACTAATACTATTCCCAGAGGAATGGTCCAATTAGAGATGATTTTTGATCTGGACAAGGTCAGAGATCAAGAACAAGATTCCAGGAAGGATTCCATCAGTGGACAATGTGAAAAGTATAACATGGGGACTCAGGATGATGTCAAAAATGTCCTCATTGGCAAGGTATGTAATCCAAAAGAGAGAAAAGGAATAATTGAAGCATTACATATATATCCAAATGTGATAGCCTAGAGTTATGAAGACTTGAAGACCTATGACACATCTATTATCACTCACACCATCCCTCTCAATCCAGGAGTGAAACCTTTTAGACAGAGGAAAAGGCCAATCAATGCCTTACTAGAACCTATAATACAAAAGGAAGTGCAAAAACTGTTGTCTGCAAGGATCATATTCCCAGTCAGACACTCTACCTGGGTGGCGAATCTGGTTCCAGTACAAAAGAAGAATGGTGAGATCCGGTTGTCTGTAGATTTTATAAACTTCAACAGAGCATCATAAAAGGATAATTATCCAATACCTTCACTGGATGAAGTACTTCAGATTGTCAATGGTTCTCACATGATGTCTTTCTTAGATGGTTATTCAGGATACAACCAGGTCATGGTGTAGTATGAGGATAGGCATAAGACTGCTTTCACCACCAAATGGGGTACTTTTTCCTATAGAAGAATTCCTTTCGGTTTGATTAATGCTGGAGCTACAATTTAGAGGGCCATGGAAATTGCATTTATGTATATAATTGGTAAGTGAATAATCATTTGTATGGATGACTTGAAAGTTTTTTCAAAGAAAAGAGGTGATCATATAGCAGATCTATGCAAGGTGTTCTAGAAGTGCAGAGAATTTGACATATCTCTTAATCCAAAGATGTGAATATTTGGAGTCATAGAGGGAAAGTTGCTGGGACACGTTTTTTTAGAGAAAGGAATTGCTATTGATCTAGAATGAGTGGAAGCCATACTCAAGATCCCACCACCTGCTAGCAAGAAAGAAATGAAATCATTCTTTGGCAAGATCAACTTTGTAAGGAAGTTCATCACTGGATTTGTAGAAATATTCAAGCTACTAAATGCAATGTTGAAGCAGGAGGCCAAAGTTGTGTGGAGTGCAGAAGCTAAGGAAGCATTTGTAGAGATAAAGAAGGCTACTGCTAAAGCTCCATTTTTGGTGAGTCCAAATTATGCTGAGCCATTCTACATATATTTGTTTGCTTCTGATCACTCTTGTGCTGCTATGCTAACTCAAAAGTTCGATCAAGGAAATGAACATCCCATAGCATTCATGAGTGCACCATTGAAATATGTTGAACTAAGGTACCCAAGTGTGGAGAAATAGGCCTATGCCTTAGTCAGGGCTGTGAAGAAGTTTAGACACTATATCCTCAAAAACAAAGTCTTTGCAATAGTTCCTGATCCTACTGTCAAGCTGTTGTTAATGTAGAATGAACTTGGAGAACACAGAGCCAAGTGGGTAACTATGTTACAATAATATGATATTGAGATACAACCCATGAAGTTGGTAAGGGGGAAAGGACTTACAAGGACAATGGCAGAAATGGGCCCTGATCTTGCAGACCAACACTAAAATCTAGAGGATGTTTCTCCTGGAGAGTGGTATGATGATATTGTTCATTATCTCCTGACTTAGAAATGTCTTGACCATATGAATGCAGTGCAAAGAAGGGGATTAAATTTGAAGAGTGACAGTTTTATGCTGAAGGGAGTTGTCCTATATAAGAAAAATCATGAGGGTATCTACCTGAGGTGCTTAGAAAGACATGAAGCTGAGAGAGTCATGTCAGAATTTCATGATAGATATGGCACATGCCATGAATCTGCACATGCCACTGCAAATCAGATTTTAAGGGTTGGTTATTATTGGCCTACATTGTTCAAAGACACACACATACATGTCAGAACTTGCCATGTGTGTTAGACCATAGCAACCAGAGGAAAATATGTAGCTCTTCCACTCCATCCCATCTTTGAGGTAAAACCTTTTGCACAATGGGGAATGGACTTCATAGGTCCCATGAATCCACCTTCTTTTGCTAGTCACAAGTATATTCTCACCATTACTGATTATTTTACATGATGGACTAAATCTCTTGCATGCAAACAATGTACTTCTGAGGTGGTAACTGATTTCATTGAATTAGGTATTATCAATTGCTTTGGATGTCCTTTAGCTTTGGTTTGTGAACTGGTCCTGCATTTGCATCATTGAAATCTTCTAATTATGCTTTTGATAATGGGATTATAATAAAGTTTTCATCTAATTACTATCCACAAGGTAATGGATTGGCCGAGTCTTCCAATAAAAACCTCTTAACAGTCATCTGTAAGTTGCTAGAGAAGAATCCCAAGGATTGGCACACTCAACTTAGATTTTATCTATGAGAAGATCATACAAGACATAAGACTTCCATAGGGACCTCCCCTTATCATCTTGTGTATGGCTAGGAACCTGTATTTCCAATCCAATTAAGGATCCCTACTTTATAGTTCATTAACGAATACTATGATGAAGCAAACAGAAATGAGGCCCACCTACAAGAGTTGTTACATCTAGAAGAAAAAAGAGATGAAGCCTTAGACAACTTTGCTAAACATCAGGGTGTAGTCAAAAGATGGTTTGATAAAAGAGCCAAGGTAAAAGCCTTTCGGATTTCTGACTTGGTTCTATACTAGGATAAAGCCCATGACTGTAAAAGGGAGCATGGTAAATTTGACAAACTTTGGCTTGGCCCTTACCAGATTTCAGAAATCCTGGGAGATAATGCTTTCCGCTTGAAAAATCTCACTAGGGAGGATATCCCACTGCCTATCAATGGGTAGTATTTGAAGCATTATTTCCAGTCTTCAGCTATTTTCAACTCTTGTCTTATACATAGTTAGATTAGGTTTCTTTTCTATTTTTCTTTTCTTTGCTTTCTTTCTTTTGGTTAGTTTTAGGTTTGCTTTCGGTTTGGTGTTTTTTTGCTCTACTTTTTCTTTGGAGGTTTCCTTGTTTTCTTCTAGATGTGTTGCACCTGCATGGAAAATATTCTTGTGTCTGGGACTGTTCTGATTATTTCCTTGTTGAACTTTGATTATGTATCTTGAATGGATGGTTGAGGTCTTCATTATCATCACATAGTCTAAATGTCTGATTTAAAGAGGAAGGTCACTAGTCTAATTTGAATTTGAAGTATTCTGAAATCTTCTATCTTTTATACATCTTAAAAATATTGAGGTTACGGTAGGATCCTTGTGAGGTCTTGTCAGGAAAAAAAATGTATTTCTGCTTCAGTGCCACTGTGGTTCTTAGCCATGAGTGTGAACTTCATTGTTCACAGGTTGAAATGAAAAAATGAAACAAAAATAATATCAAAAGAAAAGAAAATCAAAATAAGAAAAGAGAAAATATTGAAAATCAAATGAATTCAACTTATCAGGGGTATCCAAGTATCTCTATTGGGGCTATGGACGCCTGGCTGGCAGTAGACCTATGTTTGGGAGGCTCACAACGATAACCTCGTCAGGACTATAGATGCTTGACTGGAAGCGAGGCTCTATCCAGGTTGCTTTTGAAGTTACAATCTTTATGTAGCCTATCCTAACTGAACTTGGTTTTTGTAGTAGCTCAAGGAAGGAAATGAACTCATGTGCACACACTTGGATTTTCAGTCTATGGAAGGTTCAATCTGCCTTTGGTTTTGATTCTTTGATCTTGCATTTTGATTTATTTGTCTGATAGTGAGGTCAAAACCAAAGATTTAGGGTTCATGATTCTTGTTCATCATCAAATGCTCTGGAGCATTTCCCCAACAGAGTCACCATTTTTTGTGTAGTTTTTGCACACACGCCCCATTAAAAGCTGGGACCCTCTTTTGCTTTCGCTCTTTGTGTTTTACCCCCTTCAATTTTGAGGTTTTGCATTGCCTTGGTGTGTGCTTAAGTGTTCATCTTTCCTGCCTAAGTGCCCCCCCTAAGTTACACATTGAAAATCTTAAGTTTTGGGCCATGTTCGGGTTTTGGCCCTGGTTCAGGATTTTCCAGTCCATCCGGATGTTCCCGAATTTCTTTCGAACTCTAGTTTCATGCGGCTATTCAGGTTTTGGCTGTGGTTCGATATTTTTTGATCCCTCCAAATTTTCCCAGATTGCGTTCAAAGTCCGGCCCAACCTGTTTTATACTACAGTTAAGAGATTTCTAGCCTTCGCAGTATTCTGACTAGGACAGATTGTTTTGGAATTTTGCCTTGCCGTTGGATTTCCAAACTTGGTTTTTTTCTTTGAGCCTTATGCCATTTTGCTTTATCATTTGCATTCTCTTGAGTTGTGATGTTTGGTATTGTGGTGCTTCAGAATTTTTGGACTTGCTTGGGTGTGAATTCTTGTGTATTTGGGTATTTTATGGCTTGCCCTGTGCATTCACAGTTAAAATATAGGGTTTCATGCCTAGGGCGTCACCATTTCTTTTCGATTTGCTTTCGATTGAGCCTGAAATTCAATGAAGATTTGTAATGGGTTCATGTTAAATGATTTTATGCCCTGGATCCTCAAATTCATAATCTTCGATCAATTTGAGAAAAGTTGTGGTTGATGTTTGCATTTTCCTCCTAGTTCATGATTTTTTGGTGGTCCCGGATTTTCTCGGTTCCTCCTCGTTTTCTCAGAGTTCATGCAGAGAGTGAAATTTTCATGGAAATCCAGTCCAGCCGGATTTTTTTGGATTTTCTGGGAGATGCTGTGGAGCTTGAAAATTCAGTGAATTTGATGGTTTCAATAATAAATTCTTGTCATTTCATGCTTTTTATTGATAAATCACTCGGTTATCTACAAATTCTCTACATTTTGATGATCTAATGGTCAATTTTGTGCCTTCATCACCAGAATCCACCTAGGTAGGATTTTCCCAAAATTTCCTTTTTGACTTGGATTCTGTGGCTGGCTAGAAATCCTGAATTGTGTTATTTGCGAAGGTAGTTAATTTGGGCCTACATTGAAATTTGTGCCTTGGTTTGAATTGTGCTAGAGATCCTAGGCTGACCTGGATTGAATTGATGCATTTAATGCAATCTTATTTTATTTTGAATTCTCCTTGGGCTGACCTATTTTGTGGCCGTTATTATTGTAAACATTGGTTAGGCCGACTTGTTTTGGCTATTTTATTATTGTAAAATCCTTGCTTGGCCGACATGCTTTGTAGGTTCTTATAAATTGGGCATATTGCCTCACTTGTAATATATAAAATAGATATAGAAAGAACACAGATACATAGATAGATAGCGATAGTTTGATACAAGAGCGAATTAGGTTAGAAGTTAGTCAATTTCTAAGCAAGTACTATAATAGAACATTGGAATTGTTGTTGAAATTTGATGATTCAATACAATTGCAGACATTGTGATTTTTTAGTGATCTCTTTTGTGTTGATTTATCTTGCATGGTTCTTATGCTTCTATCTTTCAAATTTCTCAAGGTTATTAGATTTAGATTTAGATATGATTTAATGGTGTTTATGGTTTGATGCTTGAAGTGTTGCAGCACTTCCTGGTCCATACTTTTCGCAGCTAGCTGATGGTTAGTTGCTTTGCAAAGTTAGCCTAGACCTTTATGTTCATTGTGCTTAGTTCAATTGTGGAGATTTATTCATTTCAATTGCAATTGGGTTGTCTTGGATGAATGTTCGTGATCTGAAAATCTTTAATGCCTCAAAATATTGCACTATTTCTGTGAGATTGTAGATTTATCTTGGTCAAGCAGGAATTAGTTTATGGGGGATTGGTCCATTTCAAGTATTTCATCATTTGCATTGCTAATCTTAGGAATAGTTTAATCTAGGAATCTCTCTGAAACCCTAACCTTTTGTTATTTCTTTATTATGTGAGTTAGATTTAGGATTGAAGTGTCATTACATTGCTAGATTTGATAAGTTCAAGATTCAATCTTTGCTTGTAGTAAGGTCCCTTTGTGATTACCAACATTTTCACATATTATCTGAGTTGTTTATGCATTGTCAAGACCTGACATTAGAGACCTTGGGCTTATCTCTTTCGGCTTGTTGATAGAGATTTACCTTTCAAGAGAGATAGGATTTCATATTCTGTCTGAGTTGTTGTTGTGCAGAAAACATCATCAACACACATCAATTGAATGAAGACTAGCTAGCCTTCCAAAAGGTATATCTTTTTATCGTAGTAGCATTGAATCACCGTGTCCTTATTGGCCGAAGAAGATTCTCCATTCATAGCCAAAGAAAATTTTTGTATACCACCCAAAAAAAGCATACCTATTATCAAAGTTAGGAAGTCTAGCACTTCTCCAACACACCAGCCCGAGAGATTTCCACATCAATACTAAAAATAAAAAACCACAAACATGTTGAAGAGGATGATCTTGATGCAATGGTATGTTGTGATAAAAAAAAAATTGTGGCTGTAGACATGCAAAATTATCATTATGCATTCAATCAGGTTCATTCATCAAGGTTCCACATTAGGTGCATTCATCAATTAATCAAGTTCACCTTCATTCATTTATCTGGTAATCTCATTAAGTTCCATCTCCTAAGGTCATTCATTCAAAATTAAATAAACATTATCATCAACCTTTTAATCAAATAAATCAAACATCATCCCTTTAATTAAATAAACCAAAACTTTATTTAATTAAATCTCCAAATCCATATTTCATCCTTTCCTGATTTAAATAAATCAAATATTTAAGTCATGAAAGTCAAACTCACCTAATCATCATTAAGCTAACCTAACAATGATCAAATACTAATCCTAACCACTTGCATTCTCTAGAGTATGCCACTTGCACAAATAAATCAATTTATTGATTTATTAAAATCAACATTTTCACTCAACATGGAATCCATGAGGAATATTCCATCAGGTTTGAATTCAAAAGGCAAGTTGAAATGTACATCCAATAGGGAATTTAATAAGTCTTACATGTCTCTTACATGTCCCCTTCCAAAGGTTAAACTCAACATTTATTACTCAAATTTGAATTTGAAATTCCCTCTCATGGGCACATTTCCCAAATCTTGCACATGCATCAACCACTCACATGATGACAAGTGGCCTCTTTTCATTGGCCTATTTTTTAGTCCCACATTGGTCCCTCTTCAACACTCAGCATTTGAAAATCTACAAATAGAGGCTTCATCCTCAAGTAAACCCTCCATAACTTGATGCAAGATCATTCTCTTAAACTGAGAATTGATTTTGTCCATTGATCATCTTAGCATTCCATATCATATTCATATCAATTTCATCATTCAAGCTTAAGCAAGGATTGGGAAAGGGATTCTTTCCATAGAAGCACCAATCCAATATGAGATAGAATGGAAATCATGTTTTTATGTGCTTTTGTTTTAGTCATCTTGTTATTTGTTTGCATTTTAAAACATGATTGGATTATTTCATATGGATGTTGTTATTTGCTTTGTTTTAAAATAACATGTTAATGTGTGCTGTTTATTTTGAGAAAAATGTATATTTCACCATCTACAGTGGTAGAGACGATACTATGAGTCATCAGCATCAGAGTATGCTCACCAATGCCTTGTTCATGATGAAATTGGAGGATCCATCACTGCTTCCTTATCAAAAATTTTAGAAGGAACTAGGGAAAGGGTGTAATGGCCACACTCTAGATCAATGTCACCTCCACTATCTGAAGGGCTATCGAAAACGTTAATGGAAGAATTATGTCTTGTAGGCAAGCTTTATGATACTTGAATCTTTTCTTTTCCTTCTTTGCATACTCAACCAGCGTCTTACCCTTAAACTTGACCAGTTCTTCTAAAACAGTCTGACTTCTCAGGTGTTAATTACTCCTTACACTATATTTCTTAAATTTTATGTCTTCCCTTCTACCCTTTGGTGTTTCAAGATCTCCCCATGTTTTAACTTTATCTTTAGGAGCATTGTCCTTGGCGTTAGGAAAATTCAGTCTCCTAGACCTTTGGGCTAGCATAACAGACTCACCTGATTTACTCATTTTCACAATAACTAGAACAAGAACAAGAAGATTCCTAATTTGCAGAAAACTCTCACCACCCTAGGATTCTAAAACCCACAAACTGGTATAACAATAATTGAGAACAACAAGTACAAGTAGCTACTTACACAAGAAAAGGCTTATCATGATACCTCTAAAATTCCTCACCAACCTACTCTCAGCCTTAACTTAATTTTCAAACTTTGAATGAAAAATATGGCCATTGATTCCTCATTATATTGAGCCATGCAAGCATTCCAGCCATTAATTCTGAAGAAAAATCTTGTGCGAGTGAGCTGAAAATAGGTTACTTTATTTTTGAACCTTAGCCATTGATCATACATTAAGATAACCAAACTAATTATGACACAATTTAAAATGTATGTGATTAATTCCTTTTTCTAATGATAAAATCCCAAGTGGATAGATACCCACTCTCTTAGAACATTTATTCATATGCTTACTTTTAAATAAAGCCTTTCATGTCACATTTACCCGCTCACCCATGGGATTTAATACACTTGCACCTCATCACAACAAGACAGTAGGGAGTGATCTTGATTCAATTTTAGAATATCAACCCATATCCTACCTCATTTTATTTTCACCTTCCCATGTATACCAACATTTGATAGATTTGATAGTTGAAATCTTGAACACGTGCTAAAAGAAAAGTTCTAATATGGCACCATTTTTATTAGAGTGCCATCTTGGAAAAAGTTAGTAGCATTACATCTCCATTAAAATCTATCAAGGTCTTTGAAATTTTCCACATGGAAGTCACCCACTTTCCCACTAAGAAACTAGAGGTACAAGTGAGCCATCATGGGATGGCAAGGAGTGGTTAGGATTGACCCATGTCACCCATCATCAACCGTCACTCTCTATCCTTACAAAATATGAGCTTCCCCCATAGCCTAGTGGGTCCCTCCATGAAGCCATAGGTGTTACCTTGCCCGCTAGCCCATGATATTTTATAAGTATTAAATAAAACCTGATGAGGTAGCGGGGAGCAGTGAAGATTTGAGCATGTCACCCAACAACCATCGTAGATTTCCCTTAGATTCCATTTTCCAATCATAAGAAGATATCTGGCCCACCACATAAATTCTACACATTTCCATTGCCCTTGAGCCCATGTGACTAATTATCCTTAATGCGTAGAATGAATGGGCATGCGGGGAATGACCCAGATGAAGACACGTGTTGAAACATCTGTTGTTGATCTTTCTCCAAGCTCTTCCTACTGACCTCATGGAAGCACCAGTCCCACTGCCTAACATGACACATAGCAACCAATCACCATCTCGTTTGAATATTTTAATGAATAATAAAACCAAATGGGTGCATGGGGAATGGTCGATATTCTCCTGTGATGATCAAATGGTCATTACATAACTGAAATCTACACATGCCATAAAAATTTAGTTTTAAAAGGGGGCCATTACTAGGTTGATTGGAATTTGACTCTAATGCATGAAAAATTAAGACTTAATGCATTAAATATGAAATTCAAGCCCGACCATATGAAAAATTAAGCATAGAAAAAGGGAATTTGGTGACCAAAAAACCTAAACCTAAGGGGTCGGTGAAAATAATGATTTTGAAGGCATAAGCGGTAACTTAAACAACCAAAGAATGGGATCAACAAGTCAATACAAAAATAGAATGGCCATGGTTTTTTAGACTCATAAGTTAATTTTGAAGGGTATTGGTAACCCAAACCCTAAAACAAGGGTCCAAGCCAAATGCTACAAGTTTAAAAATAGAACCAAAGAATTTTTTTGAGGGGTTCCATCATGTTGAGGTTGAGTACATGTTGTTGTCTTTCTCTACACAAGTTTTATTGATAAAATAGACATTAAAGGATATCAAAGTAGTGTATGATGATGGGTATGTTAAAGATCATAATGGGCCAAAAAGTGGCGATGTGTAAGTGATATGATAGCCCATGTGGTTGACAACTTTTTTTCTTACCCAAAATTGATGAAAAGAAAAAGGTTTTTTAAAGGAAATTCTCTGATTTCCACCAATATAAATTATTCTTTACGTTGAATTTAATAAATAATTATTATTAATTTTCTATTTGAATTACGACTAAAGTCCTGATTGATAGGCTAATTGAAAAACATCTACAGGTTTCAAATAGTGTCACATTTTTTTAATCTGAAACATGTGTCACATTCAATGCTTCACATACTATAGGATTAAAAAAAAAAAATCTTGAAGTTTTGACCAAGTTAAGGTGGTCAGACATACGAGTTTTTATATTTTTTAAGATTTGTAATAAAAAAATCATAATTAATTATTTACATGGAAAAAAATTACAAAAAAATATGCATCACATAGGGACATGAGTCCTCTACTTATATCTAAAATATTATCATTTTATTGTGATTAGGGTGGTTAGACGGACACCTACTTATTTTTTCCCTAAAATTTAAGTATTACTACATTTAAAATTTTCACCAAATAATTTTTTTTTTAAAAAGCTAGTAGTTTAGAAACTACATTCAATTTGCTACAAATTCTATTCTTACATATTTTTGAAATAATATAGATAACTTATTCAAATTGTTACATCAAGTTGCCTAACTTTTATTTTTTTGAAATTTTCACCACTTAAGGGCCTATTTTAAATTCCATGATGATATTGCACATACCTTGATCCCATTTCTTTCTTTTGTGATAATATAAGTTCAATCACCATTTTGAAGAATCTAGTGATACATTCAAGGAAAAAGCATGTATCTTATTAGCTATCACTTTTTGAGAGAGAAGGTTGTGGAGAATGAAGTAAAGCTTGAGTATGTACCAACGAAGGATCAAGTGGCTGTCATATTTATGAAGGCTCTTCCTAAATATACTTTTGAGTATCTCTGGGATAAGTTAGGGGTTATTACCCATCCATTTTTGAATTAGATGCATATGGAGATGCATCAATCTGATGGGTATATGGATCTATATTTCTTTTGGACTGATGTTTGTTGGCTACCTCCTAGGGGGAGTAGGTAGTGTTTGGTGTTGTCATTGAATAGATTGTTTGGGTGTACTCGTAAGGGAGAGTATTCAGTACTAGTAATAGTGTTTTTAATGTCAAAGGGGAAGTCAACAATTTTTTTTTTTCCTTTTCCATTGATGTCAAAGGAGGAGATGAGGAAGATGTGAAAAGGGAAGATGAGCATCATGAGAGAAATTTTATCATCTGAGGGCAAGAAAACAAAACAATGAGGAAATGTGTTTATAGCTATTGTGTTGTCTTTGATTTTTTTTCACATCATGTGTTGCCATCAATGACAAAGGGGGATATTGTTGCAAGTATGAAAGTGTTGTCATTGATGTCAACTAGCTAACTAGTTATCAACTGGTTGGTATTATCATTAATTTCATCGATGTAGGCTATTTTCTATATAGATTGAGGATATTAAGAAAATTGTAATGAAGAAAGGTTGTAGGTATTCAATGGTTGCTCCAGGTTTTGCTCCTATGTCGGTATGGTTTAGATATATTGATCATGGTTGTTGGAAGTTGGTATATCTAGATTCTTGGATTCTTGATCATTGCATGGTGCAAGTTATGTTCCCTAGTTGTGAACTATGTTTCTCAGTGTCTCTGGCTAAGGTCTGGGAGAAATGTAGTTGCTCAATATTTCTTCTTGTTTGATTCTTATGATTTCTAGTTTTGAAGTTAAGCTGATATGATCATCTTGAAGATAGTTTTGTTATCTGGAAGGATTAGATTGTGCTAAGGGTGCATGTAATTAACTTTTATATGTGTTTTAGATTGGTTTCGTTGACCTTGTGTTTAACACTATTTTCAAAGTGTGTGGAAGCATTTTGAAGTGTGTGTTTGGGTCACCCTCATTCAAATTCCATCTTAGAATGTTTCTGCGTCAACCTAATTATTTTAATTTGTAAATACAAATGGTGTGTGTGGCTGACATTGGATATGTTTCAAAGTTGAAGATGGTGTAAATATAGAATGAGATATTGTTGAAAATCTATGCACATGCAAAGGAATAGATGTGAGATAGATGTGAGATAGATGCAAAGTAGAGTGTGTAGTTGAGTAGATCAATGTAAAGCATAATTGTGAGTTTTCTTGAAGCAGTGAGCTGAAGGTGTACTCTATCATTCAAGCATGTCTACAAGTGTGTGAGTGAATTATGGTCGAAATCTTTGTTATATTTAGATTGTCTTCTCTCTATAACGAATATCTTCTATATTCTTTGTATATATGTAGTAGTGAGCCCTCTAGGTGGTTAAGCCTTGTTGGATAGTGAATTCTAATTTAGATAGTGAGTCATGTGTAGGTAGTGATCCTTCTCTGACAATGTGCCCTTGTATTTAGTTTTGATATTCTCTATATTGTGAGCTAATCCTCAACACATTTTTTCTCTTATTGGGTTTTCCACGTAATTCTAGTGTTGTGTGTTTATGTTTTTACTTCTTTCAAATTTTTCATTTGCACTTAATGATTAATCATATTAGTAGAATAAAAGTTTTGTGAATGATAATTGAATTAATCACTGGTGACTGTTGTAAAGGAAAATTTTTGCTACAACTAATTCACACCCCCTCTTAGTTGTCTTTCTCAACATTGGTGAAGCATGAGAATGCATAAATATGTTAATCCAATGCTTAGATGGAAGAATATTTGATCTGGTGTAGAAAATTGAGTTGAGGATAGGCTAACTCTCAAAATGTAGTTGCTAGTGTATAGGAAATTCAATTTTTTGGTTAGCATTGGTCCACCTTGAAAAATTATAGTCTTTGGTTCTAATACAATTTTGGTGTATATTTGAGGAGTCTAAATCTAAATTTTTACATCTTTTTCCTTTTGTTGAAGAAGTTATGAATAAAAAAATATCTAGTTTGCCAATGACAGTGTTTCAAGTGCAGTGTGTATGCTTCACTGACTTTGCACTTCAGCGTGGAATAATATTTTGTCTTGTAAATTTGTGGAAGTATTTACAAGTGTCAAGTACACCTATGTTCCAAGTGGCATGAAGTTTGGAGGTCCACGTTTTGGCTTGTGATTGATCAATTGGTGAATTATGATGTTAGGTCACCAACGATGCTGATATAATATGTTTTGAGTTGTGCGCGAAGTTTAAGTATTGATCTATTATAAGGGAACTATTATGGGTCCACCCTAACCTATTTGAGGTGTTACATGTTTTTGAATTAAGGTACGATGTGTATATGATTTGAATGGTAGTTGATTTTTTTTGTTTTACATGATACATATTATTAGGCCAATCTAATTGATGCTATAGGTTTTTATGAATGTGATGAATATATATGTAAGTTCATTTCAATGTCGTGGTGTTCAAACACAAGTATTTTTTATATGAACTGTGTGAAAGTGATTAACTATAAAACAAATCAAAGTGTTAGAGTAGAGTGATATGAAGTGTGTTGACTCTGTGTATTAAGATTTAGTGGAACTATATTTGAAAGCATGTTGTAGATGTATTTTTAATAGTTGATGTTTGGCTTTGTACCACCTCTCTCTTTTATTTTTTATTCTTTCTATGGGAAGTGAGTCCACTACGACAGTGATTCCACCTATAGTGAGTACTTTTGTAATATCTTATAATTGGTTATAATATATTGTGAACTAATCCTCAATTTGTTTTTTCCTTTTTTTGGATTTCGATGTAAAATTATGGTGTTCATGTGCTATGTGTTTTTGATAGATGTTTTCATACTTTGTTTTCTTACTAACAATTGAATATGTTATATGGATTGAATTTTTAAATGTTTAAGTGGTTTGAAATAATATTGATTCATCCCCCTCTTAGTATTATGAGTTTTCAATATAATCATGTGTATCTTCATCTTCCATGTAGAATAGTTAGGCACCTTGAGGAGTTGAGTAAGGTGATCCCACAAAGTTGGTTTACAATTTCTGGGAGATTTTGATTTTTGCTAAAATCACATATTTTTGGAAAATATAAGGATTTAACCCTTAAAAAGTTCCATTTAGATAATTCCAATTGAAGAGGGTTTGATCAAACTACCTTATATCAAACCCCCTTCGATAGAACCCCGCTAGTTTTAAACAATGCCTATAATAGAGTCTCCTTTACACCTATCAAAATGCTGATAAAAAATGACTTTTGATTTACCTTTTGGGGGATCAAATGAATTCATTTAATTTTATTTTTTTTAAAGTATTTAGTCCTTATTATAAGCTTCCCAAAAAGTATAATTTTAAATAAATTTAATTTAATTATTATATTTATTTTTTATTTCTTGTGAATGTAGGTTTTTCATCGAAAATCAAGCTCTTTGTTCTGTAGATGTGGAAAAATAGAAGATTATCAATTCTTTTTTTGAAAAATATGAGTGCACAAGATATTGAAGTCCTTGATCCACCAAAAAAAATAGAATTTTGTTACATACAATTTTTTTTGTCCTATATAGTCCACCTATGTCTTAATTATAATTGGTTTGACTTTGAAACTTGATTAAGGATAAAATATTCAATAAAACACTATGAAACCAATTGGAAGTGCTACATATTGTAGTTACAAATCTAATTTTTTTTTTTTTTTAAAAAAATTATACTTAATGGAAATTTTTTTATGTGTTATATAGTGAGTGACACTCCTTAGAAATGATGTTTACTAAAGAAAAATAATTTTCAAAGGAGATGGAAAAAGAAGTGCAACCTGATTCCAAAAAAATTGGAAAAAATATATTTAGAATCTACAAACAAAATGACACAAATCACTAGTTTGCATCATCTTCAAATTGCTCACGGTTTAGCCGCTATAGGTGCCCAAAAGTGAAGATTTAGTTAGAAAAAATTAGATCAGTGTCCAATTTGGCCAAAAATTGTAAACCAGTATTGTGGGATCACCCAACATATTAAAGAAGAAACATTGGGGTAGACATGATGCCACAAAAGAACATGCATACAACCATCTAGGAAGAAAAAAATGGATTGGACCTTAGATAGCAATGTATTTTAAATTGGGATGTTATCAACATGTGTAGATCACCCTCAAAAAATTCACAGATTGATCTATTCTAAACACATTATTTGTATTCTTCATTGATCTCCTCTGAACACATAATCTACATTCTGCAACCAATATGTGTGTTGTAAAAATGGTTGTTACAATAAAAGATTGACTTGTTAATGCCTAATACAATCGCCAGAGTTAATGAATCCATGGTAGGTGGTTAAGAAATGTCACAAACTTGAGCACTACATTACATAGAAATAGGAGAGCAAGGGCATACACCTTGCAACAATCCCTCTCCAACACAAGAAAGGGGTTCCAAATCATGACCAGGCTTTGATACAAATTGTTGCATAGATCATTGTCATTGCACCAAAAGATTGACCTATTAATGCCCAATACAACCAGAAAGCTAATGAATCCATAGGAGGTGGTTAATCCATGTCATGAACTCAAGCATTGTGCTACACAATACAAGGATACCAAGGGTGCACACCTTTCAAACGTGTGTTCCAGGTTAGATAAAAACTTAGATTCATGATTAAGCAATCAACGATGAATTCTTTCCTGCATAAAAATTTACCTAGACACCCACTTCAAATCGTTGCATTCAAATTGACAAATTTCTTCTTTTTAAATGAATCAACCTTCATACTCCTAGGCTTTGTGATCCTACTCTAATACAAAATTAACAGCTTGAAAACTTGATGATTTATTCAATGGTCAGCATGAGTATTTATACAAGCAATACAAGCAATGAAACAAGTGGTTAAGGAAAATAATTTAACTAAAATTGGTTAACTATATACCAACTACTAACAATGTAATAAAAAAATTGTACTGACATCTTCTTCATATGGAATATTATCACATTCATCTAGGAGAACTAAATAATCAAAGACAAGATCATTTTCAAATGGAGGATCATTAGATCTCCATACATATCACAAATTATAATCTAACTAGAAAGAGGGGTATCAAAATCTAAGATGATAATCATTGTGTTTGTTTCTACACTAAGACACATTGTTCCAACAATATATGTGACAAGTATAGAGATACCAGTCTATGTTCTTTGAATGTTTTGATCATTGTGAAACCACTTCATAGAAGTAGAAAAATTGGTTAATCAATTTTAGATGTTCCATCATTCTAGAACTCAAGGCCTTATAATTCCCTTCTTTCAAATCAAGAACTAAAATGATCTAATATACCCATGATATTATCCTCATAGTAGATTATTCTATCAAAATAAAAAAGTAGAACTATATATACAAATTCCCCACTAATAACTCAACTATAGAACCCCCTAAGAAAATATTATTTTCAACTTTATACTTAGTGTGTTTACAACTACCACTTGTAAGAAAAATATAAGTGGTATTTGATATTAATGCAATATAAATCCTAAAACATAATATTATGCTACAAGTAAAAATTTGGAATTATTCCAAGAAAAATAAATAGTAACACTCTATATATTATGTGAAAAATCATGAACTTAAAAAAATCAACTTGATACAAGGTCATGTGTGAATGCTATGATCATTTACAGTTCTTAAAATGGGAAATACACATTGTCACCTTTGAGAATTCAAAAATTCTAAAAAAACCATACATCAAAATCTAAATTTATTGCACAAGTGTGTAGAGAATGAAAAACCAGCCTAAATAAAAACATATTTATCTGAAAAAAGAAGGTCTTGATCACAACTTATAATCAATTGAAGTAAAATTGTGAAATAAAAAGTGTTGATTGAGAGGGGGCAGATTGGGGGACCACCCTACTAATGGTAATTTGGAAATAAAATTTGAGATAGACTGTCTTGACAATCATTTATCCATTATATTTAATATAGTTGCATGAAAAATGCTGAATTTTTTTTTTCACAAAAAAATTAAGTGTTATATATGATAATAGGGGATTTTGGGCCTTTTGAGCACTATGACAATGTTGATTTTGATAAAAAATCCTATAAAATGAGGCTTCCCATTGGATTTTGGAACAAACCTCCCTCTTCAAACCCTTGGAAATCAAGCCTCCAATATTGAATTGGGATGAAGAAAAAGTAAAATATAATTTTCTGAACCACTATGGACTTAATTGTGAGCTTAAAATATCTCAAGGAAACTCCAAGAAAATAAAATAGTATGTAAAAATATGAATCCCTTGGAAACTAATAGTTTTTCTAGAATGTTTTGATTCCCTAGATTGTCCAAAGATGAGAGGTAAGAGCATATTCGTGCTTTGAAAAATAACGGCTTTGTACTACAAAATTCTTTAAAATATTACTAACCCACAACTCGCAACTACTCTACTGCCATGTAAGATTTGGATGAAAAGATAAAAAAGGATTTAAATGGATGAAGGAACAAAAATCTAGAAATTAGAAATAATATAGAATAAATAATATTTTATTCAAAGAGACCTACCAAAAAAAAATATTCAATGAAAATTTGAAGCATATAATAAAATACGAGATATGAGTTCTTACAAAATTCCTTGTTTATATAGGAAATTTGACAAATATGATTAGACAAGATCATGAAAATGTCTTAATCCTATAACATGAGACAACTAATACTAAATGACATAGGAACAAAAAAGTAAATGACAAAAGATAAGGTAATATCTAATGACAAATAAGACTTCTATAAAGTTTTTTTTGGTTTTTTTTTATGATATACAACTCCAAGTAAATCATAAAAATAATCTAAATTAATTTTGAGTTCTTATGATCAATTATTCTAGGGGTTGGCCAATGAAAAAGAGAAGGATGTGAACAATTTTATCCTATGCACTTCACACTTTATAGAACCTAGGAGGGTGATACTATACAATATCAACTATGATTTTATACAACCAACATCATATATTCCTTTTGAAGCAGATATACTCTCTCTATATGACCAAGAATTTTGAATAAAAAATAGAAATGGCTAAGCTCTTGGAGTTTCATGTAGCTATGTGTTGGAGAGCATGTCAATAAGATTATTCAAATAAGTATTTGTTGAAATTAAATTTCTCATTTAATGTTGTTTATCATGAATGATATAATCAAGTCCTTTTCTCATACTAGTTCCTTAGACATAGGCCACAAAGTCAAGGGAAACACAATTGAAAAATATTATAATAGTATTGATTTTGACTTTAATTCTTAATGATAATGCATTACACTACCATCCCTCAAAATAATGCAATCAATTCTACTTGTCAATCCTTGTAAGAACCTAAAAAGTTCAATATTCTTTCATGGAAAATTAATTTACTACTTGAGTAAAATCCATGAAAGAAACATTCATTCACAATAAAGAATGCAAAGGTGAAGAGAAAGATCCTTGATCAATTTTATTCATAGATTTTGAAGATGGATATAAATAGGAGACAACTAACAACAAAACTTTCCATTATATTGGATTCTATATGCTAGTATTGTTATAAAAAAATATCATTTACATTAACATCCTTTTCTAATAAGACCTAAATTGGAAATATACAAATTGATACTATAAAATTGCTTTGCTAACAATATTTTCAAGATCCCTATAAGATGGTCCTGAATTCCCTTTTATAACAACAATGGAGTGAACAAGCTTTAGGCCATAAGATAGATGTCACATTTTCATTTGATAGTATTGGTGTTATTGTATCAATCCTTTATAATGTGTATGTTACTATATGATCATGTATTGTGAAATTTATCCCTTGTGTTTTCATGGTTGGATCTATAGTTTCATGTGTATTCTTGTGGGATAATAATTACAATGAACTAAAAAAGATAAAACACTACTTTTATAATGATTCACACTATTATAATATGGATGAAACTTATTTTACTTAGTTGATAGGATCAAGAGAAAATAAAATTAATTATGGATGATTCAATTCCTTCCTTCATAAATTTCAAGAGTGTAGGATCTTGAAGGGATCACAAAAAGAAAAAATGTTGAACACTAGATAAATGCTTATTACTCAATATATGTGTAATATACGATAGATTAATATGACTTGCCTAGTAGTTCTAATGTTGAAAATTATATTAAACTCGCTAAATGTTATTTTATATTCATTATGATGATCATATATTAGTTTAATAGTTTTGTATATAATTGTAATATATTCTAGTCACATTTTTAATGTTATTACAATAGTATCAAAATAATGGCTAAAATCATAGGTGACATAACTCCACTAGAAAACTAGAGGAAAAACTAGAACAAGATTTATTAAAAACTCATCTTTTGATAGTCAATGTTATTTTGTGGTATGGATTTATTTTGTTTTATATATTTGTTGTAAAAAGGTGTAGTTATTATATATGGAACTAGATAGTATACAACCACATAGAATTATAGATTTATTTTTGGATAAGATTAAATATTTTGATTCGAAAGTGATTTAGTGGAGCATATTTTTGAGTGATTACTAGAGTATGTGGTAGTATTATAGTTTTGTGTTTTATAGTAAGAAATTTTATCTACTTCAAGCATGAATGGGAAATAAATAATAGTAGGTTTGAGGCCTTTTATTTTCTAAAGAAAAGGACATTAGTGTTCAAGGATGAATTGGTGGTCCATTTGAAGCCTTGAATTTTTCCTGGTGGACACTTTAATGTGTAAATTTGAATCAAAATGAATTGATAACATTAATTAAATTCTTGTAAAGAGGAAAATTATTATCATTTCCTAATGTATAAATTATTGTATTGGTGTTTCATACCTGTAAGGTTATGTTTTGAGTGGTTCTTAAATTATATCTATAAATTTCTACAGGAAGATCTTTTGAAAACTAGCATTATTAGTGAAAGAAAGAGCTCTTTTGATGATTAAAGAATATATAGATTATGAAAGATGGAGATGCATACATTGAGAGGTTATGTGGGTATATTAGAATGGTAGCATAGTGATATGATGAAAACTAATACTAACAAGATGATAAATTATTACCACTTTTCTAATGAGAGAATGAAGCAACTACTTAGAATAGGGGAAAAAACATTCCTAGAAGAATAATGACATCCATAGGTAGAAAACCTTTGTAAATAAAGATATTATATTTTAATAAAATATGAAATGGAGAGAAAATTGGAAATGGTTCTTGGGAAAATAAGAAGCACAACTTAAAAAGGAATGGAAATGGAGATAGATCTAGAACACCAAACATTAAGGTGGGAACAACCATAATATTGATAGAATTTATCCTTGTGTAGAGGATAGAGATAATTGAAGAGATTTGAGAGAAGGTGGTTGGTTATGTGGTAGTGATGATTTTTATATATGGATTTTCCAAATTTTTTTGAATTCCTTGAATATCTTAGTGGGAGTTTTGTTATTAGTTTTTCTTAACTATACATGGTAATAGTGCAATTGATATGTATTTTATTCAAAAATCTTTTTAGATACTCTATGATTACTAAATATCATTTTTCTAGCTTGCCATATCTTGAGTTATTAATTTTTCCTATATGTTTCCATGATTGGATTTTGGTTGAATCATGAATTATGTATTATGTCATGTTGGCACATGCATGCTTGAATATGGATGATAAGATTGGGAATGGCTAAGAAAAGACCAATTTATGTACTTTGATTCATGCATTGATTGATTGATGATTTTTTGATTTTATATTATAGACATCTCTTGGTAGTGTAATTTTTCCTTGTATCTACAATAGATCTATCTTTCATGTCATCAATAATTATTGATTTGAGTTCAATTTATGCTTTGTTTGAGAATATTGTACAAATTAAGTTTTTTCTTATGATATGAATTGCTTAAGGAAATATTCTTGTATTAATGTGTCAAATATTTTGATTAATGAAAATTATTTTTGTTAGTATGACTACTTTCCAAAAATATGAGAGCCTTGTTGATGGTGGGTTGATGATCTAGGATCCTTGAGTGTTGGTTTTGCTGGTCTCTTGTACTTTTTTTAGACTACAGGAATTAGGTAACCCCCTATAAACTATAGTGCTCTTGGTAAACATTTTTCACATGACTAGTGATGTTGGCATGACACACTCTCTGGTACCATGGGGATAGGGGGAAGACTAGACCTCGTGAGCTCTTGCTTGCAATAGGATGCTTTAGCCAATCGAGCTAGGGCCCCCTCTTATACTTATTGTTGTGATTTAATTTTATTTATTATTGAACTTGTATTTAATTAAATAAATTTATTTGTTAGTCCAACACTCAAATTTGTTTGAAAATCTTGTTATGACTATTGAGTTTTGTCAAGATATGTGTACTATTTCAATAATTAGATTGGTTCAAGCAGTTTATCTATGTTATTTTAATCAGATGTTTGAGTATTGTTCCTGAACATTATATTAGTATAAAACTCTATACAACGATTTCTAACCAAAAAAGTAAAAGATTGACCACGTGTATCATACGGTTGCTGCAAAATCCTTCCAAGAAACAGAGCAATAGATAGACAAGAACAACATGCCCTCGAGGAAAAGAAAACATAAAAAGTATTGGAGAAAAAACTGATCAACAGATGAGAAACGAGTAGACGCCAAAAGCTACATGGCAGGATCTAAAAGGCAAAGATCAAGATCAAAATAAACATCATTTCCAGGATTCACTTGTGGAAGAGCAGCATTCACCATCGGCATCAGGTGTTGAGGACCATGATTGAATGAAACTGAAGAGCATGGAACATTACATCAATTTTATCATCAATCTCTCAACCAAGCTCTTCATGATATGAACGGAGAGAGTTATCAAGAGTGATTAAATAGTCATTTTGGAGCCCGAGTTGTTTTGCATTGAAACACAACTTACAGCAGGATCTTTCTGAATAGCCTAATGACTGAACAAACATCAAACCAGAGCTTTCGCTTGAAACAAACCATATAATTGCTGCCTAAAATATTTTAGTTACTTGTGAGGTTTGTGTCTAAAAAAGTTTAGGTGGGAAGATTTTTAGTAGTGAACTTTTTAAAATTTTCTTCAAATTCTTCGTTTTGAAGTTCTCTTAGAGATTCGAGTTCTTCGTACTGGCTTCAATTTGATGTGTCGACTTGTTGACTTTGAATTCTATGATGATGTAGACATTCAATTTTCTTAAACCCTAACATTAATCTTAAGGGGTGAGGATTTAACAACTTTAGTTTTGGGTTCTTTTCTAGAAAATTAGATGTCAACTAATAATTTTATCTGTAAAATAAGTTATCATTTTAATGTATTTGTGTAATTTGTGATCATTAGTCACTAGCAATTCATCGTGTCAAAAATTGTTGGTGGTGAATTTTTGATAAATTTCTTGTGATGAATTTGTTGATAATTACACTAGTTATATTGTATTTTAGTCATAAGTATTGGACAAGATAAACTGGATCTTAGTAGTAAAAGATCATAAAATAATTTAATTATATAGATAATTAAAAAAATGAATTAATATAATTAAATAATTATAATAAATAATTATAATGTTTAATTATTTATTTTATGTTTATAAATTAATTAACTAATTATCTAGATAGATGATTATTATTACATTTATATTTTAGAAAAGAATTAGATAAATTTTCTTATTCAAAATCTAAAAATAAATAATTATATTTATTTTAAAATTTAAAAAGAAAAACAAAATAAAACATTTATTATCTTTGCTTACAAATAGAAAACTAATATTTTATATTTTATATTTTACTATTAGATATTTGCATAGTGAAAAGAGATTAAGTATATTTTTAATTGAATTGAAATAGAAATATTACTTTTAAATATCGTATTCCTTTAATATGATTTAAAAGAATTAGGATTACAGAAAGGAATAAGAAAAAGGAAACCTATTATTAGGATTGTGCTTTTAAATGAAAAAGTATTATCTTTATTTTCATTATCCAATTTGATTATTATAATAAAGAAGAAAGAAAAAGTAGAATAAAGTGATAAGTTGAAGAATAAAGGTTTTATGAAGATAAGAATCTAAGATTTATGATGATGTTTGTGACATTTCTTTATAACATTTATCAATTTGTGCATGTGGATATGAGATAAGAATTTATTCATGAAAATCTTTAGTAAATAATTAGTTTTGGCAATGAATGAATCAAAAAAATGGTGATAAGGATTTGATTTGGTGAATATATCTTATTTTTAAGAGAATATAACATTTGAAAAACATTTTTAATACATGATACTAAAAAAGCAGGTAAGAATTAGAAAAAGCATATTAAAATGTTGATATAAATTGGTTTTGAAATATGAATAATATCTTTTTCATGATATGACTGTATTTTTTTAAATATTTGAGTAAATAGGTGTTAAAAGAATATTAAAAAATTATACAATTTTTTTTTAGAAAAAAACTATTTGAATTGAAACAAATTAACTAGATCAAATTGAATTGTTATGGAGGATCTATCAACACTATGAAGATTGAGCATAAGAAATGGAATCCCAATATGCAACCTATCATGTATGATGAACATGAGAGGTGGACATTTAACTAAAATATTTCCCACAATATTTCATTCTTAAAGAATAAAACAAAAGAGATTGATTCATTTTTTTAATGAATTGTAAAAATTTTTTCAACATAAGAAGCCAACCACCAATAACATTCTTGAATTGACCCATTATTTAGAAGGGTGGAAAATATCATAGAATCTATGTCACAAATTGTCTTCTTCTAATCTTACTCACAAGATTTTTGGAGAGCCACAACGAGATTCCAAGCCTCCTTCTAATTGTTGGTACCAATCAACCTAAAAATAGAAAATATAAGTGAAATGTCATGTCCAACTCCACCTATTATTGCAATTCAACAAATACCACAAAAGAACCATCAATATTAGTTTTGAAAAAAGAGAGGAATAGACCATTTACTATCTCTATTCACTTTATTGGAAAATATTATAGAGGTCTCAATTAAATAAATTTATAAGCTTTATATGACTATTTTTACATTATTAAATTATTTAAAATTTTTAAAAGATAATTATCATACATAAATCATCTAGGATGAGAACATGAATAGTAGTTTATATATTGTAGAACTTTATATTAAGTCATAAAAATTAATTTACTTTTTCCAATGGGATTATATGTTCTTAAAATGTGTGAGATTCTTAGCTATATTTTTGGAAAGAATTTATTTAGTAGGTTATATGGTTAAAAATCTTGGAAAATTTTTCTAAGTAATAAGGAGTATGAATAGTGTTAAAAACTATGTTAAGTAGTGTAAAAATTATTAGTATTGTTAGAGTGAATAATTTGTCTATTCACTATACTTAAGTGTGTTTAGTTTGATGAGGTTAGAGAACATCTTGTCTAACTAAATGTGCAACTTTCTAGACATCTAGAGGCTACCAAGTTATTTGGTAAATGTCTTGTGCTACCTTTTTTAGATTGGGAGCTCAAAGATCACACAACTCTTGGCATCAAGTTTGATGACTTTGTCAAATAGGTTGTTTATTTGTACATTCCAAGTGATCCTAAGGTTAAAACCTATAAGACACTTGTCTACCCATTTATGTCAAATCCTGTGGCATGTGTCAATCCACATGATAGGTGAATTTCCTCTTCTTTTCTTATATAAGGAAGCTTATATTGTACTTTATAATTAACTCTAATGTGAATTAGGCTAATCATTGTGTGCATGTGTGTTTTTATGGAAGTACAAGATTTTTCTATTATGATCTTATTTGAAATTCTCGCAAGTATGATATTTATGTTTTGTACATGTTAAAATTTTACAAAAAAAAAAAAATGACATTAGAACACTTGAAATATCATTCAAAAAAATAGATAACTAAAAAAAATATGTTGCTATTTAAAAAATTAGAAAAGTGCCCAAAATTCATGTCATCATCCTAATAACTTGATAATTGTTCTACCAAACACTAGCACATACATGATAGAATCCAAGAGGATTCATGAAAAATTCCTTTATATATTCATATTAAATTTTCCCTCTTTATATTTCTTTTCATGTGACTAAAAACTATTAGACATCTAAAAATTTATGCCTATATTTATAAATACTATTTAATTAAATAACTAGATAAAATGTAAAGATATGAAGATTAGGGTTCATGTTTTTTCATAATTACAAGTAAACCTAGCTTTTATTAGTTTTTTACAATCTTTATTAGGCATCATATCATTTATATTATATGGTGGTGTTATATGTAAGTGTAACTAGAATTGTGTTCCTTTCTTCACTATCGATAATGATCTTCTCCTGAACTATGTGTGACTATGTGGATTGAGAGAACTTAGGTGTACTATGAGTGATTACAACTTCAACATAGTCTTATTAAATAGTTGAATAATGTACCGCCTTATGTAATATTGTAATAGATTAGTGAAGGCTCTTGTCACCATATACTCACATTGCTTATATTCTCGTACTTTGAATTGATGAAGGGTTTAACGGGCTATATAAAGGTAAAAATTATTCCCCCAATTTTATCACTAGGAATAGGAGACATATATTAAGGACACATGGATTGACTTTATATACCATGCCACTAGAGGGTGAAGCACTATATTTTGGCATAATCTATGTTTACTAATGTCTATCTTTGTTCAATTATGTTTGTTATTTAGTGTAGATATGTACTAACACAAAGAAATGCATGCCTTAGTGTGGTATCAAACTTTGAGTAAGATGCCTTGGTTATGTTCTTTGTATTGTGTTCTTTTGCTTTGGACTTGCTAGTATGCTTTATCATCTTGATGGACTTTTATCCATAGTATATTGACATATTTGTATTCCTATATGTATTATATTAATGTGTGTTTTTGTATGACTATAAATTATGTATGCTTTGTATCTATGTTGATGAATGTTAATTATTTTATGTGATTCTATATTAAATTAGTGATATATATCTATATATATTCTTTTTATACTAAGGTGCATATATTTTATATCATATGCATGTTATGACTCATTATATATATGTATTTTGCTAAGACATATGACATCACTTGAATAAGGATTTCATAGTATTGTATGTCAGTTAAAATTAATTTGATTTTTCATGTGATCTTGGATGTATTATTCTCATTCAAGCCTCGTAGGTTGTAAGGTATTGCCAATGTGATCTTAAATGTTTTTTTTGTGAGGTTTTGTAATGATTAGTTATATTGGGTCCAATCATTAATATGTGTATAATGTTTTTTGTGAGGTTTTGTAATGCCTTAGTTGTGTTGGGTCCAATCATTAATATGTGTATGTCATTTTGATTGTGTGTTGTGAAATTAATATTCTTTTTTATTGTATCAATAGTTTCATTTGTATGCTTGTTTGATTAATACATATAATGCACTAATGAAGATAATTAAATTAATGTTATAATTATTCAAAATGTTTAATTATAGATAGTACCTTTCGACCTTAACAATTTGATGGGGAGAAATATTATCATGGAGGGTTCAATGCCTTTCACAATTAGTTAAAAGAGTGTAGGAGCATTGAGTGGTTATAAATATTTTAGTTAACTAATTGAAACATGCTTATTACTATTTATATTTGTAACACCACTTGTGTGTGTGATTTAATTTGGTGATTGATCTAATGTATTCATATATGTTATGAAGGGCTTATAATTCTTAACCCAATGTAAATTAGATTATTATGATATACTTAATATTGATCATATTGTACTTTACGCTGAACTTGATGAATGATATTTTATATTCATTATAATGATCTTATATTATTTACATAGTTTTTCTTGATGTTGTAATATTTGTAGGAATGAAGAAAAAAATCAACTACATTTTTGGGTTTATTACAAAAGGGTACTTGAATGAATATGATAAAATTATAATCTTAAATATTAAAGGGAAATAAAAGCTAAGGAATAAAATCTAAGGCCAAGATCTAATTATGTGTAAGATTGCATTGGCTTACTAAAAATTAATAGAAAAATAAACAATCTTGTGTACAAATTCTAGTAAAGTGATACACTTACATATATGGTTGAATATTTGCAAAGGGACAATCTATCTAGATACCATATAGAATATTTTTAATTGAGGTAATTCATCCTTAGTCAAACCTCTTTTACATGGTGAACAATAAATAAAAAGCATTGAAGACAATATGCAATCAATGAATGATGCCAAAATGTTGATGTAAGAAGCTAATGCAATGATGATCTATAGGAATCTTCATTCGAGCTTCTAGATGATGCAATAAAGAATTATTTTTTTCTTCTAAATATGACAACCAAGCATAAAAGTTACTAAATTTTACTTGGAGGAGGCCAAGGGTAAGGTCTTATGTGGGGCTTCAGGATCTATTTTCATGGAGCGGGAGGTCCCATGAAGCAAAAAAAATATGCTACAAGTTTAATTGGATTCTAAAAAATAGCAGCCCTACCTTTTAGGACTAGAGATTTAAGCTAGCAAAATTGAGGTGGGGCTATAAATTGCCCCACAGCTTAGGAATTTTTTTGCCACTTGTCAATCATTTGAAATTTTGGATTCCTATGAGGAAAAAAATAGAGGGAAGTGATTTTTATTTATTAATTTTGTATTCATAGCATTCCATTCTAGCTTCATGGGACCACCAGCTATAAAATATTTCTAAAAAATCTTAGTAGCACCCATTGAATTTTTTAGGAGGCCCCCCTCCGTGGGACCTTATAGTAATAGAGGTCTTATATTTAAATTTAAATTTTGAATTTTTAGGGTCTTTTTAGACTTGCAAACATAGATTGGTTAAATTCTATGAATATAGATGAGATCTAATATTGGCATGGATTCTAGTAAAATAAAATTATTAGTGAAATTCTATGTTAGAATAAACCATACTAGTAGTAGTCATTACATTAGAGGCAAGTAAGTCAAATTTATCCAAAACAAAATAATAAAATGTTAGGTACACTATTAGTTATGTGTTTAGATCTAAGTTTTGAGGTCTATTTTTATGTTTGTTCTAACTCTGTGTTTACTATTATTTCTCTTAGACTTTAGGGAAGGTTATGAGGTCCTTTCAAGAGCCTTACTTTTACATATATATTATTTCACACTTGAAAAGAATATATATACAATTAACAAAGATTGATGATCATTCTTTAAATATATTAAGCATTTATACTTAACAAGATTTGATATTTGATATAGACCTTTTAATAATTATTTATCTTTACAAATAAATAAAAGACCACTTGAGAATGCTTAAAATTATTTAATCATTAACAATAAAAGTTTAAGTAAAAGAATACTTGACAATACTTAACATTATTTAATCATGAAAATAAAAATATAAATAAAAGATAACTATCCAATGCTTAACTTTATTTAATCATTAGTAATAGACTTTTATTTGTGAATGTTTTTCCTATGTCAAAACTGTCATGGCTTATAAACCCGCCCACCAAAGAACTATGCATGGTGTGTTACACAGTAGCTAGTTTATGCTATATTTTAAACCTCTTACATATCTATTCGTTTCTTACTCTTTAAGATTTTTAAGTGACAGCCCTTAGAATCTCTTGTTATCTACAGCGTTGCATAGTTCAAACATGATAAGGACATTAAATGATAAGCACATTCAACCCTAATTTGGTTAATAACCAACCAATTAAATCGGTTTTACCGGGTGATATAAACCTACAGGCCAGCAGGTTGAAATTATTAGCCGTACATTCGAGGAATCTTATCTGTTTCATCCCTGTATTCGTAGTTTATTATTTACGAGCCTACTGGGCTGGAGCTTAAAGTGAATAATGAAGGAAAGAGAAAAAAAAGAAAGTTCTTTGGACAAATGTAGTCTGTCATGGGAAAGTGACGAATGGAAATGATGGTACAGTAACGTGGGCCTACTGGTGGTTTTCTCTCCTTTTAGCATATATACTGTCCCCCGCAAACAACATTATTTTTAGGTTAGGAGTGCTTATTTAGCAGGAAGCCATGTCTGTGTTAGGTGATCAGGGAAAATGGGAGACAAGAACCTGGATTTGGGCAGTCGTAGCTCTTCTCCTGATATTGCGCTCAACGGTAGCAAAACAAATGGCGAACAAGGAGAGACAAGAGCGCAAGATACGCTGCTGCCCATAGCCAATGTGAGCAAAATCATGCGTAAGATTCTTCCTCCCAATGCAAAGGTCTCGAAAGAAGCCAAGGATACCATGCAAGAGTGTGCCTCCGAGTTCGTAGCGTTTGTCACTGCGGAGGCTTCTCTCAAGTGTCAAAAGGAGAAACGGAAGACCATCAACGGCGAAGATCTGCTATCTGCCATGTCTTCTCTTGGATTCGAAACTCATGCAGAGCAGCTCAAGACTTATCTGCTCAAGTACAGAGAAAGTGAGGGTGAAAAGTTCTCTGTTTTAAAACAAGGCTTAGCAGATCAGTCCCCTATCAGTAACGGCAACATATCACTGTGGGCTGCAACAGAGGATCCACATCAGTATTATATTCATCAACATGGGAGGCTGTTAGTGGGATCAATTGCTCCTAATCCGCCTTTCCTCCAGCGCTTTAAGAAGCACGGCGCTGGTCCTTCCACAGATCCAGGCGGAGGTGGCCATCGGGGTTAGAAATGCATAATTTTTACATATAATTAGTTTGGGTATTTTCTCTCGGATCTGTGTCTTAGCATCCTTCTAAGGATGTCTTAGAGGTCTTTCTATGGTTTGAGGGTTCTGTGGTCTTACTGCAGATAAGATGGTATATCCCATCAGTTAAGTATTTGGCTGCACTATAGTATTTGTGTGTGTCTGTGTTATAAATCTGGCTGATAGGTTCTTTAGTGACAGATAAAACCCTTGTTGCTAATCCCTAACAGTAGCCCCAAGTTCGTACAAGTTAATAAGGAAAATATTTTGCTATAATGCATCTGTAAGCAAGGGTTCCAAGTTATGATGATGCGGATGTTTTTAATTATAACATCGTAGTCTTTATATATTAGATCTCATTGCTTCTCAAACTTGCTTGTTATTTCTCTATGATGATTATGAGCGGGGGATTGCCCAGCATAATTCGAAGCCAACACTGTGAGAGCTGATAGATTTAGCTTGCAGAAAGGAGGAGATTATCTACTGTAACATTTGCACTTCCGCTTATTTTCCTGATACCACTTTGTGTTTGAGTGGCTATGCGTATATTTTCATAATTGTCATTTAGGTGGCCAATTATACGTTTTTACACTGAGATCCTTCAGAAGAAGATTTGGAGTTGCAGATATTTGAAAGTTGTATACTTCAAGTTATAGCCGTATTGAAAATATCAAGATTTTTAAGCCGCTTCTGGGCTTTGAATGGAGTATATGGACAATATATACTTAACCCAGAAAAGCTAAAGTGCAGTTGCAATGGTTGTAGCCTTATATTGCTGTGAAATTACATATTTCTGTAATTATTGTTAGTGTTTCTTTTACTTTCTTTCTTTCCAAATAGATTTGGGTGAAACAAACAGTTTTCGGTAACCTTGTTTTATTACATAAGGTTAGGTTAATTTCGAAGTTGCTGTGTAACTGGTGTTTTGGTTCATACCAGCAGGAAAGACTAGTCAAGAACTTCACAGCTTAGTAAGGCAAAAGATCTAAATATCATTGTCTGCCCTTGTTTGCCAAACTCTAAGCTTTGACCTGTCGTTGTAGCATGTTGGGTCACATTCATGGTCATTAGTTTGTCAAATGTTTTTATTCTTTTGGTTAACCTTCTATGGTTATAAAATTTTCTTAGATAGTGGCATTAGATATCCGAGCAATCTGCAAAGTAATCATATAGTGACATATAAGACTACCACTAACTGCACAATGATAGCAATAGAATTGCTCAACAGTTGCTGCTCAAACTAAAAAAATAGATGTCTCATCAGATGCTTTACAAGTTTTCATTTTACATTATAATTTTTTTGAATTTCTGTAGGTGAACATAGCAATTTTGCCTCCCACCCATGCCATTGATGGACGCTGAGCCCCTTACGACAGAGTATATTGCGATTAATGAACTATATTTTTCAAACCATATTTTACTCCCATTTCTGGTACATTTCAAACATCCTTTCCCCTCTATACTCTAATTCTTGCAGTCATAGCTTATCAGATCCTGATATTTTTGTAATCAAGGTGAGAACCATGTTCTTCTACCATATGAAATCATAAATATAGAAAATTAGAACTGACATTTTAAAAATATAGAGAACTTCCAATTATACATATTGTCAATAACAAATTTCTCAAATGTCTTTGTTAAATGTTTGACTTACCAAATATATTTTATTTGTGTTAGGGTATGAAACTTTCTCCTACCTTGTATATTATAATTATTGCTTAAATAATTTATTACTCATTGATATCCTTGTATTCAATGTCAGAACTTTATTCTTACACTATTGGAAATGATTTTGATTAAGTCCACAAGACCCTTGCGTTAGGAGCACAAATAGTATAAATGCCTCAAGCACATTAGGTCTTAAGTTACCTAAATATTGAAACCATTCAAAAGATCACAATTGAATCAAAATTATGTATACATATATATACCCACATTTATGGATATATTCAAATAAAAATCTTTTTGAACACATTTAAAAAAATGTATAAAATGTATGATGTAAATAGGTGAAGTCATATGATTCGTATAGTTAGTATGCTTGAAAATTTTATAATTAACAACAACTAAAAAGAGATCAAGGTTTTCATTGAAAATTGAATAAATAAATTCTCAATTTGACCTCACTATTGAAGATACTTCCAAACTCGGGGCGGAGGGCCTAGCTCAATTGGTTAAAACATCCTGTTGTAGGCAAGAGGTCATGAGGTCTAGTCTTCCCTCTGTCCCCGTGGCACTAGAGGGTATGTCACACCATCATTTCCGGTCATGTGAAAAAAGTTTGGAAGTGAACTGCAATTTATATGGGGGCTACCCAATTCCTATAGTCTAGAAAAAAAGATACTTCAAAAATCATTTCAAATATCTTCCCAAATTATGGAGAAGATAAAATTCCATCAATTAATTCTTATCATAGGTTAAAGTAAATTAATTATATGTTTTAACCAAATGAATTTAATGTAACACTATATATATGGTAGAGAGGAATCTCATAACATAGTTTACTGAGGTAACTATCATTGAAATTAAACAAGTGTTGAATGTGAGATTTTTTATTAGATTAAAGTCAGGAAGGGCATGTACACATTTACAAAATGACCATAGAGGCCAAGGGAGGGAGCTTGTGCGATATGAGATGCATTAAAATTAAAGAAATAGAAACTACATAGAGGCCAATAAGGATAAAAATCCAAAACACAGAGTAGAACTAGCCAGAGGTCGGACAAGCTACTAGTCACCTTGTAGCTTAAGGGCATTAATGGCTTGTCATTCCTTAGCAAGGAATTTGACTTTCTCTTCAAAGGATAGGGGTTTCTTTTGGGTAGGTTGGACCTCTTGAGCACTAGGAAAAGTTGAGCTACTCCCTTTCTTTCCCTTCTTCTTGAAGAGACTAGTGTCTCGGCTATCATCACTAGCCCTTTTTCCATGGCTATTCTAAATCTACTATTGGAATACCTAGATGGTGGCAATAGTATTATTTAACAGTTTCCTTGTTGTATTCCACGATTTCGTGAAGGTCCCTGAGGCTTTTTTCTTGGTTGCTCCTCATGATGGAAACCTCCTCTTGCAACTTAACCTTATTTTCCTTTGTACGAACCATTGCTTGAAGTTCCTCAACCTCAATCTCACAATTAGTCGATTTATCAAAAGACATGGTGAGGGATGACAATAGACCCCAAAAACCTTCATTGACCTTACCCATCCAATTCACCTTATGTTTAAGCGTTGTCTCCTCTAAGATTTGAATTTTATCCTTGGTCATGATGAGTTGAGCCATTAACTACTTGAGAATTTCATTTTCCACATTCATGACCTCAAAGAGATCATTCCATTTAAGTTCAAGAGGGACACAACTCTCATAGACCTCATTATCTAATTTGGGTTCCATCGTAACATTCCCCAAATTCACACAAAAGGTGGGGGATCTTTGGGGATTGGGGATTTAATGGATCAATGGGATTTGGGAACCTTGGAGAGATCCTCATGAACAAGGGAACTAGCTTGGGAATCAATAGGTGGGTCAGTAGTGGTAGGGTTCTAGGATTCATCATTTGAATTGTCTGAGTTGTTAAAATAAGAAATTAAAATGGGTTCCAAGAAAAAGGCACTTTTTTGGAGTTCGAGGTAGGAACTACAGTGGTACAAGTTTTACCTCTTTCATTGGTAGTTTTCAATGAGGGGGATAGGTTCAATTCAAAGGTAGGGGTGAGAGGGGGGCCTCCAATGGTTTAACAAGATAATCAATCACACAAGATTTCTTTTTAGCAAAGGTCAGTTAAGGGCTTAATTCTAGCTACAAGTGACACACAACCCAAAGATCAAACCTTGGTATAGTGAAAAAAAATTCCCTTTGACTTGAGTAGCCTTAATAAATTGCTTTAGAGAAGAAAAAATCCAAAAGGAAAAATTCATCTTAACATAGTAATGGAAATGATTCAACATAGGAAATAGGTGGGCGTGGAATCTTTTAAACCTACCTTTCAAAGTTACATACCACATGAGGACCTCCACTATTCTAATACAAACCTTCGAAAGGTCTTCATGGTTAAATCCATTCTACATTCAATTCACTTTTTCATTTCTTTAGAAAACTTTCCATTACCTTTCCATAATGCCCCTTCAACTTTCGAGGGATGTAGGCCCCATCCAAAGAGAGGCTGGTAACTTTGACAGTGGGCTCCATGTTGATGAGGAAGGAATGTTCTCCGATAATAACATTCTCCTCTTTCTAGGAATTAGAAAATTCCATGGACAAATTGGGGTCATGCCCCATCATTCCCTCAACATAGGACCTACCAACTTACCGCTTTGGAAAAAGGTCTAGACATCATTGTATTTCTTCCATGCCTCACAAGAAGTGGGATCATCATACACAATATCTCCTCCCATGGTGGTATTCATAACATGTAGAGAAAACCAAAAATCTCTATAAAAACACCCAAAAATACACAATCAAAAGATGAGAAGGCTTATGGAAAGGCTGGGAAAGAAGGAAAGATTGTTGTAAATGCAATCCATTACAAATGTCACATTGAGTTGAAAGAGCTTTCAACTTGAGCTCATAGATTTAGTGCATTTGTATCATTAGATAGTAAGTCAAGTACAAACCCTAGGATTAAATAAATATCATCCCAAATAATGGCTTTAGATGTGAAAGCTCCAAAGTTGTCCAGAGCATCCACCACTTTATTGCCTACCATGAACATGTGAGTAAATTGACTAATTTCAAAGTTCATTATGATATTTTGTGCCAATAGTATGGGGTCACAAAGGTACCAACATGGGTTTGACTTCCCATTTAACAATATAATGGTGTTTTTAGAATCACCTTTTATTGCCAAGCTAGACATACCTACATTTGTGGATATACAAACTCCATGGTAAGTTACTACCTTATTAGAAAAATTTGACGTTTGAACTCCCAAGTTAATTGCATAAGCCAAAACCATCTTACCATAATGGTCACGAATTATGCCACCACCACCTGCCCAACGTAGGTTACCTTTGGCCAAGCCGTAAAATTTGAGCTTAAGCAAGTTGGGGATGGGGGAACCAAGGAGTATTACTTTGGTCGAAAGGGATACATGAGTACAAATAATGAAGGGCCTCTATTAACTTCCAAGATGAGGCAATGGAGAACTCCAAATTAGAGGGGTTCCTTTTTGGCTTACAAGAGGTAATTATAAGATTCTCAACAATCTAAATAATCACCTTATTTTCCACAAACTTCTAGGGAGTTTTTTTAATCTTTAAAGATCCTATTGTTGTGCTCCTTTTAGAGAACCTAGCTAGTGAAAAGGAAGAGTTCCACCAAAGATCAATGAGTAAAGGATGAGACACTAGTGACAACCACCCTTTAGAAAATAACTTTATATCCTTTTGCCAAACCTAGTTGACCATGAATAACGACTAAATCCTTTGGAAAAACCTACTAGGAAAAGTAACAATGAAATAAAAGGTGAGAAATAGTTTTAGCTTAATCTTCTCACAAAAAGTATTTGTTTCCAAGATGTCTCCCTCTCTTCTATAGATTATCCAATGTGAGAATTCATTCATGAAAAGTGGTACATCTGAAGAATTTCACCTTGAGCAAGGAGTTATTCCTCCAAACCTTCAACCAATTGAGCTAAGGAGCCTAAAGAGTAGACAAAATATTGTATCTAGATATAACTAAATAGTTCCCATCATTAGATTCTACCCAAACCAAGGTATCAAGAAGATTGGTGTTAAAAGTAGATTCTTTTAATAGTCTTGATGAGTTCTAAGGTAGTCAAATGAAGAGGGGGGTCATATTGGTTGGGATCAATCT
The DNA here is from genome assembly GCA_007258455.2 of Sequoia sempervirens. Classification (NCBI taxonomy): domain Eukaryota; kingdom Viridiplantae; phylum Streptophyta; class Pinopsida; order Cupressales; family Cupressaceae; genus Sequoia; species Sequoia sempervirens. Next base: position 118,148,432 of record VDFB02271358.1, read on the forward strand.
TACAGAGTCGTAGATCTAAGGAATGGTCCATATAATTCAAGACCATATAACAAAAATGAAAGAAAAAATCCAACTTAAGAGAATACTAAATTGGATGAAGACCAAGAGCATGATTCCAAATCCACTTTTTCATCCCAAAAACTAACCAAGGCACGAGTTTAGACCTACCAAGAAATACCTTGAGAAATCAAGTTCATAGCTTTGATGAGATTATTCCAAATGATTGAATCTAAGGGAATTTGCAATTATGAAGGAAGGAGAAGCCCTCCCTACCTCGTAAATACTTATCTTTAAGGATAGATATCCATTCAACTTTCTTATTTAGAAGTTTCCAAGTGACTTTTGTGATTAGAGCCATATTCATCTGTATGGTCTTTCTCAAATCCAGACTAGCATACATCTTTCTTGAACACACCATGTACCAATTTTCTAGAGAGTAATGATTCCTCTCTTCTGTTACCAACCATATGCATCTTATCTAGATCTACTCCAATTTATCATACCATGAAGAGGGCATAAAAATAGGGACATTAGGTACAAAATTGAACATTAGAGAGTAGAATTTAGGAGTTCACCAATATTTTTAAGAAGGGCCCTCTTCTAGCCCACCAATTTTATTTAAACTCTTTCAAGTAAGTTGGACCACAAAAAATTATCAACCTTACTAACAGTGAGGGGAATTCCCAGATAAGTTGAAGGGAGGGGAAGAATTTGATAGTTAATAATATTAGAAATCTTGTTTTGAACTTAAAGTGGGATTTTAAGAAGAAAATATCACTTTTAGCAAGATTAATGCATTGACCAGAAGGTGAATCAAAAATTTAAAGGACATTCAAATCCACCCCTTCACCTCCACAACCATGGACTCTCACAAAAGGATCGTGTCATCAATAAACTGTTGATGAGAAATTGGTTGATATATGGAAGAGGGAGTGAAGCCAGAAGAAGTAACATTCATAACCCCTTTCACAATGTTAGGGCAAAGGAACTCAACCATCAAGATAAAGAGGTAGGGGATCCCCTTGCTTTATACCTACAAATGCCGAAAAATTTCCCTATAGAGTGTCATTAAAAATCAAAGAACATAGGGGAGGTGACAAAACCTTTGATAATTAGTTTTAAGATTTTTCAAGAGAACCAAAATTTACATAGGAATTCAAATAAAAATTTCCAGGTCACTTTATCATAGGCTTTGAATATGTTGAGCTTAAGGGACATACTTTCCTTATTTCTCTTTCTCATAGAGTAGAGGGTTTCATGGACCAACATGACAACATCCATTATTTGATGACTTAGGATAAAACCTATCTTGGAAACATGGATCAACTTATCAAGGGAAGGTTTAATGCGGTTTACTAGAAACTTAGAGAAAAATTTATAGAAGGTATTACAAGGGTTAATGGGATATAAATCAAAAGACTATTGGCACCATAATTTTTAGGAACGAGCATAATAATGGTATTACTAAAATCCTTGAGAATATTTCTTGAAGAGAGAAATTCCTTAATATCAAAAGTAAAATCATGACCAACAATATCCCAATGCTTTTGAAAAAATAAGGGAGGAATCCATAAGACCCCAAAGATTTAAAAGGGTTGAGGAAGAAACAATCTCCCTAAATTCCATGTTTGAGGCACTTATTTCAATGAATAAGATTTATTGATGGGACACAATATGGGGAATAACATCCAAGAGGTCAATCTCCAAAGGATCAATACTAATTAGATTAAGGAGGTTGTAGAAATATTAGCACCAACCTGAGAAATATCCTTGTCAAAAGATAGAGTAGTTCCATCCTCAATGATTAATTCACAAATGTAGTTCCTCTTCCTATGCTTGGAAGCAATTATATGGGGAAACTTTGTATTCTTGTCCCCTTCATAAAGCCATTGATTTCTAGCCCTCTCCCTCCAATAAATTTCCTCCTCAATAATATTATGTAATTCACTTAACATAGCCTTTTCCTTATCCGCCAAAACCTTCAGGGATCCCATCTCCAAATCCTTTTGCAGCTGTCTAAGTGAGTTCTTAAGGGCTATTTTTTACTAAATATTTTTCCAAAGTAGTTCTTGTTCCATCCCTTTAGGTTACCTTTAAGAAGTTTTAGTTGAAAGGAATGTCTAAACATACCTAAACCACAAACCTTGATATTCCACCATTCTTCGAGGAGCTCTTTAAGGTGAGGGTGATTAGACCACATCAAATAAAATAAAAAAGGGTGCTTAGCCTTAGAAGAAGGGGTGTTAAGATTGAGAAGGAAGAGAATTTGATGAAAACTAATCCTCAAGAGAGGGGATAATGGGAGATAGGAAGAAAAATACCAATTCAAGTAAACCAAGAATTGATCAATTATGACCTCAATAAGATTATCTCCTAGGTCCTTTTGTTGGACCAATTGAAAGACCAATCTTCAAGCTCTAAATTAGTTAAGTCACTCACAAGAATAATTTTTTTAAGATCCAACATGTCAAAAATCAAATCCATGTTACCAACCATCTTCTAAGGGGAAGAGAGTGGTGTTAAAGTCACCCAACAACATCTAATGTCTACTAAGGAAAGAACTTTTGCATCACAACAGACTAGACTAGATGTTCCTTTTCAAGACAATGTTATTAGGTGCATAAACATTACTAAGAATCCACTCATGAAGACCATAGATTTTGGAAAAATAGAAATTGAGATTTTTTTGTCCTTAGAAATAAGAGAGTCGGTGAGGAAAGGTTTCCATATAGTGACCAGACCGCCAGAAGCCCCATCCACGTCAACTGCTAAATATAGGGCATTAGGCTAACTGTACTTAAACTATCAAATTCTGTAATTATAATTTTAGTTTCTTGTATAAGTAAGATTTCAAGCTTGTATTCCTTAATGAAATCCCTAGAAAATGTGCTTCTTTTAAAGGTTATTAAGCCCCTAAATATTCCATGAGAGGATCAACATTTCTTAGTTCTTCAAGAGCTGATCTGCTTGAAGGTTGTCTAGTTCCCATTGGTGATATCCCTAGTTATATTCTTCTATTTGGTTGATTTAGAATATTTCTTGCTGAATTTTGGAATTGGGCCCATCAGTCGAATTTCTTAGACCTACCTCCTTGGATGAGCTCGATGAACTCACTAAAACTGGAGGGGAAAGACCCTTGGGCTGGGGCATCAACACTCCTAGATTAGGGGTGGGGGTAGGGGGGACCACACAAGGGGAAAGCTAAGGCCAAGGGAGGATCCTTTGGGGATGAACTAATGACCTCAAGGTTAAGGGTTTCTGAAGAATAGGAACATTGGATACTATTAAATCGTTATAAAATACTTTTAAAAAAATAATTGAATGAAAATTTTATTTGAACATAGAGATTTCTAGTGTCTAAAGGAACTAACATATAAATCATCTAATAGTCATTAGTATAATTGAGTGATCGTTAAAAATATGACAATGTGGTTGAATGATATGTTTTCATTAGAATAACTGACAACTCCTAGAGGTTAAAATTATTGCAATTGAATAGAAATAAAATACAAGTAATAAATACGAACAATGGTAGGGATACTTACACATGGCTTAACCTTAAAATATTAGTGGGGTAAATTCCAATGATAATTAAAAAAATTATGACATGTCCTCTTTCCTTTGTCATTGGATGAAACACATTATAATTATATTCCTTACTATTATACTTATGAATTTTCAAAGAAATAAATTTTAGTGTAGATTCACTATTTTCTCTAGTCATAAAATTGTGTGTATTCCTCTTATAGATGTAAATGTTGGAGCAAATATTATTTTATGCACTAAATAATCTTTAAGTGTTAAGGAAATTCAAGTGATATTATTTCCTATAGTGAACATATTTTCATCTTTGAGAAAGTAAAAAGAAAAATAGGTACCATAATTACTATCACATTTTAAACTTACATTTTTTTACTTTATCCAACAACTAGATATATGGGTTAGTTTTTTCATAATATAGAATATTATAATTTTTTTTATTTTCTCTAGTTAGTTATTGGTTTAATAATTAAGTGAATTATTATACATTTATTAATGGATTAAACAATATCATTCAAAAAGGATTTTTTATCCAAATTAATTTTTTGTTAGCTAGAAGATGTGAGGAGAGTCTTACTACTCTCTCCCTTAGGTGCCATAATTTATGTTTTGTTGTCTTCCCATTGAATTTATCCTAGCCAATTATCTAATAATTTTATGATGCATTAAGTCATCCTCCAACTCTATTGAGCATACAAAATAATATGTTATGTAAGAATTGTAATTTCCATTTTAGTTCACATATCTTTAAAACCTGATATAGTTAAAAATTATCTCAATGGAAAAATCATAAATGGAGGTATTTCATATATGAAACCATTATCTACAACCTACTCCAAGATTGTGACTAATTCATTTTTAGATGCTTAATTCATTGGTATTCTTGTTAGAGCCACCTTTGCTAATTATAACCATACCTTTCCTATAACTTTATAATTTCTTGGAAACCTTCATCACACCTAGCCTTACATTTTTTTTCAAATTATGTTATATACATAGATTTAAGGTTATTTTTATTCATGGAGGTAGATGTAAAAATTCATTAGTGCATGCACTATTTCCATTTTGGTGTGCGTTATGTTTTCATTTTCTCTTTACCTCATTAGTTCCAAATAACTTTTTCAAATGACTTTTGCTTCAAATATTTGAGGGTTACACGATATAGTGGGTGTTCTAGTGTTCCTTGGTATTAGGTCTATTGTTGCTTTATCATGATTCCAACTTGATTCCTTGAGTAACTCTAATATGGTTTCTCCCAAATAGAATTATTTTTTCCTTTGCTTGCCAAGTTAAGGATTCCAGTGTTACTTCATAGTGTACTTCTAGTGCTTCTATGCAACAGGTTATCTCATTATGGGGGGATATATGGTCTCTCTTATCATCCTTTGTGTGGATGGAGATTTATTGTATTTTTGATGGATCATTTCATTGAGGGGGCACTAAATGGTCTCCTAACTCTTCTTATATTAAATGGGGGGTATTTTTCCTTAGATGGGGTTTTGTCCCTCTCATGCATAATTGAGAGTATTTTGTATTTCATCTCTCTTTTCAGGAGGAGTTTTTTCTCATTGGGTTTTTTCCTTTTCTTTGGTTGTGATATATTTCTTTGTATTGTATTTGTACATGGGTACCAAACATGGCCTCATAACTGAGACCCATCTTTATGTCATTTGCATAATAATCCATTCCTTAAGTTGCACTTATGGGGGGTGTTGATGTGAATGGACTTATTTCGCAACTAGTTATTAGTGAGGACCTATTCACATTATTATAAGTTTACTTAAAAGTTAAGTTTCCTAGTTGTCATTTTTATAAGTTAATTATAATGGGTCCATGTCTCATTATTTACTTTTAGTTATCTAGGAATTTAATAATTCTCTCATGCATTGAATATTTGATTTGATAATTTAATGTGTGTGTCCTAGGTTGCTATGAATTAGTTGTATCATGTGATAGGATTAAGACAATTGTAATGATCTTGTATAATTTTTTCTAACTCCTTACCTATATAAGCAAGGCTTCATTGTATCAATCCAAGCAACTCAGCTGAGATAATTTCATTTGTGTTAGTCTAATATATTATTGCAATCTTTAGTATTGCATATTGGCCATATCTTGCATCCATTGTTGTAACTTCATGTTCTCACTTTACCTTCTTGTAGAAGGTTGTTGTTGGATTTTGTAGATGATCATGGAGGCTTGAGTCCTTGAGTGACTCTAAAATGGTGTGAAAGCTATATCTCAACTCCTACAATTATTTTTCTTCTATTTTAGAAAAATATACTTAGCTTTAGAAATACTATATAGTTTTTGACATAAAATTGATATTAAACTTATAAGTTATGTTCCTTGTTCATGAGTAAAAAACATTTCCTCTCTTTTAGTACACATAGTGTTTTTAACATGTAAAAGGCCTATGTTTGAGATGAAAACTAGTTTCCCCTTCAACATATATTTTATTTGTCTTGAATATTAATATATATCCCTAAAATATATCGAAATAATTATAAATGAGCTCAATTTTATCAAATATGTAAAGTTTAAAAAATAAAATTATTTTATGAAATTCAAAGTGAATAATAGGGAATAAGGAATTTTTCCTATTTATGTTGATTAATAGTGAAGTTTCATGTTGAAGAATATGGTAGCTTGATTAATAGATATAAATAATTTTGTATATGTCATTGAATTTTAGATTTGTAATAAGATAAAAAAATGAATCTAACATAAACAATCAAGCCTAATCTAGATAATGCATACTACATTAAAATAAATTATGATTATGAGCATGATTTTCTTTTCTTTTTAGCCGATAGGCTATTTTGTTTGAATTTTCCACCGGGATTTTCATCAGCCCATCCACAAATTAGATTTGTTGGCGTCGGGGGTTTGCCAGCTAGCAGGGAGGGCACCCTTTTTTTATGGCAACGTGGAAGTTGGTTATTACGTGGGTTGGTGGCGGTGGAGAATGCTATCATCATAACAGGGAAAGTGAATGGTAATGATCAACATGGACCCTCAAAAATACGTGGGTTGGTGGTGGTGGATGTGGTCTCCTCAAAAGGCAGAAGGTGAATGGTAAGTGCTTGCTCGCTCAATGGTAAATGCATTTTGTGGTTGTTGTATGATGGAGGTGGATGAAGTAAATGCGAAAAAATGAAGTAAATGTGATATTGAATGTAGCAGTCTGGGAAAGTATACTATGATTAAGTTGCATTGTGCAAACAACAATTATGGTGTTGGTTTCGTGGTAGACAAATGTGAAAAAAATTGTTGGCTTTGGCTTTGTCGTTGGTTTGATACCAAATTGTTTAGAAAATGTCTTATGCTAGATTGAAAACTGATGTTCTTTGGAATCTGTAAGTCATTTTACATGGGTGGTTTGCATGGATGGTTAATTTATTGTCTATGTCTTCTTGCAAAATGTTTGTATCTTTGGTGTTATACCCATTGTGGAGATTTGAAAGAGAGTATCATTCTGTATCGATGGAGGAATTGAAGTTAAATGTTCTTTCTTTCACAAAAAAATATGATTAGGGTTAGTAATTTTTTCACCGTTCATTTATGATAAATGGTTATCTGTGTGTATCTTTCATGTTACAACCATCACGATAGGACCAATTTTGATTATGTTACATTGTCGAAACAACCATTGTGGTATTGGTTTCACAGGAGACCATTGTAAAAATCCTTTCCTACAGCTTCGTTAGTGGATTAATAGAAGACTATTGTAAAAAACCATGTCCTTTGGCTTCGTCACTAGTTTGATAACAGGTTGTTCGCAAACTTTTTTATGCCAGATTGAAAACTCTTGTGCTCCAGAATCTATAAGTCCTTTTACATGGGTAGTTTACATAGATGGTTCATTTATTGTTGATGTCTTCTTATTATATGTTTCAAAAGAGATTATCATTCTCTATGGATGGAGAAATTTCAGAAAAATCTTCTTTCTTTCTTCAAAAAATATGGTTAGGGTTAGTTATTTTTTCTCTCTTGGTCTATTGTTTTGGTTGTCTATGTGTATACCCATTTTTTAGATTTGAAAGAGATTATCGTTCTCTATCAATGGAGAAATTGCACTTAAATCTTCTTTCTTCAGTCAAAAAATATGGTTGGGGTTGGTTATTTGCACATTGTTGGTCTATTGTTTTGGTTGTCTATGTGTATCTTTGGTGTTGTAGCCATTACCATGCGAGCAATTGTATTTATCTGTGTGTAGGGTTTAGGGTTGTATGAAAGCATTAACATATTAGAGATAAAATTAATTTTGTGGTTGTCCAGTATTATTCTAGCAGGTCTTTTACACTACTAAATTTGACTCCATTTTTTGACAAATGTTCATCGGTCATTCGACAAACATTTGTCAGACAATTGACGAATTGACGAAAGAATTTTTGTCACCATTTTTTCATCAAAATTCTATCGATGAATTAAAATTTGAAATAATGGCATAGATTCATCGGTCATTGACATCATAAAATGACGCAGATGTTTGTCAGAATATCAATGACAACTTCGTGTATCCATCGATGAATTATAACCAAAATTCAATTGCAATGGCTCTTCTGAAGCATCAAAACAGCACCAGAAGTTCATCGCCATTCAACAAAATGGGCAAGGAGTTACGACAAAGCCTTCATCGCAGCTATAGCAACTTCATTGGACCCTTTCGGTGATTCATCGGTGGGCTTCGTCGAAATTGCAACGAAACAATGCATTTTTTTAAAGAAAAGTATTCATTGAAATGTACCATCACGGAGAATCTTGGCGATGACCACCAAATCCAACCCATCATTGAGAGATCAATCATCAGAACATGATAGAAAACTCACTCTGATAGTCCATGTCTTGTTGATGACTTCCATTGGCAAGACAGATCCAATGTAGCACCGATCTAACCTCTTCAGGAGTTTTAAATAGATCTACACCATGTCATCACAGAGACTCTTGGCGATGACCACCGAAGCCAACCCATCAGTGAGAGATCAATCATCAACACAAGATAGAAAACTCACTCTGATAGTCCATGTCTTACTTATAACTTTTGTCGGCAAGACAGATGCAATGTCACACTGATCTGACCTCTTCAAGAGTTTTGAACACTGCTGGTTATGAACAAGACATTTTAAGGGTCTCACCAATTAAACAAGTGTCTAAGAGAAAGTAAACAGATGGAACCTATTAATTTTCTTATTTTGGGATTCTTTAAATCATAGAATAGATACCATATTTTTGTTTATAATGTACTTATATTCATATTTGAATTCGAGACCAATTGTCATTACATATTCCATTTTACTTGCACAAAGTATTCTATAAGAAATAAATTGATAATTCCAAATGATTTATGGTGTTGTACGACTCTACCTATCATCATAGTTTTGTTGTTCCCCCCTAGAGAATCCTGCAAAGATAAGTTTACAATACCGAGTCAAATAATATGAAACAGACTTACTTCCATACAAATTAAATGATTATTCTCACAATGGAAATTTTTTAATCACAACAACAATTCCATGAAAGGTTATCCATGCTTCATAAGAGATGACTGGTCATACATACAGACTGCAAGATGCATAGAAAAAGTATTACACTTGAGAACAACCAAGGGATAATGGGAAGGAGTTAAGAAATGTGTAGATTGAAGAGAAAATGTGTAGGGAAAATGTTGAGCAGTGTCAAGAGAATAGAGCTTGTAGAACATATTCTTGAACTAATCAAGCTCTTGAACAACTTAAACAAAATTAAAATACTAACACATACATGAGACATGTAATGAACTTCCAATATCTACTATATTTGAACATTAATGTAGAGGTCGGTAAAGTAGAAATAATTTTAATTGTAACACTATTCATAGTCCAGTAAATTATGTTCATAATTTGTGTTCAATGGACCTCAGTTTTATCATTATACTACCCATCTAATACCATATTTTAATCCAGGGTTCAACTATCTCAGATCTAAAGAAGCGCCTTCAATTAACCATTTAAAGTACTATAAAATAAGGTAAGACTTTTACTTGAGAAAGATTGGGTACACTTGTAGGATTAAAGTTCTCGCAATCATCAGGATTTATTAGCATATAGGCACAACCTACAACATATGAAGTAATGGATGACTACAAGTTAGTGAAATGGTCCTTAATATGTGACTACTTTGCAAATTGATTGGTAGAAAATAAGGTTACAAATAGATCTACATAAAAAATTATGAGGACAATCTACTGTAATCATCAAAATAGATGAAAAGTGCAAAAGAAAGAGCCAAGCTACATCTCTAGAGCCTAAAAAAACACATGCAAGAAACATAAAAAAAGAACAAACCATTTTTTGGATGAATACAAAATGGTTCCTTCAGCAAGTGATTCATATATGCTTTCACACCTGATAGGACATTAAGAAGATTTTAGTCTTCCTCTGTGAAATAAACTACATATAGAAAAAAAACCAGAAACCAATATTATATACCTCCATGTCTAGCCGAGGGTAGGTATAAGAGAAAAAAAAATTCCTCAATGCAATGCCGAAAAATATCAATGTGTGTGTAGGTTTGTATTGCTCAAAATATCATTTCACTGCCTAAGGAAAAATACCAAAGTGATGTTTTAAATTTCAATCTTCACATAGGCTCCCTTATTGCTACACATGCATATAAAAGCATTATTTGAGCTCTAAAATATTCAAATATTAGGGATTTAATTAGCTATAAGATGGAAATTTATTGTTTATACATAATCCATCATCTTTTACATATCTTTATTCACTCCTAGCACTTCAAATAAATTTGTGTAAATGAGACAGAAATGTGAATCTTTTATGACAAAGAAAATTCTTAGGAGGGGGGAGAGAGAAAAGGGTAGGGGCAATAGAATGCTTGAATGCATAGCAAAGTATAACATTTTGATCATTATAACAATGAAACAAATCTTAAGTTTGAAGAATTAATATCATTTAGAACATTTATGTAGAGAAAATTTTGCATACCTGTAGATGGTACAAAATTTCATGGTTAATTGGAAGCCTCCCATCAACAACAAGATCGAAATAGCCGTGTATCTATCTTAATCGAGCCTCTAAACCCTTCAGAGTTGTCAATTTTTCCACTAACCTATTATGCACAAAATTCAAATTTTAGAGTGATGTCACCACTAAAAACAGAAGAAACATAGCTTTGAAACCAAATCCACACACAACACAATGTGGTATTCATACAAAGCCATACAAACAAACTAAACTTAGAACATTGGAATGGAAACAACTTCAAATTATGATGCAGAGCATGGATTTAGGGTATAAAGAATCATTTTTCTGCCACCATAGTGAAAAGTTAGCACTTTATTTCATCTTTGCATATTGGTTTGATGCTCCAAACAATGCATTTCTTATATTGAAAATTGCATTACCTTATTGAGCTTATCTTTGTTTTGAGAATAGTTTAATATTCTCTACTTAACAGGGACAACCACATGACGGTGGAAGCTCATTTGGCCCCTCCCCCCCCTCACATCGCTCTCAATTCCCCATTCCCAATCATATAACATTAATCATTCATTCATCCATTAATAACATATAGCATTCATTCATTAACATATTCACATTCATTTGAATTAACATATAATATTCATTCTTTCATTTTTTTACATATTATCAAAAATATGGTTGTCATGATATGATTACAATCAGTTTTTTTTTTGTTTCATTTTTAAAGCTAAAAAAATTTGAAGTGGAGTATCATTTTCTAAATCATTTTTCCCCCCTTTATTTGTTCTTCCCTCTGCTCGTGATCTTAATGTAGGCCTAGTCATCTGCTCACTACATGGACGCTGCTGCAAGGGGGGTCTGCTACAATAACAAAGAAATGTTAAATTGATATGTTTATTATTATTGTTACAATTATTTTATTAATTAAAATAACATTAGAGTGAGTCCTTTTACCTGATGGGTCCACATCATGTTCCTGAACTTTTGTTATAGACTCATGCTCAACATGCTAAACACCCTCTAAATCTTGATCTACAGTTGAAACAGGAAAGGTTACATTAATTAATAAACCAATTGAAATTAAATATGTTTAAAAGAACATTAGAGTGGTCCTCTTTACCTGATGGGGCCACATCATGTTCTTGATCTTCTCTAGCTTGATCATGCTCAACACGTTGATCATTCTCTACATGCTCTAAAGTTGAAACAAAAAAGGTTACCTTAATTAATATACCAATTTCAATTAAATATGTTTAAAAGAACTTTAAAGTGGTCCTCTTTACCTGATGGGGCCACATCATGTTCCTAATCTTCTCTAGCCTGATCATGCTCAACATGTTGATCACGCTCTACATGTTCTAAAGTACTAGGATGCACACCATGACCTTCATCTGCAGGTTTTTCTCCACTCTCACTAGGTTGCATTCCAATGTCATGTGCAGTATTATCATTGCTTGAATGTTTAAAACAAATAGGCATGTATTTACTTTATGGTGAAAATTAATATTGAATAGATTGCACAAGTATTCAATTTTAAATAAACTTTATTGAGTTTATTTACCTGCATGTCAGAAATAGTGGAAGATTGTGTTTGCCTAGTCAAGACTCTTAGGTGTTCAACCACGACTCCATAGCCTTGCTGGAAGGAAATCTTCAGGTCCTCTTCTGTGGGAACTATATTGAATTCAAAGCCCTAAATTTTTGCATAAGATCATGAATTTTGCTTCTATGGTGTGATAAAACCAAAAAAAAATTCAATTTATTATTTGGATACAATATTTCATTTATTGATACTTACAATTCATGTGGCTAATTTCATATAACCACCAGAGCTAAGTTTGTGCTACCTGTGTTTTTCTAGTCTTGCCTTTGTTTCCTTCGATGTGTCAAGCAACTTATGAAAAGTTTGAAATACATTAGATTATGTAAAAAGAAAGAGTAATTATTATATAATTACATTGTTGATAGTATCACATACCTTCCTTGGCCCGATGGTGTCTTTCCTTTTTTCTTTTTAGCCTTCTCATTTCCATTCGACACCAGGTCCTTCCACTCCCTCTCCGGAATCATGGGGGGACACTCGTACTTTTTTTTCTTCTCTAAATGTGACCTATATTGGTCCCTCACATACTTTAGATAGGTACCAACTTTCTTAAGGACCTTGGTTTGGTTGAATTTTTTATCACCGAAGAGCACAACTAAATGGTTAATGAGCTCATCTTTTAAATCTTGATTTTGGGAATTCCACCATGTACGTATGGTGGGCTCAAAGAGCTCCAATGTAATATCACTTTGATGTTTATAAAAAAAATAATTTCCTGCAAAATGATCAGGGGATCAATAGTCTAAAAAGAGCGATCAATAAGTAAATTTCAATTGGATTATATATAATAATAATTAAAACATTTTAAAGTACCTAAGACTTTCTCTAACTTTATGGGAACAAAATCCTTGGTCACCACAAATGTGACCAACAATGTTCCCGTACTAGTAATACGAGAAGATCCAGGAAATGCTGCTAAAATATCACTAGTACTAGTGGCCTTTGCATGCCCAGGTACATGTCTTAACACATGTTCTGGCATGTGTTCACTGCTAGAGGGTGCACTAATGGATGCCTGCATGGTATGTGTTGCCGACATTTCAGACGACAATATAGGCACGAAAGATGGGGTCAAATGATGTGATGTATGTGCAGGAAGATCAGGATGGACACTTGTACCAATCCCTACTCCTTGGGCAGCACTTGTAGTACCCTAATCATGTCCAGGAGCATCATGAGGACGCAAAAAATCCTATAAAAACAACACATATTTTAGTTCATGACATAAAAGAGTACAAAATACAAAACCATGAATGAACTTATATTATAATTAAAGGCCTCATGATAGCTTACTTGCAAGTTTTTTGATCTCTCAGTCAATATTTTAACCCTCTCTTATGTCGTCTGTTTGAGGCACTATGAATAACAACTTAAGGATTTCTTCATTGAATTTTTTTGGGTCTTCCTTATCATATCGAGAGGGTTTGTTGAATAAGTGATGTCATCATCACATAATATTGACTACACCTCCCTATGGATGCTATTTTCTACTACTGGAGCCTTTCCCTGATTAGTCAACTGCAACAAGAATATTAAAAAACATCAAAATTAGCCCAATAAACTTATGAAAAAAATGTAATAACAAAACATTTTGCTCGTATCTAATTTGTACAATTACAATGAGGTAAACCTGTCAGGTAGAAGTGCCTGAAAAATACATCGTGATCTATGCTCTAGGTTGGAGCCTTCTCCATACGATCAATGTCTCATAGTAACAAAAATTAAATATAAAAAAAAATTACCAAAAATGAAACCAATAGACTTACAAAAAAAAACATAAGAATAAAATGGTATATTGGAGTCATTAATTGGAGGTTGGGTAAAATGGTACATAGTATGTACCATCCCCATAGTAACTATGTTTGTAACTAAGCAATTCAAATTGTAATCGATTAGAAATTCTTCCCCTATAGTTATTGATTTTATCACACATACGAATACATGATTTCCATCGCATGCCTCGAATATGCAATTGGGTTGCTTATTTATTGACCCAGGTTGTGTACTGTTTATAAACCTTGCAATATTCTCAGATGCTTTTGGCCTTTCATCAATGTACATAGCCACTCCTTTATTTTGATCCTTATCTTTTAGTTGTATATAATTTGCTAATAGCGCATACCTACACATACTTCATGTATATCACACCAATTGCATCCAATCTTTGTAATTATAACAGAGTCTAAAATACTCCATCAAATTAGTAACTTTTTCATAACAAACCTTTATGCCGTCCATGCAAAATAGGCCAAAACCATGTAATGATAATAGTGCTATGCGATATATCCTCTCGTTGACACAAAAATAAGTGTTTATTGGAGGAAGTTCCTTGGGTACACATTGTTTCCATAGATGTTTGTACCTCGAGATGTTGCCTATGCTCTCATCATCATAAGAACATGACATCCCTTCAGCGAGAAAAAGTTCCATGCATTTACAAAATTTTCTTCTAATCTTTTGACCTATAGTTGATCTCCCTATTTTAGACATACATTTCTCACTTTCCTCTTCTCTTCTTGAATTTACCTCGCTCGAGGAAGATAGATCTGAAAAATACCTATTTGGTGGTACCTGAACTCATAAGGATGTTGGAAGAAGTTCTTTCATGGTGATGTGATCCCAAGGTGACATTATGATTAATCTATCATTTCATCGCTAGAATTTCACAGGTTATAAGGTAATCAAGTCTTGATAGATTGCAAGTTATTGTTACTATTGTCCAAATGCATTTATCACAAATCAAATTTACTTAACGTTTTAACTCCCAAACTTTGTAACAAGTGTTAAATGTGACTATGGTCCACCAGTTACACAACCAAGCCCTCAAATGTATTATCTAATTGTAATCAAAGAACTTTTCCTCTTCATTCAAGTAAATAAACTTGAAGGGAAACACCACCAAGTGGTTTATTTGACACCTACATGACTAAAAATAGCAGCAAATTTACATTTAATTTCCATATGTCTAAGTGGTTAATGGAGAGGGAGTATGTACTAGGCCTGGTTAAGTCAATTTAAGTTTATGCTTTGGCAATAATTTTTTTTAAGTCATCCTAAATCTTCCTATGTCTAATTGCTAGGAGACTTTTGGTATGTTTTAAGGTAGGATGATTGATGAAAGAGCCCAAAGATCCTTTCTCCATGGTATCCAAGTACACATAGCAGTAGTCTTCTCTTATACGGTTGGACATGATTTAAAGAACTTAGCTAGGAATGATTCATTTAACCTAAGGTTTTCTCATAATTCCATCATTGGAAAAGTATTGTCAAATTCTTCTATTATGAAGAATTGGTCTATGTGCCTCTAGTAATCACTATAAATGTTTGTAAGGATAAAATGTCTAATTGCATTAGGTAGGAGAAAATCAACTTTGAGTTCTTCAAAGATTATATTCCTCTATTCATAAGTTTTAAGGGTTGTGTGTGGAGGAGGTTATCACTACCAAGAAGGGAGGAGACCTTTCCTTGTGATGGAACCTAAAAATTTTCTCTTTGTGTTCCATTTTTATCTTGCCTTATGTCTTTGGTCATCTATGGTGTTTGGGAAAAGCCTAAGGTTGGGGTTTTACCTTTATCTTCATATAAAACCCTAGTGTTTATCTTACACCTTGGCTGGGATCTTTTGGGCCATTACTTTTTGGGGAGGGTTTTAAAACAACTTAAGCCCCATCGCTTTGTCTAGGCTGGGCCCCTTTTGATTTTTCATTTTATTTCCTTTGCCTCACTTAATTATTTCTTAACTCTTGGATGGTTTTATGCTCCCTCGTTTAAAAAACAACTTATGTCATTATTTATCATTGGCCTAGTGATGTCCCCTTGTTATTTTAATAAATGTTTTATACTTTGTATAGGGACAAGTTTGCGTGACCGTAGATCAATTATCATTTGATCTCAGTCGTTCCCCACCATCCCATGATGACCCCACCACACTACTTTTGTTGATCAGGACATCACAAGCGAGCGCCACGTGTCTCATGTAATGAAGCCACAGAGATGATAGAAATACTTTGATACATTTATCTGGTTTTAGTACATTATGTTGTGGGTTACTAAAGCATTTATTAGATGTACATGTTTCAAATCAAAAAAGGTGTTATAATCATGGTATGAAAGGTGCTTGATGGTTAATGACAAAGTTGGCGACTATGTTGAAAGAACACGATTACTGATGGTTGAGATCAATAGTTGCCCGCCATAGTGTGATAAGAAGTTTCGAGGTCTTTATCGATCGTGATATCATAGGAAAGCGCCATGTGGATTTCCTTGGCAATGCATAGTATGGTGGGCCCTTATTTTCATGATTTATATCGCGTCAGTTTGTTTTGAAGGAAGTCGTTTGATCATCTGACCAAAGTGAAGGATCGACGACTAGTATTTGAATCTGCATCAAATGCGATTACAAGATTCTATTCTGTAATTTCTTATTTCTATTTAGCCCTCCTAGAGAACTAAAAGCTCAAGATTACAACTACCCTCCTCGAGAACTAAGTGTTGAAGAGAGCCAAGATACAGACACCAAACAAATGGCATATATGTCATTTGTAGTAGATAATGAATTTTGACATACAGAGACTCAGATGCATGTATTTTGGAGTAAATGAAGATATCTAAGTTGTAGATTAAGATTTTGGTATCAGTTGTTTGTTAAATTTATGCAGTTATTTGATTTCCTCCATTCTGATGCTTTTCTATTTTTTAAATTGATATAACAAGTTTATACTCAGTTTATCAATGTACATTTTCTATATATGTGTGATCTGGTTATTCAGTTCTCTAAAGCAGGGATTAAAATCTTTTAATCAATCACATCAATTAGGAAGTGTTACTTGGATTAATAAGAAGAATCACATAACTAGAATTTCCATTCTATCTCAAGAAGAGTTTGTCAATTATTCACTTGCACGTTTAGACAAGTTGTAAACAATTTTTGTGCCTGACAGTTTGAATTATTTCCATTATTGAAATCCACATTTGTAGATATTCATTAGACTCCATATACCCAATAAGGCACTGGTCTCCCCTTGTATTCTTTTATAATTTTCATTATTCTTATTTATTTTACACTTACATTTACAAATACACTTACATATGCATTTATTGTTCTCATTTATTTCTCATGTACTTTAATAGTTTGATCAATTTCATATTATATGTGTTGAAGACTTTAGAATTTCAATTACATTAATTTATGGATATGTTGTATCTATAACACTACAAAACCATATTCTCTTTGCATTTACAATTGCATTTAGAAATACACATTTATATACATAGATATAGATTTGTTTAATGATATGTTGCATTTATTGTTCTAGGAGAGCATTTGGTAATTGTATTTACATTTACATTTAAAAATACATATACATACGTACATACATACATATATATATAATATATATATATATATGTCTCTATGTGTGTGTGTGTGTATCATTTATATTCAGTGTCCAAAAAAAACCCATTAGGTTTGCACATGGATAAAAATTCATAAAATCATATCTCCCATACATATTTTGTTGAAACCTAGGCTTGAACCTCTCATTTCACATGTTTTTCTTCACAAAACTCTTGAGGACAACAGCTATACCTTCTTTATTTCTCATCCTACGCCTTATTCATGCATTCTACAATTACAATAGTATCCATGGGGCCTCTTACACAAGCTACAATAATCACAAAAAGTCTAAGAGCCCCTTTATATCATGTTTGGACTAGAAAACCCTCAAAAATAGGGTAACTTAGATTATGATTTTTTGGTGAGTTGTATGGAAAAAATCATTAGCACCAGCTCATTCTTGGAGTCTTTTGAAGGAGAAGTGAATCAGGTGGCAATTAAGTACAAACCTTATAGTGTCAAGGTAAATGAGGTGATCAATTTTTATTGGTCAACTGATGAAGATTTCCAGAAATTGGTAAATGTATATTTAACTGATGAAGAGTGAAAAGGAGTAGGCTGCTAGCAGTTGATAAATTAGTTGTTGCAGTTATAACAGATTCCAATTTTGTTTTTTGGTGATAGTCTAGGTGCAAAATTCTTGAAGTTTTTTGTTGTTGCATCAACCATTCTCAGCAGGCACAATGAACAAGCAGATTCTCTTGGGAGATTGTTGTTGTAACAAATTTTTGGAATATAACAAGGTGGTCCAATTGGTTGGTGATACGTGTGCTTTCTAGCTCAATGCTTGTTTGCTCTTTCTTTTTCTATAAAAAGGATTTCAAGGCCAAAAGTACGGGTTAGGAAGTTAGATATTTTTGGTCGAGTCTAGATGAAGTTGCAGAGAAAATTGTAAAGTCTGATGGTTTTAGGGAAAATGCAATTTAGGTTTTGAGTCATTCTATAGTAGGTTTTGAATTCATGGGGATTTGATGTTTTATGACAATACTAGCATTTGAATTGATATGATTAATTCAAACTCATGTCTCTCCATTGTACAAGCATATCTTGAATTTTGAATAAAATGATCAAGGGTTGTTTCGTTCATCTCATTGTTGTGGTGTGTATGATTCTTGTTTTAGATTTAATTCAAGGAATTAATTAAAATGCTTGAATGGGATTGTAGGTGGATATGTTCTGTATAAGGATTTGATAAGTAGTATTGGGTTAGAATACATATTGATGAGATTGTAAAGCAATGTTATCAAGGATCTTATATGTTATGTGTTAAATCTATCATAAACCCTTAGATGCTTATAAATTTGACTCCTCCAATGGATATATGGAGCTGATCTAAGTTGTACTTATTCGTACGGTTTAGTATCTATTTTCCTTTACATCTTGCTACAAATTACAAATCAATTACTATATTATACTATTAAAGGGTATGCGTAGGATCATCATGGAAAACACAGGCCCTTAAGTAGCTAAAAATTCAGAAAAATCAGAGTTAGGCAAGTTGACATAAAAATTTGAATAATCTATCTATATTATTTCAAAAATATGTAAGAATAAAATCTATAGAAAATTGAATGTAGTTTCTAAACTACTAGGTTTATTTCTTAAAAAAAAATCTGTTTGGTGAAAATTTGAAATTTCAATGCAGTAGTACTTAAATTTTAGGGAAAAATTAAGAAGTAAGTGTATGTCTGACCACCCTAACCACAAGAAAATGATAATATTTTTTAATAAAATTTTAGACATAAGTAGAGGACTCATGACTGGATGTGATGCATATTTTTTTGTAATTTTTTCCAAGTAAATAATTAATTCTATGATCTTTCTTTTTATTACAACTTTTAAAAATATAAAACTTGTATGTTTGACCACCTTAACTTTAATAAAACTTCACTAAATTCAATTTTATTTTCTTAATCCTATAGTATACAAAGCATAGAATGTGATGACATGTTTTAATTCCAAAATGTGATACCATTTAAAAGCTATAGACATTTTTCTAACTTACAATCAAGACTTTAGTTGTAATTCAAATAGAAATGAATAATAATTATTTATTAAATCTTAGGTAAAGCATAATTTATATTGGTGGAAAGTTGAGAATCTCCTTTAAAAATCCTTTTCATTTAATCAATTTTGCGTTAAAAAAAAGTTATCAGCCACATACCCTACAAATACCCATCATATTGCCACTTTTTGGCCCATCATGATCCTGCACATACCTGAAATGTTGTTGTAGTTATCTCGTGCTCCAAATAGTTTATATTATTGATAAATAGCCAATTCTATTCAGTATTATTCTATTATTTTGAGCTATTAAATGAGATTATCTACTGTTCTTAATGTTGTTTATGATGATGGTGCAGAGGTTGTAAATGCATTAAGGGATCACCCTCCTGGGTCTTGTAGAGCCCAAAGTGTAGGAGGTATTTAAAATCCTCATCAATTGGTCCAGGTCCTTCGAGCTACCCTTTATTGGAATTGAAAATTCCATAGGTAGATTAGAAGATCAACCTACTTACCGCAAAAACAATCAACACCTTGCATATGTTTGTGGTGGAGGTATTAAAGAAGAATTATATGCCTCTATTTCCATTCATTAGATCTACCTTAGCCTAGCATATGCATGGGCTAAGTCTATAATTGCTGCAGACTCATTTGATGAAGGCTATGTGTAATGAAATCTTAGACCTCAACCAGGATGTGGGTAGATTATGGGAGTTTTTCCAAGACCTGAGGTTGGTCGATAAAAATGTGAAAGACTAAGCTATTTTATTTTTCATGTCTTATCTTATACCATTTTATGAGAATGGGGGTGCCAATGTACAAGAAGATCTTTGGAAATCAGGCACAAAAATTGTAGGCTAAAGAGAATGGGGGTGCCAAACTTATAGTACTCATTGTCACTTGGTCATCGATTTTTCGTGAGTGCCCTCAACCTTGTCCTCGGCACTGGTATTGACCTTGTTTTCACTCCTCCAAACTCTTCCTCGGTGTTGATATTGACCTTGTTTTTACTCCTCCAAACTCTTCGTTGGCGCTGGTATTCACCTTGGTTTAACTCCAAACTCTTCCTCAGCATTGGCATTGACCTTGTTTTCACTATTCCAAACTCTTCCTCGGTGCTGGTATTGACCTTTCACTTCTCCAATTTGATGAGCTACAACCTAGTTTTGTTAGGTTTTAGAGTATGTTAATTAAATTGAAAATTTTGGCACCATTTAGCTAGGTTTTAATAATCTACAATATAGTTAAGTATATATTATCTATACTTTACATAATAAATAATATAATTATTCAACTTATTATAATTATATATTATATTCTTTAACAAAATTATTAAATACATATAAAATTATTGTAATTAATAATTAATAATAAGTATGTTTTTATATAATAGAAAATATAATTAATCTAATATATATTTAATATAATAGTAATATATATAAATATGAGAGAGAGAAACTAAATTTTGATTGGTTGTTTCATGTCAACAATCCAAGGATGGCATGTGTCCTTCGGGAGTTATGTTCAAGGTAGCATACCATTTGATTAAAGATATGATAATTCTCCTTTAAGACCTCTTCAATGTACCCATTGCACACTTAAGGAGACAAAGATAAATATAGGGAAGAAAATATAGAGAGATAGGGAGATAATGACAAACATACAAATAGAAAGGGAGACAAAGAGATAGAGAGAGGTAGAGAGATAAAGAGATAAGGATGAATAGATAGAGATATAGGGAGGGTGATTGATATATATCTCCCTGTCACTCTCTATATCTCTATATCTCCCACTATCTATGTCACTCCCTCTTCCCTCCCCTCTATCTATTGAGCCTATCTCTCCTCTCCCTCTCCTTCATTCACTCCCATCTCTCCCATCTCCTACTCTCTATCTCTATCTCTATTTCTTTATCTCCCTCTCACCTCTCTATCTCTTCTTTCATCTATATCCCTTTCTCTCCCTCCCCCTCTCTATCTCCCCCTCTCTATCTCTCACCATCTCTCCCTCCCTATCCCCCCTATCCATCTAATCTCTATCTCCACCTCTCTTCCTTTCTCTTCCCATATATCTCCATCTCTCTTTCTCTTCCCATATATCTCTATCTCTCTCTCTCTTTCTCTCCCCATATATTAACTAAGAAGCCATGCAAGCATACAATAGTATATGTTGGTAAAAATATAATAGTGTTTTATTAAACTATAAGTAACACTTATATTTCTAATGTCAAGCCTTATAAAAATAGTGTTTTATTAAACTATAAGTAAATTATTGTCACCACTCTTCATTCAACATGAAATGCTAAATGTATCAATTGTTTTGTTTCTTTTGTCAAGTTTCATTAACCAAGCTATTTACTAGGTTGAATAAAGTTGTGTTATGACCCATCATATCTTTAAAATAATTAGACAATATTAGCGAGATCAGGAAGGGGAGAAAACTAAACTCCTTCAAAATAGGGGTAGTTGTTGGTTTGTTTGTTTTCTTTGTATACTATATACTTAGTTCCTCTAGGATAAATAAGTCACTTTAGATCATTTTCTTAGTAGTGTATCCCAACTAATATACAATAAGCTTTTTCATTTTAATTGATTACTACATAATAGTTTATGTGTTGAAAGAATTGTTTCCATTCTTTGTAGTTTTTACATTGGAATACAAATCATATTTAATTTCATGCCAATATACTTCTTTTGTAAAGATATTTTTTTGAAATATGTGCTTCATAACCCATCTAATCAAATCATAATTAACCTATCAAAAAGGAAATAGGAATTTTCTAAAGAAAAGAACACTTGACCCAATCGCTCTCTATATCTCCCACTATCTATGTCACTCCTGCCTCTTCCCCCCTCTATTTATTGAGCTATCTCTCCCTCTCCCCCCTTTCTCTCTCATTCAATCCATCTCTCCCTCCATCTGTCCTACTCTATATCTCTATCTCTATTTCTCTTTTTATCCCCCTCTTACTCCTCTCTATATACCTAAGGGCAATTAGGATATCTCTATCTCTATTTCTCTTTTTATCTCCCTCTTACTCCTCTCTACATACCTGAGAGTAATTAGGAGGTGGAGAGTGGGAAAGAGAGAGAGGGAGAGAGAGAGAGGGAAAGGGAGATATATATAGAGAGAGAAATAATTAGGAGGGGGAAGGCAGAGGGGAAGAGGGGAAGAAGGAGAGAGAGAGAGAGAGAGAACAGAGGAAGGAGAGGGAAGAGTGTTGAGGGTAGAGGATAGAAG
>VDFB02271358.1:118171296-118249451 GCA_007258455.2 Sequoia sempervirens
TCTAAGCTTGGTAAAAAGGGGGGTTTGGATGGGTATTTCAGTATGATGAAAAACGTGATTATTCGCAAGATTGTAATAGGGTTTTTCACTGGATAATAAAAGTATTGGATGGCTGTGGTTTGGTGGATGTAGCCTGGATTGGGTGAACCACGTTAAATCTTTGTGTTATGATTTATTCTGTGTATGTTTTAGTTTCTCTGTTTTTGTTGATTAAATCTGCATTTAATTGTTAGATCTGCCATCTCTAACCCTAACAGCTTGCACCCGCAATAAACACCATTCATAATAAACTGATCGTCATCCTCAACCTTTGGTGAAACAGTTAGAAACAAGTCTAGTAGGTTAAAAGCAAAACTCAAAAGTGTCAAGTGTCAAGTCTAAGTCAGTATGTAAACAAGTTGGTCAAGTCTTTGAGTCGATAGTCCATCATCCAAATAGTCTCATATCAAACATCTGATAACATCATGTCGTAGGATGAATCCTTCCTACAAGGGGCATTATTTATCAGAAAGAACATTTTGAATAAATGAAATGATGTGCTGCCATCCACTAACATGTCCTAGGATGTATCCTTCCTACAATGGGCATTATCTTTTGGCAACAAGTTTCAATTCTTATCCTTAAAAAAAAAAAACACATTCCCTTTTGGCTAACGGTATTGAAGAACATTGACTTGTTTGTGTACTTGGTCTTTTTCTTTTGACTTATCTTATTGTGCTCAGTCCAAGGACCTCTCAAAGATATCCGAACGAAGGATTTAGAGAGATAGGAATGGGGCAACGATCATTATTCTTTTTTATACTATGCTTGTTGGATGTTCTTGTAAAATAACTTGGTGAATACTTCCTTTGTTAGATATGTACGGAGGATGTTTCAAACAGCTTGTTGACTATTGCATTGATTGGTTATACCTTTCCGTGTTTTGGTCCGAGATGTTTGAGACTTCTAAAGTGCATCCTAGCAAGGTTTCTGTATGTTAGGTGTGAACAATAATACTCCTATCTATTTGTTGAAGTCAAAGTCCATCACACTAAGTACAACACCATCCTGGTCCTTCATACCTCGATGCATCGTACTTAGGCGTGTTATCAAATATAAAGTAAGTGACCCTTTGAAAATCCCAATCCTTGATAAGCAAATCATCCATTTCTCATCATCATTTCTCATCACCTCTCATTATGTTGGCTTGTTGGATCCTCTTGTCATCATCACATTTCCGCACTAACATCATAGCATGAATAGTTAATCAACATCACCAATACATCCATCATGCATCCACCATGCATCCATCTTGCATCCATAAATCATCGGTATTCTGCATATCATCTCACATTACATAATCATCAGATCATAATATAGATCTGTTACTATAAGCATTCGCATAAATCACATTTGCATAATCATAGCACATCACATCATCCATCTCATCACATCATGTCATCATTTAAGTTGTTTAGGATAATATAGATCTATTATTCTAAGCATCTTAAAATCATCTCATTTGCATCATTATCCATAACCATCCATTTTGAACCTTTTATTGTGAGATCGACCCTCAAATTGAATCTTTTCGCTCGATCTCTCAAGGGGGCAATGTACCAGTGTACTTTCCACTAGGGCATCTGAAAAATTATAAATTTTTTGATTTTGATTGCGGAAATTTATTCTTTGAACCAACGCAACAAATACATTGCTTCAAAGAGGGGCAAAATGTAGAGATGCAAAATTAACATTATGCATTCGATCAGATTCAGTCAAATTTGTTCTCACATTAGGCCCATTCATCAATTTCATACATTCATTAAATAGTCTCATTTTCTAAGGTCATTTATCAAATAAACATTATCATTCAACCTTCATCTTGCATCATCCATTTAATTAAATAAATTGGGACTTTATTTAAATCAAATCCAAAATCATATTCCATCATTTTTTGATTTAAATAAATCAAATATCAAAGTCCTAAAAGTCAAACTCACCTAATCAGCATTAAACTAAAATAATCATCATCTATTTAATCTAATCATGATTAAAAGCTAATCTCACCCACTTCCACTCTCTAGATTTGGCCACTTGCACATGAAATTGGATTTAATTGATTTATCAAAATCCTTATTTTCAACTTGGGATAAAGGGAGAATATTCTCCAAGTTTGAATCTCCCCCTAAGTGGACATGTACACCCAACAAAGCATTTATGAGGCCTTACATGTCTCTTACATGTCCCCTTCCAAGGGAAAACTCAGCATTTATTGAAAATTTTGAATTCAAATTTTCCCTCTCATGGGCACTCTTCCCAAATCTTGCACAGCCATTGACCACTCATCACTTGACAAGTCTCTTCTTCTCATTGGAGGATCTTTAGTCCCACATTCACCATCTTGGCCAATCTCTCATCAAGAAAATCTATAAAAGAGGGCTTAATCCTCATTCATTGGATCCACAACTTTTATGCAAGGTTACTCTCTTAATTTGAGAACTCATCTTGCTCATCATCTCCATTTGCATTTCATCATTTTAGCTATTGATCAAGGGTTGGGAAAGGGTCACTAGCACATGTGACACCAATCCACTATGGAATAGGTAATTGTAGTTGTTTTCATAATGCTTATGGCTTTCTTTGATCCTTTGTTTCATTTTTGAAGCATTTGCAAGGTATTTCATAGGAGTGTTCTTGAAGGATTTGTAGGTACTAACCCTTGTTTGAAGTTAGTGTTTGCAGATTTTGAAAAGCATGCTCACAATATTAACTGTGACTGTTGGAGTGGGGTTGATACACTTCTACACCTATTCTACTGCATTTTGGCATAAGCAACAATCCAGTTCCAAATGAGAGGAATTATAAACCCTACACCAATTTGGAAAGAGAAAATCTTTGAAATTCATCTTCCTGCCCAACTGAATCTGATCTTCAATGCACTTCTAAATAAATTCTTGGAAATTATCTACTAAGCTAAGTTGATTATCTTCAAGGTCATGTTCATTTTCAACTGGTTCCACCAAGGCTTCAGTACTACTAGATTATGTTGCAAGGTCAACAGGTGTTGTGTGAAACATAAGAACTTCCTCTACATCTAACTCCTCAAAAGGGGCTACAAGCACATAATTTCTGATACTTACCTCAGATATCATAATTTCATTAGTGGTATTTTGATATTTTGTAATCATGTATCTCATCCTAGGTTCCCTTTCAATTCTAATCTAGTTTGGTACTCCCTTCTAGGGAAGCCACATATGAGAATTATCAGTTGATACATATTTGTTCAAGGCCCTAGTAAAGTCTCTCCCTAGAATTAGGCCATAAGCATCAAGTATATCAACCAATTGTATATTAATGATCTGTTGAATCCTAGGGTCAAAAGCAACCTGCATATGAATCATGTTTAATTCCCCTACAACATTAACTTGAGTTCTATCCAATTTAGTAACTTTCTTTTGGGAATTAGCAGGAGTAATACCCAAAGCTCTATAGACACCAAAGGGAATTACATTGGTGGAAGCACCTGAATCTAATAGACAGTTATGTAAGTGTTTACCAAATATGTGGACAGAAATTAGGAATGGAGGAGTCTCTATTTTCCCTTGAA
Organism: Sequoia sempervirens; assembly: GCA_007258455.2. Lineage (NCBI taxonomy): Eukaryota > Viridiplantae > Streptophyta > Pinopsida > Cupressales > Cupressaceae > Sequoia > Sequoia sempervirens. The sequence goes on from VDFB02271358.1 coordinate 118,174,883, forward strand.
ACAGAGTTAAGGGAGTATCTACTTGAGCAACCTGAGTTCTATCTTTCTCTTTTCCCTTTTTCTTCATCCATGGGGCCATTGTCATTTACTGGATTTTCATCAAACAACTACGAAATTTCATCTCCATTGCACACTTGATCTTCCTCTTCCTTGAACTAGTTTGATTCTTCTTCAAGCACATTGTCTTTTTTGTGTGGAAAAGGAGCATGATTCAGTACCAACAATGGTGAATCATAAGGAGTAGATGATACCATTTCCTAACCACTTGAATTGTTCTCCACTTCATACTAAAAAATTGAAGTTGTTGTCTGGAACTCTTGATAATCTAACTCAAAATGCTGACTTGTTTTATGGATCTTACACCATCCTGATAAAGTGACTTCAACTAAAAATACACCATTAAGAGGCTTCTCTTGATTAACTAGATGATTGACTGGTTGATCCAATGGAGTAGGGACTCCTTTATTGTTAGGCCTAGTATTCCAAGTCTTGTTTTGTCCTAGTGGATGTATCTTGTCAAATCCTTGTCCACTAGCTTGCCCTCTATCAAAGTTTTGACCAGAGGATTGTCCTTTCTCATAATTTTGTCTTCTATCATTATTATATCCTCTATCATTATTGTATCCTCTATCATTGTTGTATCATCTGTCATGAAATTTCCCCCTATCAAAATTTTGTCCTTGTTGACTTTCTCTACTATAATTGGACTGCATATTTCTCTGAGCAACTTGCAACTGACTATTTTGGTTCCTCAAGTAAGTCACCTCCATATTCAACTTCTTCACTTGTTTAGACAATTCATCCAGTATATCCTTGTTAGAATTTCCATATGTAGGCTGATTCACATTATTCTGGGGATATCCTATTGTAGCGCTGGTATTTAATGACTTGCTCAATACTTCAGAATTTTGTAGATATGGGAGATAACTAGCATCAGGTTGTGGATGAAGAGGTTGGTTTGCATTTTGTTGGGTATAGCTAACTGTGAGGAACCAGAGGCAACTGAAGTGTTGGGTTCATGATGGGAGTATGATTAGCAAGAGCTTGGTTGAGAGTTGGGACTTTCCCAGGGTGAGTAGTAGGTCCTAATGATGGAAAAGGGCTAGACAAGTGTTTCCTTAAAGCAATACTACCCTTCACATCCTCAGCATATGCATCAAGTAGGGTAGTAGGAGGGTTGTTTCTCCATTTCATGAAGGTGGTCGTCAGACTATCAATTCCCTCATAATAGACTTCTAAAGTAGTGGGCACATCAACAGCATAAGGGGCTTGCAATCTGGTATAGGCACGATGAAAGCGATTGTTGAAGGACCCTATAGGATCATGGACTTCTCTCTTAACATTAGTGAACTGGTGGTAGAGCTCACTAGGACTAATGGGAATCCTAAACTTCTACAAAAATGTAGTCTCTAGTTTAGTCCAATTCTGAATAGATCCAATAGGCAAATGATTGTACCAATAGAATGCATCCTCTCCTAGGGAATAAGGAAAGAGCCTACATTCTACATCTTCATGGTTAATTCCTCTATCCTTGAGGCAAGTCTAAAATATCTTGATGTGTTCCTTAGCAGTCTATTGGGATCATTGACATGAAACTTTGAACAAAAGTGCTTAGGGTTCTTGGGCATGACATTGTAATTGGCGAAAGTCAATGGAGATGGGTTATTAGCTAGGAAAGCCATTGGCAGAGGTGGGGTTGGTAATGGTTGATTTATGGCTGGATGAGGTTGTTGAATGGGAATGCCCTCAAACTCAGATGAAGATGAACTTGATAAAGATGAGAATGATGGAGATGATGGAGGTGATTGGATGGATGATGATTCTCCCCTTCTACTACTCCTTAACCTAGTAGGGACTGTCAATTCTTGAAATTCATCCTCTCCTAGAGTAGATCTGGTTCTTCTTTTAAATCTTTCAGGAGAGATGATAGATAGAAATTGATCCACCTTAGCTTATTTAGGCCCTCCTTCTAGCGCCAATTCATTGATGATGTTTTCTGCACAACAACAACTCAAACATAATATGAAATCCTATATCTCTTGAAAGGTAAATCTTTATCAACAAGCCTCAAGAGATAATCCCAAGGTCTCTAGTGTCAGGTCTTGACAATACATAAACAACTCAGATAATATGTGAAAATTTTGGTAATCACAAAGGGACCTTACTAAAAGTAAAGACTAAATCTTGAACTTATCAGATTTGGCAATGTAATGATTCTTCAATCCTAAATCTAACTCGAATAATAAAGAAATAACAAAAGGTTAGGGTTTTAGAGATATTCCTAGATTAAACTATTCCTAAGATTAACAATGCAATGATGAAATACTTGAAATGGACCAATCCCCCATAAACTAATCCCTATTTGACCAAGATAAATCTACAATCTCATAGAAACAGTGCAATTTTCTGAGGCATTAAAGATTTTTAGATCATGAACATTCATCCAAGACAACCCAATTGCAATTGAAATGAATAAATATCCGCAATTGAACTAAGCACAATGAATATAAAGGTCCAGGCTAACTTTGCAAAGCAACTAACAATCAACTAGTTGCAAAAAGTATGGACCAGGGATTGTTGCAACACTTCAAGCATCAAAACATAAACACCATTAAATCAGATCAAAATCTAAGTCTAATAACCTTGAGCAATTTGAAAGATAGAAGCATAAGAACCATGCAAGATAAATCAACACAAAAGAGATCACCAAAAAATCACAATGTCTGCAATTGTATTGAATTACCGAATTTCAGCAACAATTCCAATGTTCTGTTATATCAATTCCTCAGAAATTGACTAAATTCTAACCTAATTCACTCTTGTATCAAACTATCACTATCTGTCTATGTATCTATGTTTTTTCTATATCTATTCTATATATTACAAGTGAGGCAATATACCCAATTTATAAGAACCTCCAAAGCATGTCGGCCAAGCAGGGATTTTACAATAATAAAATAGCCAAAACAAGTCAGCCGAACCAATTTTTACAATAATAACGGCCACAAAACAAGTCGGCCCAAGGAGAATTCAAAATAAAATAAGATTGCATTAAATGAATGAATTCAATCTAGGTTGTCGTGGGATCTCCAACACAATTTGAACCAATGAACAAATTTCAACGCAACACCAAATTAACTGTGTTCTTCCATTATTATCCTGAGCGCACCTCACCAAGTCAGCCAAGGGGTGGAGTAATAGTATTTTGAATTTCTTCATAGTTTAAACTTCATCTCCATAACTCCAATCAACCATGCCAGACTCAGCCTACACTCAACAAAAACTAGCATCAATACCGATTATAACACTATTATAACATAAAGATCAAGATTAATCCATCATCAACAATGTATTTTTCATCTAAATGAACTCAAACACAAATCAAAATCAACCCAGAAATGTCGTTCGATCGCAAACAACATAGTCCAGGATTTCGAGCCAACTACAGAATCCGGGCTAGAAAAGAAATTACGAGAAAATCTTGCCTAGGCGGATTCCGGCAATGAAGGCACAAAATTGACCATTAGATCATCAAAATGTAGAGAATTTGCAAATAACCATGTAATTTATCAATAAAAAGCATGAAATGACAAGAATTTATTATTGAAATCATCCAATTCACCAAATTTTCAAGCTCCATAGTGTCTCACAGAAAATTCAAAAAAATTCAGCTAGACCAAATTTCCATGAAAATGTCACTCTTTGCATGAACTCCAAGAAAACAAGGAGGAACCGGGAAAATCTGGGACCAATGAAAAATCGTGAACCAGGAGGAAAACGCTAACATCAACCATGACTTCGCTCAAATTGATCAAAGACCACGAATTTGAGGATCCAAGGCACAAAACCATTTAACCTGAACCCATTACAAATCTTCATTGAATTCCAGGCTCAATCAAAATCAAATAAAAAAGAAATGGCAACACCCTAGAAATGAAACCCTATATTTTAACCGTGAACTCACAGGGCAAGCCATAAAATGCCCAAATACACAGGAATTTGAACCCAAGCAAGTCCAAAAATTCCAAAGAACCACAAGACCAAACATCACAACTCAGGAGAATGCAAATGATAAAGAAAATGGCATAAAGCTCAAAAAAAAAAACCAAGTTCAGAAACCTGATGGCAAGGCGGAGTTTCAGAAAAATCTGGCCCAGGCGAAATTCAAAGAAGGCCAAAAATCTCTAAATTGTAGTATAAAACAGGTTGGGCCAAACTTTGAATGCAATCCAAGAAAATCTAAAGGGACCAAAAAATCCTGAACCGGGGCCAAAACTCAAATAGCCACATGAAACTGGAGTCCGAAAGAAATTAGGGAAAATCCAGATGAACTGGAAAATCTCGAACCAAGGCCAAAACCTGAACCTAGCCCAAAAATTAAGATTTTCAATGTGTAGCTTCGGGGGGCCACTTAGGCAGGAAAGATGAATACTTAAGCACACACCAAGGAAATGAAAAACCTCAAAATCGAAGGGGGAAAAACACAAAGAGTGAAAGCAAAAGAGGGTCCTTGCTTTCAACGAGGCATGTGTGCAAAAACTGCACAACAATGTGGAGTTCTTTCTTTTACTCTTCCATACTCTGCAACGATTACATATAACTAATTGGGAACATCTCAAAGTTTGGTTCAAATAATCTTCAAATGAAATGAAATGTAATTGCAATTGAGTCGGATGCTTGTTGCTCCCTTATTCTATAAAAGGGATTTTAGGGCTCATTGCAGGGGGTCAAATTTTAGGTCTCAAAATGGTCTAGGTGAAAAGATATGTTTAGGAAGGAGTGTCTTGTAGAAAATATCAATGAATAGAACAATAAATTGTCTTGGTTTTGGGTCATTGTATGTATGAATCTTAAATTAGTTTTATATAAGCTACAAATATTAAAGAAAATTTTATCTTCTTGAGCATGTACTCTCCTATGGAATTCCTTGCATATTATAAATGAAAATGATCAATGATCTCTTTGTTCATCTCTAGTTGTTTTAATTGGATGTGTGTATTTATTTTGGCTTCAATTCAAAGGATTGGTTAAATGTTCAGATAAAATCAAAATTCTATGAGTGATGAGTACAAGATTTGGTAAGAAGTAGCTTCTAGATATAGTGAGTTGAATACTACAAAGTAGTATGACAATAGTCCATCAATGTCTGAATAAAATGGCTAATATATTAATGTTTCTTGCATAATTGACTCCATTATCCGAATTGATGAAACACTAGTCCATTTGTTAGGAAATCTTGCAAGTAAATGAAATAGTGATACACCTAGCTATGGATTTAAAATGAGAACAAAATTCATTGAAAAATATTTCAATTATGAAGTATGAGTTTGAAGTATTACCTAATTTCTAGCAAATAGGAAATAGTATACTCTAAGGTCCACAAAATCTTTAGTGAATTATGTTTATTTACAATTAATAGGAATCAATCTATGAGTAAATGTGTTCTAAATTAGAAATTCATCACTTGAGCGCAATAAGGAACACCCTCCTAGGTCTCACAGAGCCTAAAGTGTAGGAGTGAAGGTCTTAGAATCCTTTACCTATTTGTTGGACACTAGCTTTGAAGGTTGATCTTAAGAATAAGGGTTGTCTACCCTTTAGAGAACTTCAAGGTTTTGCTGGAACAAAACACCAATAGATTGGTGACTCTGTTGGGGATAGACTTGAAAAAATTTTGATAGAAAATTGTCTAGGCTTAAGAGTCAGTAAGTTTAAAAACCACAAAGTCACTTATTCGGTGAATTTAAACGTCTTGTTTGGATATTGAAAGTTCTTGGACCTGGAAGTGGTTTTGTTGCAGCAATTTCAAAGAATTTATGTATGAATCTATTGTTGGAAATGACCTACAAGGAAAATCATATTTGGAGGAGCTTCATACTACTCGAAGTTCAATCCTCTTTGAAGAGAGGTGGCTACTCTTTCTCAAGAACCCGATGAAGATTTGGAGAAAATATCAAATCTACAAATATTTCTAGTTAGGAAGAAAAATCTATAGCAGCTATAACATATCTAGGTTTTTTCCATTTTGGTTCTTAAGAAGGATAGATCTGTATATGAAAACCATATTTGAAAGTCATGAAATTTTTTTGTTTCCCTATTGACTGAAACTAAGCACTAAAAAGGGAATAGTAGTGATTGTTCTACATACTTCTGTGTTACAAGATTGCAACATCTATTATGAAGTGAATTATTAAATATCTTTGAAGAAACTCATCTAGAGGGTCTTAAGCAAGTTGAGATATAAATCTGCATTACAAAAGCTTAAGATTAAGTTGTAAAAGAAGTTTGAAGTACCATGTGTAACTACAACGTGTTGATATGAAAAGGATTGTAGAGGTGTAAGAAAATGTATCATCAATATATGCATCCTTGTATGGTTCATAGTGCAACAATGGTTTATGATCACCAAAATCTAGGTTTTAGAAGAAGTTACAACACCAAAAGGAACATAGCCATCAATCTCAGTGGAATTTGATGGAACCCTCAAAAAATTTCTTGTCCCATTTTAAACCATTATGAAATTTGGATGTAGGGTTGTTATCTGAGGGTTTAGGGTTTTATTCATTATGAGTGCTTACAATGTTCTATTTGGTCATTGACTCTTTATTACCCATTGCTAGTAATTTTAAAAACATCTTATGTCATTCACTATCATCTGGTAACTAGTCCCTCACGTCTAAGTTTGGATCTTTTATTTTATGAAGATTAAGGGATCATTGTGGCCTTTACATCCTTCAAATTTCATGATTTGAAAATTATTAAGCCTATTATTCTCATATCATCCTAGAGAGTCCCCTCTTTTAAGAAAAACTTAAGTGCATGTTCTCAAAGTTTCCACTTAAGTCCCAATGGCCCTCATAGCTATATCACTCATCGTTGATTTGTTCACAATCACACACCTTGAATTAGCGACGAGTGATGGAATGATGTTTTCCTCGACATCACTCATCGCTAATGGCTTTTGAGCCTTCAAAATTGTAATAGCGATGAGCGATGCTTCAGGAATTTTGATCTTATCGTTCATCATGGATGGTCATAAGATAAAGTTTTTGGATCAATGATGAGCGATGTGATGTAATTTATTTTATATAGCATGATTGTGGACATATTTTAAATATAAAACCCACATTAACAATACACAATGGACACTATGAACATTGTAAATCCTCTCATCACTAATTTCTTGCATAATGTATGAGGAGAATTAGAAATGAGCGATGACCTTATGGTATATCACTCATCGAGAATTCATTTTAAAACTTGAGTTCTGAATTGGTGGCAGGTGATGGTATTCTCTAAAGGTTTTTCTTTCACTAATTTGATATGATCCTATGAGCAATGTCTTTTGTGCCTTTTATTTTATGCAGGTGTATGTGTCTAAAATTAATTCCTCCAAAACATATCCCATCACCGATAGGAACCTAAGTGTAAAGTTTGAATTAGTGATACATGATGGAGGGACAAATGTGACCAGAGGACAAACCACATAACTAAGGGATAAATACCATCATGGGGATGTTTACATCATTGATGAGGCCAATGAAGGACCAGATGCATTTGCAATAAGAGATCGCTATTGATGGATCAGGCAATGTGGTAGGATCCTGAGGACTTAGCATAAAGAAATAAGAAATCAGTGAGAGGATTGAGGAATCGTTGATGAAGTTTTTCAAAATAGGATTATCCAATGGACTGAAAATCATCACCTAAATTATTTCATGGCTAATTACACCCTAAAACTTGGGCAAGATCAGCGATGAAGCGATGAAACGTATAAGGAAAGTTTCTCTTTGATAATAACTAAATTTGTGTTGGATATTGCTGATATGTGGTTGTCATTGATGTCAACACTATTGGAATTAATATCCTTAAGGCTGTATATGTCGAGGATATTGAGAAAATTGTAATAAAATAAGTTGTAGGTTGTTAGTGATGTAGTGAATTTTAGTCTGTTGGCTAGTTCAATATGTTGATGATAATAGGTTGTGGATTAAAGGGTTTTTTTTTAAGTATATCTAGTTTATCCACATCAAGTTTTAGAGATTTGCATGAAGATTTGATCGAGTTATGAGTGTCTATATTTTGGCAATTTTTTTGTTGCTTCAGTTGGTGTTCCTAATAGAGGATGATGTGATTCTAGTAAGATGAGTTGTTGTGGATACTTCTATGGTGATTCATGTTTCTCATGGATGTTTCTATATCATGCTCTATCCTTGTTGCACATCTGCATTGATCGTTTTGCTCACAATCAGTGATTTTCCTTTATGAGTATGTGTAGGATCATGATGGGACAAAAAGTGGCAATATGATGGGCATGTGGCTGACAACTTTGTTTTTACCCAAAATTGTTGAAAATATAATGGTTTTTAAAGGAGATTCTCAGCTTTCCACCAATATAAATTATTCTTTACTTTGAATTTAATAAGTAATTATTATTCATTTTCTATTCAAATTACGACTAAATTCCTAATTGATAGACTAATTGAAAAACATCTATAGCCTTCAAACGGTATCACATTTTTTGAATCCAAAACATGCGTAAGATTCTATGCTTTGCATACTATAGGCTTAAAAAAATAAAAATTGAATTTCATGAAGTTTTGACCAAGTTAAGGTGGTAAGACATACTAGTTTTTAATATTTTTTAAAAGTTGTAATAAAAAAATTATAATTCATTGTTTACTTGGAAAAAAATTACAAAAAAGTATGCATCACATTGGGAAATGAGTCATCTACTTATATCTAAAATATTATACAAAAATATTATCATTTTATTGTGGTTAGGGTGGTTAGACAAATACCTACTTCTTATTTTTTCCCTGAAATTTAAGTACTACTCCATTGAAATTTCAAATTTTCACCAAATAGATTTTTTTTAAACAAACCTAGTAGTTTAGAAACTACATTCAATTTGCTACAAATTCTATTCTTACATATTTTTGAAATAATATAGATAACTTATTCAAACTTTTACGTCAAGTTGCCTAACTTAATTTTTCTGAGTTTTTTGCCACTTAAGGGCCTATTTTTTCCATGATGATCCTACACATACCCTTGCATGTTCAGTTTTTTCATGGTCATGTCCAACACAGTGATTGTAGCGTGTTGTGGATCTTTGATGAATGATTTTTTAAAGTGTTTTGTGTTTGAGGATGTTGTTTTGGGTCTTCACTATGTTGTGGCTAACATTGGTTGATTTGCATTGATAATTATTTATTGAATTGGGATGATAATTTGTACACATTTTATATTTTGTTGAAGCCGACATGTAGTTGATCTAATTCATAGTTGCGGATATATATGAGTGATTGTTTATTTCATTTGAAGGTATCAGATGTGCAAATAATTTCCTAATCATTCGAAGGAAGAAGCATAGTGTGAAGAAGTGTTCATGTGCTTAACCGAAACTGTAATTAGGCATTAGCGGATGCTATTTTCTCAGTTCAAAATCATGCAGATGTAATCTAAATTCTTTTGTAAGACAATGTGTCTTCGTTTGGGCAGTAAGCCTTTTTGTATTTGAGCAGTGAGCTCTAGGGAGTGTTTCTCAATGCATGTGAATTCCCATTTATAATTATTTTATACTATTAAAAGGGTATAATCTTGTGGATTAACCTCCATCGTGGTTTTTCCCCTAATAGGGTTTCCACATAAAAAAATATTGGTGTTATGTGTGTTTCTGATGTGGTCATGGTTTATGCTTTCATGTTTATATATCACATCTAAGAATAAGTTTAATTTGTATAATTTTTATGACAACTAATTAACCCCCCCTCTTAGTTGCCTACCCATGTGTTGCCAACAATTAGTATTAGAGCAAGTTCCTCAAAATAATTTTAATAGCTTGAGGCAATCTGAGATGGAAACATATAAGGATAGTCTAAGATTTTATGGAACAAATTATTCTTTGTGGAAGACTCGAATGGAGTGTCATCTGAGATGCATTGGTGAACCTTATTGGAATATTACAAAGAATAGGTATTGTTGATGTGTTTTTTATGCACTTCTCAACACAAGCAGTGCGTAGGTGCACTACCTCTCTTGAAATACAATCTTCCACAATTAGATTGCAAAACACTATCCCAAGGTCTCTAATGTCAGGTCTTGACAGTGCTTGGAATATCTCAGTTGTTTGATGTGATTTGCTGGAATCACAAGGAGGACTTATGGATGAGTTACAAAGCATGGGAAGTTGAGTCTTGAAATGGAGTTCCTAAAATGGAGAAGTTGTTGTGCATTTGCTATAGGTTCAAACAACAGTCTTGAACTCCATTTTTATCATTGGATTTAGCTTTGCAATGTGCAATGAACCTTTCCTAAGGTACTTATTAAAAAAAAGGAAAAAATTTAGGGAAGAGAGAAGGTTCTTGGATCTGAAACTATGAATGAACAGTGATCATAAAGGCTGCTACAGTAGAAAAACTCCCCTAAAACTAAGTTTTGCTTGACCAAGAGAACCTATAGCTACACAAAACTAGTGTAATCTCCTAAGGTCTGTTGATTTTCAAATTGCACATGCACATCATGAACATGCAATTGAATTAAGTTATAGCAATGGAATAAAGGAGCCCAGGCTAACTTTACATAGTAGTTTTCCATCAACAAGTGCTAAAATTATGGGCTAAAAGTTCATCAAATACCAAAAAAATAATTTCCATTATCACTTCCATTCAAGAAACTAACACTAAAACTAACATGAAAGGTAGAACCATGCATGTAAAATGAGAAAAATCAAAGAGAACATCCATAAAATCATGCAATGTTGTCTTTTATTGATGCAAATGTTTTTCACACTAGCTCTCCAACCCTTACAAATGAGGGGAAAGCCCCTATTTATAGTTTTCCAAAGCCCAAATGAATGGCTAGGATCAATTTGCAATGAATGGCCCAGATTCAATTACATTAGGGTTTCACCTACCCCACAATATTCAACAATTTTAAAATACATCTTTGTCTTTTCCCTGTTTTGTCATCTAGTGCCCAGGTGCTGTAGCAATTTCATCATTTAGTTGACTACCTTTTACTGTAGCTGAAACTGCCTAAAAGTTTCGTTCTTACTTGATGTGTTTGTAGTGTTCTTCCTTGGATCAAATGAGCTCATCAACTATTGGCATCAATTGATTGGTTGCCCCTAATTCGGGTGGATAGCTCCCTTATGTTTTCTTCAAGGCCACCCCCTTGCATTTTTGTCCTTGACTCCTTGGCACAAGCCTTCTTCTAATGCTAGCTTTGTTGATGGGTGCTATGAGGAAAGGTGGGCATGAAACAAATGGTGACAGGAGCTATCTGCATTGCTTGTTCAGCTTTCTCGATGGGTCTCCTAATGGACCTGTAGTAGGCTTCTTGAATCCTGCATACATGAAGTGTCGTAAGTGCTTTCATACACAAGTTAAGGAAAATGTTAATCAAATCTTGCAAAATCCTTGTTAGATCCATCCATGGATCATCAAAAGATTATAATATTCATATTTGGAGCTCATTTAGATCATAAACATTAATGCGGGCCCAAGGGGGCAGACAACAAACAAGGGATAGCAAACCAGAAGAGAGGTTCCCAGACCCCACAAAACATAGAAAAACTGAGATTTTTCAATTATAGCACATGGGAAAAGGGGAAGGAAGAATGCCTAGAAAAACTTCCTCAAGATTGGACCCATTTCAAAAAAAGTGGAAGTTCAAAATGGCCATGGAGGGGCAGAGTCCCAGAAACGGCCACGGAGGGGCCGGGCTCTGGAGGCTGGGCTGTCAAGGCCCCATAGATGTTCAAAATGACCAAAGAGGGACGGACTCTCGGAAATGACCACAGAGGGGCCGGGCTCCAGAGGCCGAGCAGCTGGGGCTCCACAGATGTTCCAAAATAGCCAAAGGGGGATGAAGCTCTGAAACCACTGAAAATTAACAGAACATTGACAAAAACATGGCAATTCACTTAAGCACCACAAACACATCCCAAATTCACCAAAAAGTTATCTTCAAAGTAAAAAATGTGGAAACTGGACCTGCAGGGGTCCACGGATGTTTCCAAAATAGCCAAAGAGGGATGAAGCTCCAGAACCACCAAAACTTAATGGAACATTGAAAAAACCTTGGCAATTCACTTAGGCACCACAAACACATTCCAGATCCACCAAAAATTTATCCCCAAAGTCAAAAATGTGGAAACCAGACCGGTAAGGGTCAACAGATGTTTCAAAAATAGTCAAAGAGGGACAGAGTCCCAGAAACGGCCACAGAGGGGCCGAGCTTCGGAGGTTGGGTCTCCGGGGATCCACGGATGTTCCAAAATAGCCAAAGGGGGACGAAGTTTCGAAAATGGCCATAGAGGGGCCAGGCTCCAGAGGCCAGACCGCAGGGGCTCCACGGATGTTCCAAAATAGCCAAAGGGGGACAGAGTCCCAAAAACGGCCACGGAGGGGCCGAGCTCTAGAGGCCGGGCCACCGGGGCTCCACAGATGTTCCAAAATAGCCAAAGGGGGACGAAGCTTTGAAACCACTGAAACTTAACCGAATTTTACCAAAACTTAACCAAATGTTAGTACCAAAACTTTGGCAGTTCACTTAGGGAATGCAAACACATCCCAAATCCACCAAAAAGTTAGCTTCAAAGTCAAAAATGTGGAAACTGGACCGACGGGGGTCCACAAATGTTTCTAAATAGCTAAAGAGGAAGGGAATTCCAAAGGGAAAGCTTTGAAACCATCTAAACTTTACAGAATATTGATGAAACTTTGGTAGTTCACTTAGGGACCCCAAACATATCCCAAATCCACCAAAAAGTTAGCTTCAAAGTCAAAAATGTGGAAACCGGACCGACAGGGGTCCACAGATGTTTCCAAAATAGCCAAAGAGGAAGAGAATTCAAGAGGGAAAGCTCTGAAACCATCTAAACTTTACGGACCATTGACAAAACTTTGGCAGTTCACTTAGGGACCCCAAACACATCCCAAATCCTCCAAAAAGTTAGCCCCAAAGTCAAAAGTGTGGAAACTGGACTGACGGGGGTCCACAAATGTTTCGAAAACAATAGGAACAAGACAAAAGGTAGAAAGGGGATGGGAAACTTTATTTCTCCACGGATTTGAATACCCTAAGTAGGTGAATTTGGTAAGGGGAATTTGATCGTTTGATGGCACATGACCAATTTGGGCTTGGAAAATGGGGCACACAAAACAAGACAAGAGCAAAGCATCTTGTCACTGCCTACGGTGGGACATGTGTGTAAAACATGCACAACAAATGGCAACTCGCTGGGGAAATGCTCCAGAGCATTTTGATGACAAACTGGAGTCACGAACCTAGAATCTTTGGTTCTTACTTTCACGCTAGGGCAAACAAACTAAACGCCCAACCAAAGGATCAAAACCACTAGCCAACCCAACCTTCAGTATGCTAAAAATCCAAGTGTGTGCAGTTGTGTTAATTCTCATCCTTCAGTTGCTATAGGAACCCAAGCTCTGTCAAGTTAAGCTACGTAGTTTATTCTAACTCCAAAAGTATTCGGGACATTGCCTCGCTACCAGTCAGGCATCCATAGCCCTGACAAGGTTGTCATTGTGATTCTCTTAAACATTGCTCTACTGCCAGCTGGGCGTCCATAGCCCTGGTAGAGTTGCTCGAATACCCCTAAAAAGTTGAATTTTCTCTTTCTTTTAATTTTCAATGTTTTCTTTATTTCTCTTTTTTCTCTTTTCAGCTCTTTTATTTCAACCTACAAGCATTGAAGCTCACACTCAGGGCTGAGAATCACAATGGTGTTGAAGCATATTTTTAGATTTTTCACTTAACTAGACTTCACAAAAGGCCCTACAGTGACCATCAGATTCTTAAGATGTGTAAGAGCTGTAAGATTTTAGAATATGTCAGCATCAGACTAAACCAACAACTTATCCTCTTTAAATCAAACACCCAGATCACTCGACACTAACAGAAGACCTTCACCATCTACTCTGAAGATTTGATTAGAGTTTGACAAAGAGATACGTAGAACAACCCTAGGTGATAAGTATGGTTGTTGTGCGCACAGATGTACCCAGCTAAAAGTAGATGGACCCTGAGCAAAGCAGCAGCAAAGCAAAAGAAAACAAAAAAAAACAACCTACAAAGCGAGCAACCTACATCAAACCAACTAACCTAAGGAAAGAAGGAAAGAAGAGTATTTACAGGAAACCTATACTACTCAAAACGGGCTATGTACAAAGATATTTACAAAGCAATATCTTCAGGAAGGGCAAGCCAACATTAACGTTCATTGGATTTTGTAATGCATGCACAAGCAAATGGGTAATTTTTATCATTCTTAACCATGCAAAATTATATTTATATTCTAAATGAAGAAATTCAATGTTGCAGCACTCAAGTTCAACCATGTCATCATGAAAAATCAACAATTGAGGAGGCTCGTTGAACCAATGGTTAATCCATAAACATGTTTGTTTCCCCTCATTCCCATAATCATAACAATAAGTGCAATTATGAGAAATAATAGGGGAAAGGAAGGATAGAACCTAGATGTCATCACATGGAGGTAGCAGTGTTAGACAGTCGAGAGCAAGCACAACATCATTGATAGTTGCATTGGTAGCCTCGAGTGGATGCGGTGGAGGGTACAACACTTCAGATATTAAGCTTGCATAAGGATGGGAGGATGGTGCAACAAACAACTCTTTCAATCTACCAATGGGATCTACAGCCCCGATTGGTAGTTCTTCAAAAAGAAATACTTCTCCACATTGATCATCTGCAAACTTGGGATCCACTTGGTTGTTGTCCTCAGATGACAGTATGTTGTCTCGTCTCCTTCTCCAAGTATCAGCCTCCTTTTCATGATGTTCAGTGTCATGGGATGATGACATACATGAATCTATCCTATTGTAGCCATCTGAATATGAGGGAGGATCAACAACGATCATGGCGGAAGGGATCCAAGTTGTATCTCAAAGTTGGTCAATTCTGTCATACTTGTTGGAAGCCATCAAAACACCCCCACCTTTGTCTTCTTCCCTTTGTTGTTCATGCATCTCATTATGACATTCACTCATTTCCTCTTGCTCACTATCATTGTAAATGGAGAAGGAGCTCTTCTCCCAATCTGAAAACTCTAGTGCATCACTATTCGGGGGCTCAAGGAGTATGTATTCATCGATACCATCTTCTAGGATGTGCTCTTCCTCGGCATGAGCATACCTCCGTAGTGCAGCTCCCAATGGAAAGAAGTCATCAATCAATGGTACCTCATCAAGGGGACCAAAATTCACTATGCAATTTCCCTCCAAAGACTCACCAAAAAGCCCACCATCCATGGAACACAACTGCTCTTCAAGAGGAAGAACTTCTTGATGACTGGTGGACAACATTCCCACTTGATCTACTTCATCACTCAAATGTCTGAGACTGTATTGTTGTCCTTCTTCTATTGCTGCCCCAACATCCTCTTGAGGCCCACCTTCAGCTGATCCATCACTTAGTTCAGGCTCTTGGTCTTCTACTTCGATCCAGGCAGCAAGTAGAGGAGGCCGGGCACTTGGTTGCTCCACTTGTCCTCTAACTTGTTTGATAGCCTCTTTGCACAACTCACATGAAAACTCAGAGTGTGATGAATCATGAAGTCTACACCAATTCAGCAGTAGTAGTACCTCCAAATCCACTTGGTATGTCAGCTCTGACCAATCCTTTTCCAACCTAGAGACAAGCTGGTCATATCTCTCCATGATTGGGTCATCATCGTCACTTGAAAAAGAAGCTTGATGGTAGAAAGTCGTGGCGAGCGGTTGTTCCCACTCTAAAATTTCATTTTCAGATTCTCGATTGCTGTCATTGACAAAGGAGAAGCCTTCCAGTCTAATTTCACTTATACTCTCATTATCATCTTTTGTTGCTCCAAGGTTGTCATCCCTTTCCTCTTTCTAATTTTCAGCATCTAAGCTAGTTGTCATAACATCCATGGTTGCAGACTTCATTGGTTCATCGTCACCTACCAATTGCTCTTCTTCTGGAGTGGAGGACTGCCCTTGATTGGTGGAGGGAATGACTTCTAAATTAGTTTCAATTAGATTTTCACTAGGGCACCTTGTTGTCCTAATGAAATCTACCTCTTCCTCCTAGTTTTCAACTTCAATGTCTACTGCTCCAACATCAACTTGTATCAAATTTCTTGGTTCATCCTTACTTTGTTGTCCTCCAGATGTTGACAACTCTTTTACCTCATGAGATAACTTCTCCTCATTGGGAGTTGGCTATTCCAACCTATTCGAACAACCCTTGGCTTGAGCAATGATGTTGTCACATGATGGACACATAAATTCTAAATGTGGTGCATTGTGAAATCTACACCAACTTTCAATTAGTACTTCCTCCAATCTTGGTCCATCCTTGCTGCTCAAATGTTCTTGGATCAGTTCTTTGAATGCTTTGGCTGCCATGGTTGTCAACTCTTCCTTTGGGTCTTCGAGAGCCAAGGGTTGGTATATTTCCCAAAAGGGAATTTCTCTTTGCAAGACCTTTTTGATTCTATTCAAGAATGTGAGACATCCCAACTCGTTGTGCCTGCGAGTGTAATGGATCTGACATCTATCCGCCAATGAAAATTGTTGCAATGGCTTCTTCAATCTCTTGTTCAAATCTGTATGCAGTTGAGTGATGTCAATTTGTGCATGCTGCTCCATTTTGACCCCGCTTCTACTCGCCTTCAAATTTTTTGATTTTTAACATTAAAAGAGATCTCCCTATCTCAGATTTCTTGTTTGAAAGTGCTTTTTTTGATTTCCAACTTTTAGCTTTGTAGCCTCAACATGTCATGCCCTCCTTCTAGCTCCAGTTATATTGATGTTTTTTTTATGCACTTCTCAACACAGGCAGTGCGTAGGTGCACTACCTCTCTTGAAAGACAATCTTCCACAATCAGATTGTAGGACACTATCCCAAGGTCTCTAATGTCAGGTCTTGACAGTGCTTGGAATATCTCAGTTGTTTGATGTGTTTTTTTGGAATCACAAGGCAGACTTACGGATGAGTTACAAAGCATGGGAAGTTGGGTCTTGAAATGGAGTTCCTAAAATGGGGAAGTTGTTATGTGTTTGCTGTAGGTTCAAACAGCAGTCTCAAACTCCATTTTTACCATTGGATTTAGCTTTACAATGTGCAATAAACCTTTCCTAAGGTACTTATTAAAAAAAAAAAAGGTAGGGAAGAGAGAAGGTTCCTACGCCTGCAACTAACTATAAACAGTGATAACAGAGTTCTTGCAATGGACAACTTCCTAGAAACAATATTCCACTTAACCAAAAATCTCACAGTCTCATAGAATTTGTGCTATGTTCTAAGGTCTACAAATATTTCATCTTTCATTCACCATGTGCATGCACGAACAAAGATGAAAATGTGGAGAAGCTTTGAATTTAAGCCCAAACTAACTTTACACAGCTATTTACCATCAGCAAACAACAAAAAGTATGGACTAAGAGGGCATCTACACTACAGGAATTTTCACAACCACAGAACAACATTTCTAAAATATATCAAAGCAAGAATACAACTAACTAGAGCAGCAATATGAATCTAAGTCAGGCATCTAACAATGGAGGTTGAATCAAGTAACATGTGAAAAACTCAGAAAATGCACCAAGTCAGTGTATCTTCATTATAAATTTTTGCAGCATGTCTTTTTAACAACTCAACTCTCTTTGCAAATGAGAGGAGAGCCCTATTTATAGTGCCCCAAAACTCAAATGAATGGCCAATATTAATTCTCAATGTGTGGCCAAGATTCATTACAAAACAGGGTTTCACCAACCCTCAACATATTACAATTTAAAAAATATATTTTGTCCTTTCCCTATTTCGTCATCTAGTGACGGCACTATAGCTTTTTTCCTTTTGTTGATTGTTGTTTTACTGTACCTACTCCTTGGGGACCTCTTCACTACCAAGAGGGTTGTTTTCTTTCTTTTTTGATGCTATATATTCTATGAACTTTAGGATGACCGATTGGAGCTTGTCTACCTCACTAATCTCATACCACAGCATTTGGTAGCTCCATTCCTTAGCATTATCTTCTAGCATTTTTCAATCCTCATCATATTTTGGGCCCTAATCCCTGAACAACTCTGATTGGTCGAAGGAATGGGCAGCAAAATTCATAAACTCCATCGTTATTTCACTAGACATCTCATCCTCCATCTTCTTTTGGAAGTAAGGTTTTACCTTCTCCAGATCCATCTGTATTGCAGGCATGTCGTACTCCGTCATTAGCTTGAGGTATCGAGCACATTCCACCTTGATTTCTTTGACCCATTCAATATCCGGATCCACCTTACTCATTATCTACTCTAGCCTTTCTACCCTGTTGTCAAAATCTCGCCGCCATACATCCATCAACCAGTGATCATCCTTGTCGAATGCAAGCTCCTTTTCCCATGTGGGTTTTGGCAACTAGAGGATGGCCTCGATCTTTGGAAAGGTGGATTCGTATGTTTTAGGGAAGTTGATGTAGAGCTTCTTCATTCCTTCCAAAGATCGTAACAAATCTAAGAACTTGTTGGCTATTCGCACAGCCCGGCTAATTCCCATGTTCCTGACGTACAAGGCCTGTCAGAACTAGCTCTCTGTAGTCTTTTCCAAGTTCTTTCTCCTTTCCATTTTATCAATTTGTTCTTTGGACAGTAGCTGGGATGCAGTCGTGGATGTGGTAGGCAAGTCATCCACTGAAGACCATTGCTGGATGTAATCCGTCAAAGTAGCTACCTGTGCTTTAAGCTCATATTTTGAGATCTTGTCCTGCTTTATCAAGTGTACCACCGTGGCCATTGACTCCTCAAGATTCCCTACCTTTTGTTCCCTGGTAGCGGTTCCTAGATCCATGGTGGAGATGTTGTAAGTTGTTCCCTCCTAGCCCACCACAGGCATTGCTATTTGCACAACTCGAGATCTAGAGGCATCCATTGTTATCCTAGATCTGACCCTTGGCCTTTTCTCTTTTTTGGTTGTAATCTATGCTCGGGCTAAGATAGCCTCTAATCTCACCCTCAGGTCCTTTAGTACAAGAGTTTTTCTTTCGAGTTTTTTCTCTAACCATTAAGGTATGGAAAAATTTCCCTTAGGTGAATCATGATCACCCTCCCCCCTCTCGGCCAAGGTTTCCATTTACTTATCATCCACGTCCCTTTCTTCCTCCTTGGCAGTATCTCCTTCTTCCTCATCGGAGTCTTGGATGAACACAAGACGTTTAATAGGAGGCTTGGTAGATAATTGTTGCAGGGGACTTTCTTTCCCTTCCATTTCCTTCCCCTCCTTTCCCTCAGTTTTTTCAACCTCATGCACATGTTCCTTGAATTTCTTAATTTTGAGGCTCTTGACAACTTGAAGCTCACCCTCAGGTTTATCTTCCTACTATTGTCCCTCTTCTTCAAGGGGCAACCTTTCTACCTTCTCCTTAGTATCTTTCAGCTGTTGGGCCATTTCTTTCTCATGGTCATCATCGAAGGTCTGCACAATGACCCTACCACCGGCACCATCTTCCTAATCTCTGCTCTCTAAGGAGCCAGTTCCTTCTTCTTCATAGGCCACCCTATCAATAGTGTGGTGTTCATACTCCGGGTGCTCGTGGTATTCATCAGCCTCCTCTTCAAAGGGATTTGAGGCCTCTTGTTCTTGCCTCTCCCACTCCTTAGAGATTAACATGGTGGCTTCCATAGCTGATGATCCTGTTGGTGGTTGTGAAGTCTTAGAAATAGCGAGGACTTGTGCAAGGGCTGCCTGAAGAGTGGGATCCATAAGGATCTGGGAAAGCTCAGAGGGGAGATTCTGCATATGTCTGGAGAGGGCCTCAAGCATGGTGGGAGGGGGTATGGTGCAACCACTATGGGTAATGGGAGTGATGTGGTGGGAAACATGGTAGCAAAGGAAGGAGTAGTCATGGAAGAGGAGGAGTCAATTACAATTACAGGCTTAGTCGAGGGCGAAGGGGAAAGATGGACAGATATGTCCACTATCGGCGAGGATGTGGCGACCATAGTGAGGGAGGTAGATAATGGGGCAGCCAAAGCAGGGAGACCTAAAACAGGTTTTATTTAACCAGTATCTTTTGCTTCTTCTTCTCAGATTAAGGGCTACTTTGTGTTGCCTTATGTTTGCTTAAGCCTCTTAAAAGGTGAGCCCCCCAAATCTTTCCTTGTATAAACCTTGGAGTTAGGAGACTGCTCTGTTTATGTCTCTTTCCTCTTCTTGGATCTGGTAACTGAAGGAGACTTAGATGTCCCATCCATTGAAGTGGTGGCAACAACATCTTCCATGGCACTTGGTTCACTCTTGAGTCCTTTATACATTAGGACCACCCCTTGTTTTAATCGGGCCACCCGTCCATCAACCCACTCCTTGGTACAAGCTAAGATTGGCTTGGTTATAATATCAAGGTCATCGACCTCCTACTCGTCCCAATCAACTATTGGTATTGGAAAATTGGCGACTGTGGGGTACCTGGGGTCCATTATGGTGCTCTCGTCCTCTTTGACTTGGTCTGGTATGGGAAATGGTTGCACCTTCCTTACAAAATGTGCAGTCATCTGCATATAGTGCCTTGCACATACTTCTTTATCATCCTAGAAATCCCCCCAAAAGTCTTTGATGTGGTGCAGATGAGTGAACCCCAGTCCCAGTACATTCCTTACATGCCCATATGGGTCCATTCGTGCGTGAGCAGTGTGTAGATGAAAATGGTTATCTTTCAGTTCTTTCTCGGAGTTACCAGTGCACTGGGAAGTTTGTAGTTTATACATGCCTTGGCCAAGAGTCATGGGATAATTGATCCCTACTATGTGTTTGCCACTAAAGATCGCCTGTATGTGCTAGAGCTACTGAGAAAGCTCCAATAGGATGATTCGGTCATTGGGGTATCGAGGCAGCTTGTTTGGCCTTTCGGTGAAGCCTTGGGAATGGATGTATGTGAACTTCGAATATTGGATGAAGAGGAAGGCGTGCTACTTTAAGAATGACTGGGCGCTGTGGGAAACCCTCCTCTCAAAATCCCCAGCAATCATTATGATGATATGGCCAATAAAGGCATCATTTACCCTGTAATATTCCTTCTTGAAGTTTTGGTACTGGAGCTGGGGGTATCTATCATAGGCCTTTAGTCTTCGACCCTACTTCCCATCAAGTGCCAAAAACAACCCGTTGTATTGTCTCTGATCTGCCAAGGAGTAGATGAGATATGAAGTCATGTAGAACATGGAACTCTTCTTGACATTGACGAACTGCTCATGGAAGCAGTCGCTTATTATACCTCCCTAGTAGAATGAAATCTTTGTGGTGACGTCCTCATTCACATGAAGGATCTATTCAATGAAGTATACCATCCATTCTTGAAAGAAGGCAGTCATAGGGAGTCCCATTACCCTACTTAGCATTGTGACCAAGTCGTGGTAATCTTTATGGAAGTCATTGCGGAAGACTAGTTCGTGAGGAACCTTCGCAGTGCTGCCCCATTTTTCTTTAAGCCAATGTTGATTTATTAACCTTCTACATCCTGCTGGGTTGTCATTCCATGCTTCCTGGCATTCCTCTATGGTGGGTGTTTCCATTTCTTGAAAAGTGGGGATATGGAAGGTCTTTGTGATTCCTTCAGCTGACATGTCAGCGAGAATGTTACCATCCCTGTCAACAATTGTCCTCATGTCGGGTTGATATGCCTTCTGACAGGCCATGACCAATTTGGGGACTATGAGGGATGGAGGGAAACCCACAATCTTTGCAATTCCACTTTGTCTGATCAGCCTCACGATCTTGGTCGTCAGATTGACCCAGACCCTTTGTGTAAACTCATCAATATTGACATGGCTAATATTGGTATCGATGATTTCCTTCCAATATGTGGTCACCTTCGAGTGCAGGGGTTCACCCTGGAACTAGTATTTCATTTGGTCCTTTTCTTCTCTTCCTCGAGGAGTTTTGCCTGACTTCTTTCCTTTGTCCTTTTCAATGGCTACCCCCGAAGGTCCCGCACCCGATTCCATATATTCTGCAAGAAAAGGTGTAGTCAATGCAATTGATCATGAGAATCTTTATGTTAGTTGAAATCCCAAGGATAAAATCAATTTTAAATAATCTATCATGCATAATATGATACTTTTGTCTCTCGATGTCATTGTTCTTTTGATTGAGGGCTCTCAAACATTTCGGGCCTGGAGGCCCAGATTTCCCTAGCAGGAATACTATTTTGGAAAGGAAAACGGAATGGAGTGATCCGAGAGATCTTTCCTGACCGAAATTTGATGGTTTAAAAGGATTATAACAAAGAAGGATGAATTTAAGCACGTGGGTCAAGATTAGATTTCAAATTTGAGCTTATTTGGATCGATTTATGAGCATCCAGAGGTACAAGGCTGAAAAGCCATCCAAAAAAGGCTGTCTACAATGCCCAAGCAGAAACAGAGTTCCAGGAGAGGAACCCTAGAGTCTGGGACCTAGTGGGTCCAAGGGTAGCCAACAGTTTTATAATTTTCAAGTAATCGAGCTCAAGTGGTCGGGATGCCATGGCGCTTTCGCCATCAGAGACAGCAGTCGTCAGATGAAAGCCTGGAGAGGGTGGCCTGGTGGACTGGATCCCGCACCTTAGTTGGACACTAGATTTTCATTGCAAGTTTCACAGTGATCAGGAAGGGGGAACCCGGAGCTTGGAAGGTCGGGGAGGATTTTCCATCTTTCAACGGCGAAGACCGGATAGAGTCCCTGATGGCAGAGCCCAGTGCGGTCGAGCACATTTGGAATTAATGTCAGATTCCCAGTGGCATACAAAAGCCCAAGGACCGAGAGGCAAAAGGCCGCTGAAGATTTTCTATTTAGAAATCTGTCTTGTATATGGACGAATGAGAAGAGGACGGGACCCAAATGGTGGAGTTCTGCTAGAAGTTCAAAGTTTACGGATGGCAGAATCTGAACAAAGTTTCGAAGGGCGGGACCTGGGAACCTCGAGGGCGCTTGGTAAATATGAAATGTCGATGGCGAAAGGAAAGGCGGGCCCTGAGGCATGGGCGGATGGGATAACTTCGCTATCAGAGACCGGTGGGAGCGTGATGGACTCCCGGATGTGGAAGCTCGAAGGCCCGGGCCCGGGAGGTCAAAATGGAGTTTTCCTTCAAAACCTGAGTTAGTGACACCAGACGGCGTGCCGCAGGTGGATGCCGGAAGTTTCAAGCCTAAGGGATTGAGGAGCCATTTCAAAATTTTAGTTATTTCGTTAAGTTATGATTGGCGAAGGGAGTGTCTAGGCCCGGTAGAGGTGAATGCCCCTGTGCAAAGAATGCTCACGTGGGAGACAAGTTCTGAATCGAGTGCAGGGTCAATTACAAAGTTTTTCTTGAATTTGAGGATGTGGGTTTTGTTCGTTGTGTCATGTTTTAACATTCACATGTCCTTTTAATCGTTGTTGTTCATTTTAAGCTTTAAAAATCATGAAAACATTGCTCGGGAGGGTGGATGGAAAACCTACCTCGAACACGCAATGTGGCAAGGTGTGAAATTGACTAACGGTCAGCAAGGTGATGGCAGCAGGTGCGAATGTGAAGGTCGCGAAGACAGAGGACTCCCCTCTGGAAAGCTTTCAACCTCTCTCTGCAACACTGACAAGTGAGAATAATAGGTTTGGGCAAGATATTTATACCCCTACTGCCATTAATGGTCACATTAAATGCATGTATGATGGACATATTGGGTTGGTGAATTCAAATCCATGGACGGCGGCGGGATGTCTGGAGTCTAGCGGCCGGGAAGACACGGGATGGGGACCATTTGGAAAATTCAGCTTGAAGGTCACCGATGGCAAAGAGGAAGCCAAGGCCCAGAGGGCGGAGTTCCAAAAGCGGAAGTCTGGGGTCTCAGGCTCGGCAGGTCCAAAAGCAACCGAAACTTCATAAATTGCCATCGAACGGAGAATAGGGGTCCGGGTTCCAAGGTCTAGGAAGATGCAACCCATTTGTTGTCGGGAACAGTTGACACAATAGTGAAACCCAACCAGGGAAACTTGAAGGGGCGGGCCTGACCGAGTCCAAGGCTACTAGCAAAGGCAAACTACCAGAGAGACCCCGCAAGGTGCCAGAACTTGATACAATTAAAAGGGAGCAATATGGTCAACTTATGATGAGACTTCGAATGTACGCTAACCACCCGGGATGCCAAAACGGGGCACACAAAATGAGGCAGCAACAAAAATGACCTGGCAAGGTGAAAGAAAAAGAGGGTCCCTGTTCTGAATGAGGCGTGTGTGTTGAGGGCACAACAGGTATATCATCCCATAGAATGCTCCTTCTACTATTGTTGAAATTAAGGATGTCAAGTACATTAGCAGGGCTAAGGGAGCATTGTTGAGTGCTCTTACTGATTCAGAGATATCAAATGTAATGGATCTGAAGACTACTTATGAGATTTGGAAAAAGTTGGAAACTTTGTATGAAGGTGATGCTCATGTGAAGATTGCTAAGCTGTAAAGCCTAAAAGGGAAATATGAAATGTTAAGAATGGGTTATGATGAGAAGATTACTTCTTTTATGTAGAGAGTGAATGAACATGTTTGTAGTATCAGATGTGCTAGTGGAGCATTGGAAGAATCAAATATTGTTGCTAAAGTGCTCAGATCCTTGTCTACTGCAAACAAAGCCAAACTACTACTATTGAAGAGATCCAAACTGTGACAAATGTAACCAAAGACATGTTGATTGGTAAGCTTACTACTTTTGAGTTAAGTGAGTTTGCTGATTCTCTTCCTAAGATAGAGTCTACATTCAAAACTACTATCTCCAAAAAGATAAGTAGAGATATGATCCAAGAGAAAGTTCTAGAAAAATGTTCAAGTATGAGGAGGAAATGAGAGAGATTGAAGAAGAAGAGAGAAAACTAGATGAGCTTGAAGACTTATTGTCCAGAGGGAATCCAAAGGATAAGTTAAGTATAAAGGGAAATTTCCTAAAAAATGTTTTTCTTGCAATAAGATAGGTCATTTTGCATCAAGGTGTCTAGAAAGAGTTCCTAAGCCAAGACCTAACAAGCCTAGATTTAAAAGAAAGTGTTATTATGTTGTTGATGAAGGTGTAACATATGATGAATCTAATAAAGGGAATGTAAGTGAGGATGAATGGGTATTTATTACTATCAAGGAAAATGATCTAGCCCCTACTAAATCTACTAGTTTCACAAATGTGGAGAAAGCCCTAGTGGCCAGAGTTGAAGAAAAATATGAATGGGTGATTGATAGTGGATGCTCTCATCACATGAAAGGTGATAAAAGTAAGTTTGTGAGCTTGGAAAAGTATGATGGTGGTGTTGTAAGATTTGGTGATGACAAAGCTAGTGTAATACATGGAAAAGGATCCATTTCTCTTGATGGTAAGCATAATATTGATGATGTCCTATATGTGGAAGGTTTGAAGCATAATATCTTAAGTGTTGGACAAATGGTTGAAAGGGGATGCAATATTCAATTCAAGGATGGAAAGTGTAGAATATTGGGGAGTTTCAAAAATGTGATTGCTTTTGGTACAAAAATAAAAGGTAATATCTTTCATCTAAATGCTGCTAGTAAAAGTTTTATGATTACTTAAGTTGATGAAAGTTGGTTGTGGCATAGGAGAATGTGTCAACTAATATTTGATAATATTATCAAGATAAGTTCTACTCGGGCTGTGAGAGATCTTCCTAAGTTGATAAAACCTACTAATTTCATATGCAAGGAATGTCAGTTAGGGAAGAAAACTAGAATTTCATTTCGGAGCAAACAACATTGTTCAAATGAATTGTTGGAACTTGTGCATACTGACTTGTCTGGTCCTTCTAGAATTAGAATTTTACAAGGATGCAGGTATTTCATGTTACTTATTTACGATTATTCTAGAATGATTTGGGTTTCTTTCTTAAGGGAAAAATTTGAAGCTCTGGAGAAAGTCGATATTTTTAAGGTTGTGGTTGAGATAGAGATAGTTTTGAAGATTAAATGTCTGAGATCAAATAGAGGTGGTGAATTCACTTCCAGTGAGTTTAATAATATTTTTGAAGAGCATGGAATAAAGAGACAATTATTTTCCCCGTGAACCCCTCAACAAAATGGAGCTATTAAAAGAAAGAACAAGACAATTCAAGATGCTTCTAGGACTATGATGCTAGAAGGAAATGTTCCTCATATCTATTGGAGAGAACCTGTGAATATTGTTGTTTACACACTCAACCAGGTACAAGTCAAAGGTGATATTGGTAAGACTCCTTATGAGCTATGGTATGGTCATATGCCTAATTTTAGATACTTCAAAATCTTTAGGAGTAAATGCTTTATCAAAAGAAATGAAGATATAGGAAATTTTAATGCTAGAAGTGATGAAGGAATCTTTCTTGGTTATTCTACTAAAAGTAAGGCCTATCGGTGCTACAATAAGAGATTGAGGAAAGTAATTGAAAGTGCTAATGTCAAGGTTGGTGAAGACATAGTTAGACCATCTAGAACTTGTGGATATGATTCAGATGATCTAAATGATAGTTTAGATAAAGGAAAGAAAGTCCAAACTTCAATTCAAGTTTAGATCATTCTAGTGAATCAGGAAAATCAAGAGGAACTAGTGAAAGTGTAGAAGTGATATCACAAGAGCTTGAAATTCAAGAACATCCTAAGACTCCAAGGTATGTAAGACTAAATCATTCAGAAGATCAAATTATAGGTGATAAGAAAAAAGGTGTTCAAACTAGGAGAAGAATTGCAAAAGAATACTATTTGATTTCAAAGACTTAGACTAATAGAGTCAATGAAGCATGCAAAGATGAACATTGGTTGGAAGCAATGAAAGAGGAACTACTGCAAATTTAGAAGAAATATACATTGATTCTTGTTCCTAGACCTAAGGACAAAAATGTAATTGGAAATAAATGAGTATTTCAAAACAAACTGAATGAGCAAGGTGAAGTTGTTAGAAATAAAGCAAGACTGGTGTGTAAAGGATACTATCAGATGGAAGGAATTGACTTTGAAGAAACCTTTTCCCATGTTGCTAGGATTGAAGTTGTGAGACTATTTCTTGCTTATGTTGCTTAAAACAACTTCAAGGTTTATCAAATGGATGTCAAGTCAACATTTCTAAATAGTGAACTAGAAGAGGAAGTGTATGTTAAGCAACCTGATGGATTTCAATTGATTGATCAGGGAGATATGGGTTTTCAGTTGATGAAAGCATTGTATGGACTCAAGCAAGCCCCAAGAGCATGGTATGCTATATTGGATAAGTATTTGTTGAAGCTTGGATTTAATAAAGGTACTACTTATAGTAATATGTATTTCAATATTGATCATGATAAAGATTTGATTGATGAAGTCTTTGTTGATGATATCATTTTTGGAGGAGATGATAGTTTGTGCATGAATATTTTTGATGAGATGCAGAGTGAGTTTGATATGTCTATGATTGGAGAAATGAAATTCTTTTTGGGATTGAAAATTACTCAGCTAGATAAGGAGATCTTTGTATCTCAGTCCAAGTATGTGAAAGAATTTCTAAACAAGTTTGGTATGGAAGATTCAAATTTGGTTGGTACACCTATGGTGACCAGATGTAAGTTGACACAAGATGATGACTCTCCTAAGACAAATCAGACTAGATACAGATTGATGATTAGTGGATTGTTCTATTTGACTCATACTAGAACTGATATCATGAATGTCGTATACATTGTTGCAAGATTTCAAGCTGATCCTAAGGAATCTCATGTGATAGCTATGAAGAGGATTTTCAAGTACTTGAAGGGGATAGTTGATTTTGGCCTATGGTATCCTAAAGAAGATGTCCTTGCTTTGAGTGATTTTATTGATGGTGATTGGGTAGGAGATGTGAATAACATAAAAAGTACTAGTGGTGGTGCATTTTTCTTGGGAAAGAAGCTAATTTCATGGTCAAGTAAGAAGCAAAATGCCATTTCTTTACCAACTACAAAGGCAGAATACATTGTTGTTGCTAAAAATTGTACTCAAGTATTGTGGATGAAGAAGATGTTAAAAGATATCAAAGTTGTGTATGATGAACCTATTCCTATATTCTATGATAATTCAAGTGCAATTAACATTTCTAAGAATTTGGTGCTGCATTAGAAAACCAAGCATATATCTATCAAGTTTCACTTTTTGAGAGAGAAGGTGAGTGAAAAGGAAGTTAGGTTGGAGTATGTGCCCACTAAGGAACAAATTGCAAATATCTTTGCCAACCCCTTGCCTAAGGATACGTTTGAGTATCTTAGATGGAAGCTAGGGGTGATTACCCCTCCTAATTAAAATTAAGATGTGTTGACTTGCATCAGTCTGTGCATTTCATAGTTATATCTTGATCTGGATTGATGTTGTGGTGGCTACTACTCAGGGGGAGTAGTGAGATGTTCAGAAATGTGTTTTAAAGCTTGTGTGGAGAAAGATACACATTATCTTTTTCATATTGTGGTATGTTGTTGATATGTATCTTTTTCATTGATGTCAAAAGGGGAGAAGAGTCATATGAAAAAACTATGAATTATCTAGGGAGAAGAGTCATGTGAAAGAGTTGAGCAGAAAAGAGTCAAAATCTAAGGGGGAGAAAGTGTTGAGAGAATGTTACCATGATGGTGTTTTTCAAATCATGTGTTGCCATCAATGAAAAAGCGGGAGATTTTTGGATGTTGTTGATATGTGGTTTTCATTGATGTCAACACTATTGGAATTAATGTCCTTAAGGTTGTATATGTCAAGGATATTGAGAAAATTGTAATAAGATAAGTTACAGGTTGGCAGTGATGTAGTGAAGTTCAGTATGTTGGCTAGCTCAGTATGTTGATGATAAGAGGTTGTAGATTAAAGGGTTTGTTTCCAAGTATATCTAGTTTATCTGTGTTATGTTTCAAAGATCTGTATGAATATTTGATCAAGTTATGAGCGTCTATGTTTTGATAATTTTTATGTTGCTGTGAGAAGGGGTTAGAAAATCAAATAGAATAGATAAAGTGACAACCAACACTTCTAAACTATTAACCTCATCCAAACAAGAGAATACAAACAAATGGAGATTTCAAAATGCAAGCAAATAAAATAAAACACTCCCCATAGTGTAGTTGATTCCTTCTCTTGCTCTCCTTCTTCTTGTTATGCAACTTTGCCCTTAGATTTTTTGAAATACATGTGCAAAACCTACAAATGGTAGCAAGAAAGTTGGAGAAGAATAGTTGTTCAGCTGAAAAATGGAGATGGAAGGTTGCTTTTATAGACAACCATTTGAATGGACGGTTGAGATTAATCTTCTAGAAAGATTCCAAGATCAATGGATGGGAATGTATGAGAGGGATGTTACGAAATGGATGGTTGAGATTAAGTCTTAAAAAAGATGCCAAGATCAATGGTCCAGAATTGATGCACCAAGAATATGCTATTCTTGGAGGAATCATGACAGGAAGACATGCAAAGACATGTAGGCCATAATAGACATGCAGGCTAGGATAGGCATGCAAGGACATGCAGGGACATGCAAGCTATGATAGGAAATGAATGTTATGATAGGGGATTATGACAGAGCATCTTTGACCAAGTGGTGCATAAATAATTTATTTTAAATTATTTATTCAAAAATGTTGGAAATGGACAAGTGGAAAATAAATAATTTATTCATATTATTTATTTGAAAATAGAAGAAATGGACAAGTGGAAAATAAATAATTTATTCAGATTATTTATTTGAAAATAGAAGAAATGGACAAGTGGAAAATAAATAATTTATTCAAATTATTTATTTGAAAAAAAATGAAAAGAGGAGCATTTAATTAAATTTATTAATTTAATTAAATGGAGAGATAGAAATTAGACCTTAAATAATTAATTTAGATTAACTATTTAATTAGGGACCATGAATAGATAAATAATTAATGGTGTAATTATTTAACTATAGCTAAAAGATGACAAAATAATTAAATAAATAATAATTTATTTAACTATTGAAGAAGAAAGAAATTAGTGACACGATTAGTTTATTTAATCGGTCAAGATAGAATAAATATTAGAAAGTGAATTAATTAAATAATTATTAAAAATTATTTAATTAATAGAGGAATATAATCAAACATAATTGAATAACTAAAATTATTATCGAAGGACGAGGATGAAGAAAAATGACACTCGAAGGCTTAGGACATTTTTATGTGTCTACATTTTGCCCCTCTTTGTCATAATGTAGCCTATCGCATTGTGACAAAGAAAAATAAGTCAAAGTCATGCCCTAATGCAAAATAAGATGAGGAAGAATGACGAGGAGGGTTATGGTATGCCCCCTCAAGAGGACAGATGGGTTCCAAGAACACGTGTGCTCTCGAAATTGATGAGAAGACTAGAAGATGAAAGACAGAAGAAATGTTAGCTTGGAAGGGGATGGATATTACCGTGGAAGAGAAGGGAGGAAGAAAATGGAAAGCTAGATGAAAAAAAAAAAGATAGGGGAACCAACTTTCATACTTACATTTTTATATTTATCATCATTGGGCAGATTATTGTAATGGCCAACAAACACCATGATATGACGTAGACCAAGGTGTACAAGGTTGTACCATCACATGAGATAAGTAGTCACAGAAAAGGATGATCATGACTCATACAAAAAGGCACATTTGCCCCAGTCTTTTTGTCATAACCAACCGCAAGAATAAAAAGACAAGAAGGACCAATCATGAAACGTCATTGCTTCTCTAAATCCTATTTCTAGGACATCCTCGAGAAACTAGCAACATGATTGCCAAAAAAGAAAAAATAAAGCCAAAACCATCATCATGATACATCGCTGCTTTTCTAAATCCTAGAGTCAGGACATCGTTGAGAAATTAGTAACATGAGTTTCAAAATACAAGAAAAACATCATGATACATTGTTGCTTCTCTAACTCCTATTATCAGGATCTCGCTGAAAAAATAGTAACATGATGAAAAATCAACAAACAAGTGCCAAGTGTTTTCCAAGTGTTTTTGGATGCCAAGTGTTTTAATGTCGAGATGCTAGGGTGTCAAGGTTTTGACGATGCCAAGATGACGAGTGTCGAAGATTGACAAATTTAGGAAGGACACATCTTAAATAATGTTGATGTCAAGAGGAGAAACCCCCAAAAGTCAAGAGGATCCCTCAAAATTCTAGGTGACAGTGATGATGCCTAGGAAGGACACATCCTAAGGCATAAATGATGGGGGTTTTTCTTCAGAAGGACACATCTAAAAGAACATTGATGTCAAGAGGAGTGATTCTTAAATGTCAAGAGGATTGCTCAAAATGTCGGATGACGATGACGATGCCTAGGAAGGACACATCCTAGGGAATGATTAAATGATGAGCTACCCTTCAGAAGGACACATCTAAAGAGTAAGCAAGATTTGACTAGCTTGACTAAGTTTGACTGAGATTGACTGATTTTGATATGCCAAGATGATTGTCATGTTCCATTGATAGATTTTTCATTCAAGTTTAAAGACTATTTCATGTGTGTGCAAAAATTGTGCAATGAACCCTAATGGATTGACCTAGTGCGGCCTCGGGGGCTCATCGACAGATGGCCTTGCCTACGTCATGCACTCAAAGACCTCGTAGTTCGACACGACCAAAGACTTTATCTTATTGATGAAAGATTGAGCCATGATTTATTTTGACAAACCTAATAGGACTGACCTAATGTCTCGGGGGCTCGAAGATGAGCCTTGCCTACGTAGCAAATGCACAGAGACAACGTAGTTCGACAATGATAGACTAATCAAGACTTGAATTGATGTGACTGTGTTGACTAACATGATTCTATTTTGGAAGTTTGTGTTTTCTTCAGGACATTTTTCAATTTTTAGGTCTTTTTTTTTCAAGACTTTTTTTTCTGATTTTTAGGTCTTCTTTAGGACATTTTCTAATTTTTAGGTCTTTTTTCAAGACATTTTTTTATTTTTAGGTCTTTTTTAAGGACATTTTCATATTTTTAGGTCTTTTTTAAAGACATTTTCTGATTTTTAGGTCTTTTTTAGGACATTTTCTAGTTTTTTGGTCTTTTTTTCAAGACATTTTATGATTTTTAGGTCTTTTTTCGGGACATTTTTTGATTTTTAGGTCTTTTTGAATGATTTAAGAGGATCACTACAAATGCATGTGACTAATGCCTACATATGAGAATCCAAGGAAAAACATGATTGTTCCCCTAGTCAAGTTGAATACCAATTGATAGGTGATGACAACGTTGTTTGACGTGGGAAGGATGCATCCCGAAACAACGTGAGGACAACAACGATAATGTGACGAAAGTATTGAGGTCTACAGCCGGGCAGGAACACAGTCAAGTAAAATTTTGGATAATGTGCTTGTATGGATGAAACTCATTGCATTTGGAATGACTTGGTTAGAACTAAAAGGAATGATGAAGTATCCTTAGACAATTGACAAGGGAAACCAAGATAGGTGATAAACATGAAAGACTGATAGATGGCCTTGGTAGGAGACATGTGACGAGAGGAATTGGCATACGATCTTCAAGGACTGTGTCACATAGGTATAATGAGGTTATGATGACAATGACATGATGTTGCATGCATAGTTTGTGACCAAAGGATAGACATGTCAAGAGTTTTCCCCAAAGCATGATTTATGTGTGCTAATTTTATGTCAAGAACAAGGTAGGTGGGAAAATGGACGAAAAGGATATGGATGAAATGGATGGATGTCAATGTTAAGAGGAAGGCATAGGAGATGAGACAACTTTCCCCCAAGTGTAAAAGTCCACATAGATGATTTATTTTACACATGACGCCTGTTTTCCAGGTTTTCATCATGGTACTTATCCAGGGCACTTGTTTGCCAAGTTTTCACCGTTGGACGAAATTTTTCTCTTTACTATTTTCTTGACTTTTATTTTTTTGATGTCACATGGACGCTTGTTTGCCAGGTTTTCATCAAGGTGACAATTTTTTTTATTTTTTCAATTCTTTTTTATTTTTGATTTTGTGGATAGCCTGGATGCTTTAGATGACCACTGACTGTTCTGATTCCACTGGCGGTGTCAATGTAGAGATGATATGCCAATAATGACCTTGCTGAAGAAGTTGTCTTGTCAGGATCATAGCGCTTGTATACAACTGATCAATGTCATTGTGATCCTTTCTGATACTAGAGTTGGCCTTATCAAAATACGCACATCGCAATGGAGTGCCATGAGAGTCCTTGTGATAAAGAGTTGCTACCATGATGTGACGGATTTGTGACGTGGAATTTTTGGACTTTAGGCGAGATGTAGGATTACGACAAATGATGGTAGACATGGAAAGGTTGTTTGGATGTTTAGATGAATCACTTTTTATTTTCCAAAATTGGGATGGTGGATGACAAATTTTGAAATTTTGATTGGGATGACGTTTGGAACCAACACTCTTAGATGCCTTGTTTGATGACCATTTTGAAGGAGGTGGACATTTGTTATATGTGGGAGTCCTTTTGTCTTGTGGCTCCACATTTTGATTAACTTTTTCTTTTGTCATATTTTCTTTGCTTGATCCACTTTTATTTGGGATCCATTTTAATTCCATTTGTCCACTTGTCTTTTTGTGTGATTTGATGGCCTTTGACATATGATTTTTTAGTTTGTAAGACTTTTGTTTTTGTTGGTTCCAAAGGGAAGGTTTAAGATATTGAGAATGATGGTTTATGGTGTGGGTGGATGGGGTGTTGGCAAAAATATTATGACAAGGATTTCTCATGGACTCTATTTTGACGTTTGTATCCGACAAGGTTGCTCCCAGTATTGAGGAGGTTCCATTGACATTTTTTGATTTACTAACTAAAGAATAGCCAAAATCTTGATGTCTGTAATTTTCCTGAAGCTGTATTGGTTCTTGAATGCCTTGCTCATGTATGCCTAGTCCTCTACCTTGATAATGCATGCTCTGACAGATTCTATTTGCAATGGGGTATTTATTGTTTTGAAAGCAAGATGCTAACCCTTCATGATGTATGTAAACACTATCACATGGAATATTTTCATCTACAAGAAAGCCTACTCTAACAAAGATAGATGACCCTAGTTGATAAAGTGTCTTAGCTTCATTGTCATGTTGGCCATATTTCTCACTGATATCTTTTGTTTGATCTTGTGACATGTTAGGTTTAGATGATTCTATTGGTGCTTCCAAGGTAATGTCGAAGCTATCATTATGGTCAATGTCATAGAATCTAGTAAATTCAGCTATATCTTGATCATTTGCAAATATGTCCATAGAAGACTCTTGTTTTGAAGTAAGATCATCTATGTGTCCCATGGAGGGAAGTGTCTCATTCTGGAAAATGAATGTGCTTGTATTTTGAGTAGGATTAGTCTCAAATGTTTGGTCATGAATGGCATAAAGGTCAAGTAGTGGATCGTTTTGGACTTCTTGATCAATGGTAGTGTCTTGGTCAAAGATGGGGTTTTCATGGATTTGGACTTCTTGGTCAATGGTAGGTGTATTTTGGATGTCATGATTGTCTTGAATGACTTCTTGAATGGAATTTAAGATAAGGTCATGGGATGGACTACCTTGTTCTTGACATGAAGGTGACATTATAAGGTCATGCTTTGGGTTTTCATTTTGACATGTATCCTCAAATTTAGACAATGGGATTTGACTTTGAGTAATGATAGAATTTTCATTACTAAATGCGGCTTGTGAGGGGGTGACTTGAAAAGGATTAATGGATGAAGGAATAGGATAGGCTGTGGAGACTTGGACTAGACTAGTATGTGAAGGACTAGGATATGACATAGAGACTTGGACTAGAATAGTATGTGAAGGAATAGGATATGACATAGAAACTTGAAATGGACTAGTGGATAGTTGGCTTCCCTTGTCAAGGTTAGGATAAGGGTCATAAGTGGATGTTTGTTGTGAATTAATGGCAGGATTTATGTTAAGTGACTGTTGATGGTGAGAGTAGACAGATGGAGGTCCCAAAGTATTTATGTCAAAGCCCTGTGGTAACTTAGCCCCTTGGTCCAAAAGCATGGATAGATACCTTTGAGGGTCACGTAAGACTAATTTTTCTACAAAGGAGGCTATATCAGGATTTTTCATTACAGCTTTTAAGTCTTTTATGTATACTCGTCCATTTTGGTCTCTTTATATGAATGGTTTAGAAGGATTTTGTGATGAAAATGGCATGTTCATGTTGTGAAATGGGTCAAAAAAAGTCCAATGTTGGTTCATGTCATAAGTGTTATTATCAATGTTGGGATTGAAATCTTGTCCAAAGTTTTCCATTTGTTCTCTTTGTCTTTAAAGCCTAGTCTCAACCATAAAACATGATTGCTCAAATGAGGATGATGACAATGCAAGTATGACACTAGCCTATGTTTTTGGATTTTTTAGATAAAGGATGACAATGCAAGACTATGTTTTTAATTTTTTTGACAATAAGGAATACAATATGACAATTTTGTCTAAAGAAAATGACTAATACCAAAGGACGATGAAGATTAAGATGACAAGTTATGACACTATTTTTTTTTTGTATTTTTGGAGGATGCCAATGTAAGGTGATAATGATGTTTTCCTAAGGAAAATGACCAATGCAAGGTGATAATTTTTTAAGAAAGGATGTCAAATTCCAAGGTGATAGTGAGGACTAATGTGAAAATGTTGGTTAAGGAAATGATCATTACAAAGTCTAGATGCCAAATGAGGACTATGATGACAATATTTTGGATTTTAAAAATATGCAAGGTGAGGACTAAAATGATTTGGAAGAAGGTTTCCTAACCACCCTATGCTTGATCTATATCTCAATTTTGGAATATCAATGGACTTGTTTGAAGGACTAAATGACAAGGAAAAAATGACAAGTGAGTCTTCCTAACTAGACTTTTGAGTTGGAAGAATCTCACAAAAGGATAATGACTAAAGGAGATAATGACATCTAAGTCCAATGATAACCTAATTTTGAAAGTCAAGATTTTTCAAAAGTGGGGTAAGGTTGTCCTAATCCAAAATATGCAAAATGAGATGATGACCTAAGTTTTTAGTTTATGACTAAAAATGAAAATGGTGAAGCCTAAGGATGAAGCTAAATATTTGCAAAGATGACCCTATGGTAAGATGCAAGCTAAAGTGTACAAGGAATGAGGGATTTGAGCAATTTCATGATTTGGTTTTGACATAAGACTTCTAGGCTGAGACTGTTGTTTTGATTTTTTATTGAAGTCTGAGTTGGCTAAGGTTTTGTGTCTAGATTTGTGAATATTTTGTATATTGTTTGAAAATATAGAAAACACTTAACAAGCACGATGTTTTGGTGTACGCAAACACACATGAGACAAGCACAATCCTAATAGGTCAAGGGTTTGTATACTTGATATAGCCCACCGATATACCCCGGATTGATGCTAAACACCTTTCCTTCTCGAGAACAGATAGCTTAGAAGTTTGGTGGCACTAGATCCCCTCCACGGCTCATTAACGTCATTCGAGCACACCAACTTTGAATTCTTGGGTCATCACTTCCCAAGAACTGTTATCTCTACTCAAGGGAGTCAGTAGTGAGTATCTTCGGGCATGATACTGTACCTTGCACTATACCAAGCAA
The DNA here is from genome assembly GCA_007258455.2 of Sequoia sempervirens. NCBI lineage: Eukaryota > Viridiplantae > Streptophyta > Pinopsida > Cupressales > Cupressaceae > Sequoia > Sequoia sempervirens. The sequence continues at coordinate 118,211,472 of VDFB02271358.1, forward strand.
CAACTAAAAATGGTTGGCCTCTAAAACAAAAAGGTGTCTGGTTAGGGCATCCGTTCGAGTGGCCACACATGGGGTGAGAGATTAATCACCAATTAGGTGGCACTCCAGCATGAAGAGGTTACACTCAATAGGGTTTATGGGAGTACTACTCTGTCCATGTGACACATCCGCACTTGTGGTACTTGAACTTTCCTCAACCACCCATTTTATATCTCGGCTGGAAGTGGCTTGGCTTTAGCCTGTTATCAGTTGAGTCATCCCTTAAGGTGAGTACTTTTTCCTTAAGGCAAGCCCATTTCTAGAAATAATTATTATTTCTCTTACACCTAGGATCACTTGAAAGTGCAAGGGGAGAGGATACTTCGATTATTAAGTCGTGAGGGTGACAAAAAATAAGGTGGGTTTAGTTTTCTTATCACCTAGTTTTCACAAGGTGAGAGCATAATCACCTACCACCTTCAAGCACAGTCAGAAAAAAATCTAGCACATGTTCATTTTAATGCACCAATGGAAGTGTTCCTAAACTAGAAATTGCAAACACCTTGTTTGAGAAATGAGTCTTTGACTAACGAAGCTGCAAAACCACAAATTAGTAGTTTCATAAATGTCTTGGACCAACAAAAAAGCTGCAAAAAAAAACTAAGTTAGAACCAAAGATTAAAAACTAAACTAAAAGTTAGTAAATAATTAAACTACAAATAAAAATAAAAAGACCAAACTAAACTAAGAAAAATAAATAAAAAAAAACTAAAAACTAAGAGCTCAATTTTTTTGTTGCTCCAAAAGAAGCAGTTTTGGGAGCCACATTTCAAAGCCACATGCTACAAACAAAAGATTAGTAAACCAAAAAAAAAATTTGAATGAAAACAGTAAACTAAAAATAGTGATAACTTTCTCACAACTAAACAAAACTTTAAATCATAGATATCTATGGAAAGCTAAGACATGGACCTTCAAAACCCATAAATGTTTTTACAAAATCCTACAAGGCAAAAGTGATAAAAAAAGAAAAATTCGGATTTGAATAATTAAATTTAAAAGCTATGATCACTAAAATGACCATAACTTTCTCAAATCTTAACGAAATTTTGAACCGTTTAAAGTTTCGGAAAGCCAAGAATGAGACCTACAAAATGAAAAAAATGTTTTAAAATACTTTATGCTCCCATTTTCCTGTGCTCAAAAGAAGGTGACAGGATTTGATATGAGTTCTTGGCTATAATTTGCAAAATAGCAAAGACAAACAAGAACACACAAATTTCTCTACTTCACGTCAGGTTCACCAAATGTGAGATGGGGTTAGAAAATCAAATAGAATAGATAAAGTGATAGCCAACACTTCTAAACTATTAACCTCATCCAAACAAGAGAATACAAACAAATGGAGATTTCAAAATGCAAGCAAATAAAATAAAACACTCCCCATAGTGTAGTTGATTCCTTCTCTTGCTCTCCTTCTTGTTATGCAACTTTTTCCTCAGATTTTTTGAAATATTTGTGCCAAACCTACAAATGGTAGCAAGAAAGTTGGAGAAGAATAGTTGTTGAGCTGAAAAATGGAGAAGGAAGGTTGTTTTTATAGACAACCATTTGAATGGACAGTTGAGATTAATCTTCTAGAAAGATTCCAAGATCAATGGAAGGGAATGCATGAGAGGGATGTTACGAAATGGATGGTTGAGATTAAGTCTTAAAAAAGATGCCAAGATCAATAGTCCATAATTGATGCACCAAGAATATGTTATTCTTGGAGGAATCATGACAGGAAGACATGCAAAGACATGCATTCCATGACAGACATGCAAGCTAGGATAGGCATGCAAGGACATGCAGGGACATGCAAGCTATGACAGGAAATGAATGTTATGATAGTGGATTATGACAAAGCATCTTTGACCAAGTGGTGTATGTTAGAAACCCATGATCAGATTTGCAAACCGAAAAAACCTTCCACAGAAGAGAAACACAAAAAGCAAGAGATTTGCAAGAAGATGTGCAAATAATTATGTTCAAGAATTCAATTAATTACAAGATATGATTTGTTGTATAAAAGCAAAGATGCAAACCTAATCTTATTTTGAGCAACAAGATAGCTCGATAAGATAAAGATGAAAGCCTAAAACTTAGGAATTAAATATGCCTAAGTAAACTTATGCAAAGTCCAACAATGTACAAATAATTTATTTTAAATTATTTATTCGAAAATGTTGGAAATGGACAAGTGGAAAATAAATAATTTATTCAAATTATTTATTTGAAAAAAATGAAGAGAGGAGCATTTAATTAAATTTATTAATTTAATTAAATGGAGAGATAGAAATTAGACCTTAAATAATTAATTTAGATTAACTATTTAATTAGGGACCATGAATAGATAAATAATTAATGGTAATTATTTAACTATAGATGAAAGATGACAAAATAATTAAATAAATAATAATTTATTTAACTATTGAAGAAGAGGAAGAAATTAGTGACACGATTAGTTTATTTAATCGGTCAGGATAGAATAAATATTAGAAAGTGAATTAATTAAATAATTATTAAAAATTATTTAATTAATAGAGGAATATAATCAAACATAATTGAATAACTAAAATTATTATCGAAGGTCGAGTATGAAGAAAAATGACACTCGAAGGCTTAGGACATTTTTATGTGTCTACAGTTGCTTCAGTTGGTGTTCTTGATAGAGGATGATGTGATTCTAGTAAGATGAGTTGTTGTGGATGCTTCTATGGTGATTCATGATTCTCTTGGATGTTTTTATATTTTTCTTTATCCTTGTTGCATGTTCACATTGATCTTTCTACTTGCAATCGGTGATTTTCCTTTTCGTGTTCATGTTTTTCATGTTCATGGCTGACAGGGTGATTGTAGTGTGTTGTGGATCTTTGAGGAATAATTGTTTAAAATGTTTCATGTCATTGTATGTTGTTTTTGCTCTTCACTAGTTGTGGCCGACATTGGTTGATTCACATTGATAATTATTTATTGAATTGGGCCAACAATTTATACACATTTTATATTTTGTTGACGCTGACATGCACTTGATGTAATTCCTAATTGTGGATTTATATGAGCAATTGTTTATTCCATTCAAAGGTATGAGATGTAGGAATAATTTCCTAATCATGCAAAGGAAAAATCGGAGTGTGAAGAAGTGTTTGTGTGCTTAACCAAAACTATAATCAGGCATTAGTAGATGCTATTTTCACTATTCAAAATCCTGTGGATGTAATCCGAATGTTTCTATAAGATAGTGTGTATTCCTTTGGGTAGTAATAATTTTTTGTATTTGAGCAGTGAGCTCTAGGTAGTGTGCCTGAATGCATGTGCACTCCCATTTATAATTCTTTTATACTTTTACTAGGGTATAATCTTGTTGACTCACCTCCACCATGGTTTTTCCCTTAATAGGGTTTCCACGTAAAAAATCTTGGTGTTATGTGTGTTTCTACTTTGGTGATGGTTTATGCTTTCATGTTTATATATCAAATCTGAGAATAAGTTTAATTTGTATAATTTTTGTGACAACTGATTCACCCCCCCTCTCAGTTGTCTTCCCTTTTGTTGCCAACAATTTGTGTACTTCATTGATATTAATGAAAGCATGGATTAGGTTGGCAATACATGTTGATTGATAGATCACAACACTTGAGTTGGCATCATTGTTTTCTATGAACAAGTTGCTAAAAGCATAAAAAATGAGAATCAAATCACCATGCATGAAGTTTTAAATGCTTTAAAAACAACGGTCTGGATTCAAAACTGAGATGTTAAGTTATCAACTCGCTCACATGAAGAGTTTTCAGATCATTAATTATGTATTTTTCAAATTTCCTATTTAATGCAAATTGTTTGTTATTCTTTCCCATCAAAAATTTAGTCTATAGTAAATAAGAGGCATGGGTTAGTTAGGAAGTGTCTGAATATCAATTTTTTCAGAGTAGGAGTCTTGTCCTAGTTGATTAGGTCTTCCATGGTGGTTCAAGAGTCAGAGAAGTTGAGTTTGTTTGAATCTAAGGAAGATGTTCTTAAAGATGACACTGGAATACAAGGAGGTCCTAATACACCAAAAGATAGAATAAGAATCAAGAAATCCAAGGAGTATAGTAACAAGGAGAATTTTTGTTTGCATGACCAGATAGTTTCAGAAGAATTAGTTAAACACGAAGAGAAGAGGATAGTGGAATATGAAAATAAGGCAAGGAGAGAGACTGAGCATTATAAGGCCTATCTAAAAGGATGCAATTCTCCATGTGAGGTTTCTAATAACCCTTTAGACAGTGAGGGTGACATTGATCTAGAGGGTGATTATTATCCCCTATCCTTGGTACTATCATGAAATTCTAACAAGGAGGTCATGATAGTTTCTCCAGTCCCACCACAAGAAAAACATGGGTGAGTATCCTCTGATGTAGATGACTTAGAGTGACAACTATGCCCTATTTTTTTTTGATAAAACCATGCCCTTTCTTATAGGATTGAACTATTCAGTACTCATGTGATTTCTTGTTTCTAGTGCTAAGGTGGAATATTTTTGGGTTGGTATGTAGGACAAGTACCATACTAGTTAACCTTGGTAGCATGTATGTTTTTTCCAAATAATATACAAGTTTCTGCTAGAGCTGCTATTAGAGAATATTTTTTGGTCAACAAGGATGAGGATTCAACATAATTGCAACAAACTCTACCTTTTGAGGAGTTGGCATGTTTTCATTTAGGGAATATGGAATGCAGTCTTTTACTCTTCCATTTTCCTTAGATGATTGCATGTAACAAACTAAGAATATCTTGAATTCTGGTGAAAATGAAATGAAATGTAAATGTAGTTAAGCCTAATACACTTGTTCTATAAAAGGGATTTCAAGGCTTATTACAGGGTTTAGATTCTGAAGTCTAAATAGGGTTCTAGGTGAAGGCTATGTTGAGAAAAAGGAACTCTGAATAGAATACTGATCATAGGTCAATAATTTTTCTTGGATATGGAATCCTATATGTAGCGATCTTAAATAAGTTTTATAGAGATTATTAATATCGAAACAAATATTAGTCTAGAAGAAAATACTCTCCTATGTATGTTTCCTTACCAGTTACGAATGAGAAATACTAATGGTATTATCATTTGTATTCAGATATTTCATTTGAATGTATTACTTTGTTTTTAGCTTTAATTCAAGGAGTTAATTAAAATGCCTGAATAGGGTTATAAAATTTGTAAGAATGGATTAGGATTAATAAGAAGTAATTATTTCAAGCACACTGAGTTTTCATAAATGCAAAACAATATGAAAATAGTTTACTTCTTTCTAAATTGAGTAATTTGTAAATTACTAGTCCTTCTCTATTTGACTTTGTTGCTCCAATTAATGAGACACTGGTCATTTTGTCAGAAAATCTTGCATAAAAGAACAACTAGTACTCCTAGCCTAGGACTTTAAGATAGGACAATATTCCCTTAAAAATCTTTCCAAGGATAGTATAGGTGGAATTACCCCAATTCCTAGCAAATAACTAGTCACTCACTTTTGAATCCACCAAATCTTTAGTGATAACGATTTTATTTGCAATAAGTAGGAATCAATCTATGCATCAATGTGTTACTAATTGAATGTAATTCACAAAATCACAATTGGGACTACCCTCCTAGGTTTCATAGAGCCTGAAGTGAAGGAGTGCAGACCATAAAATCCTATGCTTGTTGTGTTGGCCACTAACCTAGTAGTTCATCATAGGAGTTGGCTACTTCTTAGAGAATTACTTGGTTCTGCTGAAAAAACCACCAATAGAACTAATGGTTACCCAAATTTTATTCCACCTAACATTAGAGATAAGATACTAAAATTCATGGGTACAAAGAGTGAGTCAACTAATAACCATCTGCAAGAATTCAATAATATAATGGATGATTACGAAGTTGACCATGAGGATGTGATAATGAGGCTATTTGTTTAGTCTTTGAAAGGAGATTCAAGATATTGGTTCTCTTATTTACTAGCATACTCTATCCATTCTTGGAGAGAGTTTAAAGTAGTGTTCATGGAGCAATTTGGTGTAAGAATCAATTATAGTTCTTTGCTAAATAAATTTATGAGCATTGAGAAAGAAAAGGACAAGTTGGTTCTAGCATTTAACTAGAGATTTTCTAAAACATTGAGGGATACTCTTGAGGTTTTAAGATTAAGTGATGTAGTGTGTTTGGTTGTTTATTTGGAATATTTTGATAATGACATGAGCTATTTGTTGAGAGATAAGGATCCTAAAACTTTGCATTAGGCCTATTGGATAGATATGAATATTGAAAACAACCAGAAATATGTAATGCAAAGGAGTTATATGTCTACAAGTTTTTTTTGCCCTGAGACTCCAAATGTTGATGAAAAGCATAATTCAGAAATTGAAAATGAATATCAGAGTACTTACACTTCTATTGTTTCAACTTATACATCATTCCATAATGTTGATCACATAGAGCCCCAAACAACCTTTCGGCAAGCTACATACATTTGTGATCCAATGGTCTATGTTCAATCCATCTCTCACAAAAGGAACATGAAGGAGAATCATTATATGCTCTCTATGCAAGATTTATGTATAATCTAGCTGCAATTCATGATGTGTCATAGACCTGAAAAATTCAATATGCATTGATTTATTTTATGAATCTTATGAATCCGGCATGAGTGCTCTGCCAAAGGAGTTGAAGCCTGTTAGGCTTGAACAAGTGTGTGAATGCATTTCTTGTTTTGAAAAGATTAGAGATGATCATTGTTGTCACCTAGAATTGCACCCTATGTAGAGTTTTACAAAAACTAAGCATTCTAGAGCAAGCATGGGATCACTCTAAGGTTGTGGGTCACCTATAGTTGGAGTGAACCTCTGGAGAAGGCCTGATTCCTTCAGGTATCACCTAAACTACTGATTCTTTGAGAGGAAAAGGGATGAGGAGTACATAAATTAAAAGACTACACTAGGGTGATACACCGAATTGATAGGAACAATGAGATACTCGAGCTACACTTGATTACTGGTGATAGCCATGAGATTGCACAACAAGATCCTGTAGATCACGCATACAAAGAGGTTTGACATGCACACACCTTCAAGAAGGAAAGGCAGATCTTCACAAACTAGAAGATCATGTGCACGATTAAGTAAACATAGTTTGTAACCTACATGATACTACATCTACAAAGAAAGGCATGACATGAAACAAAAGCTATAAGGAAAGAGAAAATTTTACTAAGTAGCTCAAAGAATCACTTAAAATATGCACAATGCTTCACAAAAATCATAAGGAAAAAGATGGACCATCAATGGTAACCAAGGAAGATTTTGTATATTATGTTCCAAGTTGAATTACAGAAATGTGCTAGTCTGAGAGAGGATTGCAAAAGGGTCATAGACTTCAGAGGATCATACATCCGAACTCCTTACAAAAAAGGAAAAAATGCCTTATATACAGACAGTGGGGTTAGCTCCTTAGGGCTTACAAAATATCCTAATTCGGGATAGGATTTTTCCTTAGATCTTTTGCTAAATTTAATGCTACAGCTGCGTGTCCATGTCGGTGAAGATTCATCTCCGAGGAAGTCCTCTGATCTTTCTGCAACCACCGCATTCATTTTGATCCATTATGTCCTGTTTGAGCTACTTCGGTTGTGTCTTGAATGTCCTGAGCTCGCAACAGATACGTGTTGTATTCATCCTGAGTTGACATTTTATTCTGCCACAGCTCGCCTCCGCTCTTCCTGATTGGCTGGGTACACTACACGTAGATTCTCCAGGTGGTCAAGAGTTCATTTGATTAGAATCACATCTCGGTGAGGCACTGAATGTGTCTCATCGATGCAATTACATCATTCTGCAGCTTATCGGCATAGCCTGAAAAGTCGGCGAGAGTCCATGGCGAGCTCATTTTGTTTACCCCAAGCTTACTTTTCTCCTCTGGGCTCAAGATTTCCTTCAGATTTCAGTGAGACCTTATCGGGTCAGCAAAACCTCACCCCAATGGCCTTAACTCATAGCGAGCCCTTTTTGTCGCTGAGACTTCCGTATCGCTAAGACTCTATATCAAAATCTCCTTGTTGCACTGAAAGATAACTTGAGTTCAAGGAGAGCCTGCTCGGTCGGCAAGACACCTTGTTTGCCAAGACTCTATATCGAAATCTCCCTACTGCACTGAAAGATCACTTGAGTTCAAGGAGAGCCTGCTCGGTCAGCAAGACATCTTGTTCGCCAAGAATCTATACCGAGCTCTATGACTCTTGCCAAGCTCCATTCATTTGACTTCACTGAGACTCACGCTGAACTCCTGCATCTTTTTGAGTTCTTCTCTCCCTTTGGTAAGACACTAGATGTCGGCAAGACATTCTGGGGAAGTCTCCATAGCTACACTGAGGCTCCTTATTTGATTTCTTTGGCATGACCTTTATCCTTCAGCAAGACACCTAGCAAAGGTGATATCCTTTGCCAACACTACCTTGATGTCAGTGAGACATTGGCCCATCAGCCTGACCTCTCATAGACTTCATTCTCCTTGGGAAAACCCTTCATTCGGCAAGAGTCCCCATAGATCGGTGTGACATTCTGGAAAAATCCCTTAGTCATATCGAAGGGTTCTTTTGTGTTGGTAGGAAGACTTCACTAGTCGTCGAGACTTATGCCAAACTCTTCATTCACTCGGAGCTCCTCTTTTCTTTCGTTGAGACTTTGGCCTGTCGGCCAGACCTCACCCCGACTGCTTTGTTACATCAAAGGCTCTTAAGTCAGGGAGACATTCTCTTATCGCTGGCACATCTCTTTGAATGCCTTGTTATGTCGAAAGACTTGTTTTCTGGCAAGCTCCCCCTCCTGTTGGCAAGACTCCGACTATTCGCTGGGACCCTTCACCAAGCGCCAGAAGTTACCCCAAAGCCCTTGGTAGCCAAGAGTCTTACCGAATGGTGATTGAATGGCCTTTCGGCCAAAGAAAACCATGCAATAGGAGGTCACGCCAAGGCCTCAATGTTATAGCAATAGGTCTGCAGCTGCGTTTGGTAAGACAGAAGTTGGGTCATAGCAACCTATCCAAAACAGAGTGTATTAAAGCTCCAGTCGGCCAGACAGCAGTAGAGTCTTGCTGACTTTCTCCTTGAAGGAAAATTATGTCAAATTGACTAATGCATGCTTTTCAACTAATCTCCCCTATGAAATATCATTAGATGTTTGACTTATCCCCCTGCCTGAATGCTTCATTTGACCTTCTTGATCCTCTATTACATGATTTTTCTGATAGAGTCGAAAGGGTAAAAATTAGGTAACATTTATGGCAACCTTTGCTGGATGTTTTCCTGCTAAACAAGAAGACCAGTAGCATAGGCCTATCCATTGGGCATGGAGTCATTAGGACAACCCAGAAAAGATCAAGAGAAGCTCTGTGCATGGCTGTACTCATCCTGAGACTCACTAGAACACTCAGAAACTTATTAAAAATAAGAAAAACTAAAATAAACTATTTACATGTGTTGAAACAACACTTAGGGAAAAAAATAACAACTAAACCTACCCTACACTAATTAGTGAGAAATTAGTCAAACAAACCTTGACAGGTTGGGTGAAATAACTGCCCTTTCTAAAAAAATTACAATGTTTGCCATGCTGGAGAACAACTAAAGAGAAATGAAGCATGCATGACAATTCAACAGATGGTTGCAAGATGTCTGGCAGAACATATTCAAGCTTACTAACCTTTTCATATAGAATGTAAACATTCTAGTTCTGAGGTGGAAAGGCAACTTGAGTGTGCTCCTCCTGAGCAGTACCCTCATGCTTGGGTGTATGATTAATTCTTGGTGCAGTATTGGACTCCATCTAAGCTAGGTATCTGATTGGACAGCCCCTGGTAAGGGTAAAACTTGAACTCTCACTGCTAGTCTCTTGTTGATCTCTAAAGACTTCATCTTTTGCTTGAAAAGATGTTGATTGGAGGTAAGATGCAGGTTGTTCATTGGCTGCTACAGTCTAATATTCTTGACTAAGGAGCTAATATCCCTGTTGGATAACTTAAAACAAATCTTCAGATTGTCGCTCCCTATGCTCCTTGCTCATGATAGAATACACCTCCTCCTCAACAAAGTGGGGAAGCTCATCTAATAAGTTCACAGGCTACAAGGCATTATCTTCAACAACCTCCTCAATAGTCTCACCAACTTGAATGGGTTGATTACATGCTTCCCTTTCATATGGCACTAGCTCATCATCTATGTTGGAGAAAAAAGCCTCTATGATATCATCTAATTCATAATTTTGCATTAAATCTAGATGAATTTTATCATTTAGTTGCTCCATACCAGGCATAGATGCTATCATGCATGTGAGATCTTGATCTTCGTCAACAAATTGAGGAAGCTCATTGAACAAGTCAACAATATTATCTGGCCATCCCAAACCAACTACCACAACAGGAGCCTGCATGCTCTCTTCATCTTGCTCAACATAACCAGGTAGTTGGTCAAATAAAGAAGTGAAATGTTCTTCTTTATGTGGCTCTTTTTTCAGTGAAGCTTGGGTACACTCTGCCCGCAAGTGAAGATCTTCAACTGTCTGTTGCCCTAGCTCCTGCCTCTCCTCCTGTCTGAGCTTTTCTTGTTGTAGTAGGTAACATGCCACAGCTAAATGCATTGGATTTACTTTGCTAATTCTCTCCTTGAGGAGTAAGTCATCTGGATCGATGGACTGCTCTTGAGGGATGATGGACTAATCTTGTTCAAGTACTACACTCTCTTCCATCGAATTAAATCCCTTAAAGCTTGGAATTTCAAGCTGAGATGACTTACTATGGGAGTCAAGAGGTTGACTTTGCCTAAAGTTGGCACACTTGTATTTGGGAACCTCCTGCTCAAAAAAATTTAGCCTCATTTCTGCATCCTTTGTAGCCAGATGTTGGGCAAGGTTCTCTTCCAATTGCTTCTTTTGCAGCTCCTCCATTAGTTGATGCTAATAATCTAAGTAAGCTCGAGTATTCTGCACCTAAGTAGAGAGCAACTTCATTTGTTCTTCCCTAGTAGCTACTTCCTGTTCATGGCCTTCCTCGAACTGGACTCTCTTTTCCACTCTTTATTGATTATAAGAGTAAACTTGCTCTGCCATTTCTTGTTGTTGCATAATGGTGCCTTGCTGCATCTTGATATCAACCAACATCTTAGAGAGGTATGCAAGCACTTTGCTGATATCACTAATCTCCATATTATGAAGACCTTGATTCAAACCCTTCAAGATATGGTCAATCTGTTGGAGCAAGTCCAAAATGTTCTAATATGGATGTGTAGGAGAAACATACTCATGATATGGAGGGAAATAGTAAGCATCTTCATGAATATTTGACATCCTTTTAATCAAAGAGTTGGAAAATCAGAATTAACATATTGCTTTGAGACATACCAAGACCTATGTCTGTGAAACCATAAGATATAAGGTCGGATTCGTTGGGTGTTGTTCAAACTACCTCCAAAGGCTGGATGATACTGAGGTAGACACCAAATTCCTCAGTATGCTGAATTTATCAATGATGCACTGGTACGCGGAGTCACCATGATATGTTGATATTAACCTCAGAAAGGTCTGAATATTACTAGTTGCATATCAAAACCAATAATAGATATGAAAATTTTCACACTGTCTACTCGACAGTCCCACTGGGCATGCCAAAAATTGTTGTCACCTAGAATTGCACCCTATGCAGAGTTTTACAAAAACTAAGCATTCTAGAGCAAGCATGGGATCACTCCAAGGCTTGGGTCACCTATAGTTGGAGTGAACCTCTGGAGAAGGCCGGATTCCTTTGGGTATCACCTAAACTACTGATTCTTTGAGAGGAAAAGGGATGAGGAGTACATAAATTAAAAGACTACACCAGGGTGATACACCGAATTGACGAGAACAATGAGATACTCGAGCTACACTTGAATACTGGTGATAGCCATGAGATTGTACAACAAGATCCTGTAGATCACACATACAAAGAGGTTTAACATGCACACACCTTCAAGGAAAGGCAGATCTTCACAAACTAGAAGATCATGTGCACGATTAAGTAAACATAGTCTGTAACCTACATGATACTACATCTGCAAAGAAAGGCATGACATGAAACAAAAGATATAAGGAAAGAGAAAATTTCACTAAGTTGCTCAAAGAATCACTTAAAATATGCACAATGCTTCACAAAAATTAGAAGGCAAAAGATGGACCATCAATGGTAACCAAGGCAGATTTTTTATATTATGTTCCAAGTTGAATTACAGAAATGTGCTAGTCTGAGAGAGAACTGCAAAAGGGTCACAAAATTCAGAGGAGCATACATCCAAACTCCTTACAAAAAAGGCAAAAATTTCTTATATACAGATAGTGGGGTCGGCCCCTTAGGGCTTACAAAATATCCCTATTCGGGATAGGATTTTTTCCTTAGATCTTTTGCTGAATTTAATGCTGCAGCTATGTGTCCATGTCAGTGAAGATTCATCTCTGAGGAAGTCCTCTAATCTTTCTACAACCACCGCATTCATTTTGATCCATCGTGTCTTGTTTGAGCTACTTGGGTTGTGTCTTGAATGTCCTAAGCTTGCAACAAATACATGTTGCATTCATCCCGAGTTGACATTTTGTTCTACCACGGCTCACCCCTGCTCTTCCTGATTGGCTGGGTACACTACACGCAGATTCTCCAAGTGGTCAAGAGTTCATTTGATTAGAATCGTATCTCGGCGAGACACTGAATGTGTCTCGCCAATGCAATTAGATTGTTTTGCAGCTTATTGGCATAGCCTAAAAAGCCAACGAGAGTCCATGGTGAGCTCATTTCATTTACCCCGAGCTTACTTGTCTCCTCCAAGCTCGAGATTTCCTTTGGCTTTCAGTGAGACCTTACCAGGTTGGAAAAACCTCACCCCAATGGCCTCAACTCATGGCCAGCCCTTTATGTCGCTGAGACTTCCCTATCGCTAAGACTCCATATCGAACTCTCCTTGCTACGCTGAAAGATCACTTGAGTTCAAGGAGAGCCTGCTCGGTTGGCAAGACATCTTGTTCGCCAAGACTCTATATCGAAATCTCCCTGTTGCGCTGAAAGATCACTTGAGTTCAGGGAGAGCCTGCTCAGTCGGCAAGACATCTTCTTCACCAAGACTCTATACTGAGCTCTATGACTCTTGTCGAGCTCCATTCGTTTGACTTTGCTGAGACTCATGCCAAACTCCTCCATCTTTCTGAGTTCTTCTCTCCCTTTGGTGAGACACTAAATGTCCGCAAGACATTCCAGGGAAGTCTCCATAGCTACATCGAGGCTCCTTGTTTGATTTCTTCGGCATGACCTTTATCCTTCGGCAAGACATCTAGCGAAGGCGATATCCTTTGTCGACACTACCCTGATGTCGGCAAGACATTGGCCCATCGGCCAGACCTCTCGTATACTTCATTCTCCTTTGGTGAACCCTTCATTTGGAAAGACATCTGGCAAGGTGATTTCCTTTCGGCAAGGGTCCCTGTAGATCAATGTGACATTCTAGTGAAGTCCCTTAGTCATACCAAATGGTTCTTTTGTTTTGGTAGGAAGACTTCACTGGTCGCCGAGACTTATGCCAAACTCTTCATTCTCCCCGAGCTCCTCTTTTCTTTTGTTGAGACTTCGATCTGTCGGCCAAACCTCACCCTGACTGCTTTGTTATGCCGAAGGCTCTTAAGTCGGGGAGACATTCTCTTATTGTTGGCACATCTCTCTGAATGCCTTGTTATGCCGAAAGACTTGTTTTCTAGCAAGCTCCCCCTCCTATTAGTGAGACTTTGACTATTCGTTGGGACCCTTTGCTGAGTGCCAGAAGTTACCCTGAAGCCCTTGGTAGCTGAGAGTCTCACCGAATGGCGATTGAATGGTCTTTCGGCCAAACAAAACCATGCGATAGGAGGTCACACCGAGGCCTCAATGTTATAGCAATAGGTCTGCAGCTGCATTTGGTAAGACAGAAGTTGGGTCACAGCGACCTGTCCAAAAAAGAGTGTATCAAAGCTCCAGTCGGCCAGAAAGTAGGAGAGTCTTGCCAACGTTCTCCTTGAAGGCAAATTATGTCAAATTGAATAAGGCATGCTTTTCAACTGAGCTCCCCTGTGAAATATCATCAGATGCCTAACTTATCCCCCTACTCAAATGCTTCCTTTGACCTTCTCGATCCTCTATTACGTGATTTTTCTGATTGAGCTGAAAGGGTAAAAATTAGGTAACAATCATCAAAAGAATATTATGTTTTCAATCTGCAATGATAATAATGTTACCACCCATATGAGTCAAGCAGTGAGGTATCATATGAAGTAGGGAGTAGAGGAAAGGTTGAAAATGAACACCTCAATGGAGAAAATGAAATGTGTGGTTTCAATTATTTTGAAGAGTCTGCTACCCATGCTCCTATGGAAGATATAACATTGTGCAACCAATTTGAATATTTTGAACATAGTGTCAGTGTTGATGAGTCCTCTTGTTGTAGTAATGATGATGGCATTGAATATGATCATTCCTCTATTGATCATGATTATCCTCATGAAGAAGAGATAGAATCATTTGCTACAAATAAGAAATATGCAAATAATGATGGGAATGCATGCTTTTCTAAGAAGGAACAATGTTCTTCCTATGAATATTTTTTAGATTGTTATTCAAAGATGTTGACTATAGAGAATGAAAATGAAGTTGAATTTTTTTTTTGTATGCTCTTCTAATGATTGTAATGATTTTGAATACAATGATGATATGGAATATTTGGACCTTCATGCTAAGGAGGCAGAGGTTTTTATGACCACAATGAATGAATGGAAAATCCTTTATTTGATTTTCCTCCATCTTTATCAATTAATATAGAAATTGTGATCATTATTGGTGTAGAGATAATCCACTCTTTGTGACAACTTTGATGATGCATCTAATACAAGGTTAAAATGTGACCTTGAGCAACCATAGAAACATATTGGTAAGCTCCCCAAGGTCATTACCTATGGATGTTTTAAATTTGATATAGATGTTGTAGACAAGGTTGAGTATCATGATGTTGGCTACTTGGAAAAGTATGAACACTTTTAGTTTCCAATACAGTTGGAAGGTATTTTGATGGAGCATGGAAATAAGATGAAGTGCATGTAATGTTATTTTCAATATGAACATGTTTCTTGTGATGAATATAACACATATATGTCATTTGATGATGATAATCCTATAATATAAAATGACAGATTACAGTGGCGATGGTATATTCAGAAAAGTTGTGAGAGATGTCAGTGGTAGTGTTTGTAGTCATGTAGATTATAGTGGTAACCACATTTTTCTACATATAAGAAGAGGGATATACTTGTTGTAGTGGTATGGGAAAGGTAAATGTGGGTTGAAGGAGATTAGTTCCTTCAATAGATTGGTTTTTGATAGAGGCAAGTATCAATCCTAAGTTTAGTGGCTTGGGGCCACCAAATAAAATTGAAGTCAGGTAAAAATTTAGGGTACATATTGAAAACTTGCACCTAAAGGAAGGCTTCATACAAGATGGAAATTGGATCTCCTGGTTTAGATATTTTTGGCCTATGTAAAAACTATACTTAAGTTGGTTGTTTTGGTTCAGTCTTCTTGCCTAGTCTAGCCAAGTCCTAATTTTGTTATCTATGCTTGGCCTGCTTCACCTAAGATTCAGGGATCTCACTATGCATGTGATAGGCATGTGTCCCCAAGAGGAGCCACTGATGGAACCCCTAAAAAAACTTCTTTGGTTCCATTTTTAAACTTGTATAATTTGGCTTGGACCCTCATTTTAGGCTTAGGGTTATCGTCCCTATGCAGAAGAACCTACACCTCACCCTTAATTTGTGATCATTTGAAAGAAAATAGGGTGGTCAATTGGTAAGAGTTATTTTTTTAGGTCATTTTTCACTAATAAGGTCTAAACAAGACAATAGTCATGTTCTTGGGTGATATTTTAGGTTTTGTGGATATAATGTGTAAAAGTTGCCATCTTGCACCTAAAGGTTGTCATGTAGTTTGAAGGTATTAACTTGAATTTGTAAGATAAAGTTAAATATTGGATCTTTAAACATGTATTAAGGGTATTTCCAAAGTCTTGGTGAAGTTATAGGTCAAGGAACACAAACATTCCATTATAAGTGGTATTATTGTTAGTCATATGTAAGTGTTTGTAATTTGACCTCCAATAGTCATAAAGAATTCAAAATTCAGTTGTAAGGGTGGTTGATTGGTAGTTGAGTTTGGAAGGCCTCTAAAATGCATGGAGAGGTCATTGTAAGGGTTGTTGGTTCAAAATCCAAGATCTTGATAATAAATTATGAGTTTTCCCAAAATCTCAGTGTTTTTTTCTCTAATTAGTAGGCTTATATAGGCTGTATAGGATGATTCATTCCATGTAATCTTGTTTTTCTATTTGGGGCCCATGTTGACAGGTATTTCTATTTAGTTTGAGGTCTTAACAAGGATTTTGAAGTTTCCTTTTGGGTTATTTCTTACACTCAGTTGTCATACCCTTTTTTTCATGGTTTGGTGGTTTATTAAGATGTGAGGGACCCCTACACTTTCTATAACTACTGTAACTTGTGTGAGGAGTCCTATGGAGTCTGTTTTAATGATAGGATGCATGGAAGGAGCATTACAAGAGAATCAGGAAGAATAACTCATTGTTCCTAAGTGTTTTGTGAAGAGAAATGTATGTAAAGAGGGGAGTGAGCCTAGGGTTTCATCAAATTTATATTGGAGGTCTTATCTTATGAAATTTTGAGAATATTTAGGGTCATTGAGTTGTGTTCAAGTTGTTTTTAAGGTCTGGAAGGTTGAGGAAGTGCTTGTTTCATTAAACCCTCTTAATTTGTGCTTAAAACAAGGGTTTTTTTGGTTTAATCTGATTTTGTTCGTACAAGTGGAAACTAATTATAGAATCTATGTTTTCTTGGCATTTTATTTGCTTCCCTAAGGATTTATGGGTCTATATTGAGTTTGAGAGTATGTTGCTTTGTAAATTTGGGCTAATTGAGAAGCCTCTTTTAAGGGTGAGTGTATAGGAAGTTTGTGTTGGTCCAAAGAAGTCAATATTGACTTTCACATGTGTTATGTAAATTTTAAATGGGTATCTAAATCACTCATGTCTTTGTCTAGTGATTTGGAAGATTGTGGAGTAAATGACCAAAAACTAGTTTTTCACTACTATAAGGGTTTAAAGAGCGAAAGTTGATTTTTACTGATTATCAAGCTTTGAGGGTGATTTGGATCTAAAGAGGTCATAATAATCTTTTTATTTTCCTCTTATAGGTAGGTGGGAAAATGGTTTGTGATTGTTCCCTTAGGTCTTCATCATAGTGGTATCAAAGCCAGGTTGTAGACCTCGTGTTGGTGTTTGATTTGGTTTTGCAGGTGGGTGAAGAGAGGATTGTGAAAATGACTCATAAAGGGAACCTTGTTGCAAGGAATATTGATACCCATGAAAAAAATATAGCAGCTTTGAAGTGGGATATGGCCATGATTAAGTTTAACGGTAGAAGCCTTTTGGATGAAAGTGATTATTAGGAGGAGAAAACCTCTAGTCAAGAAGAGGAGTTGGATCTAGAAGATGCAAGGACAATAAAAATCTTGAAGGCTGTAAAGAAGGAAGGACATGGAAAGATAGATGTGCCTATGTATGGAGGAAAACCTGACAGTGAGGAGCTTTTGGATTGGATAGAGGCTCTAGAAAGTTACTTTGATATTGAAGATGTTGTTGAATCACACAAGGTGAAGAAGGTCAAAAAAAGAATCAAGGGACATGCCTTTGTATGGTGGAATTTTGTGCAAGAAGAAAGGAAAAAGTAAGGGAAAATCAAGATTACATCTTGGGAGAGAATGAAGGAGAAGTTTAAAGGTAAATTTCTTCCTAAAGAGTATAATGTTCAGTTACTTAAGAGGCTTCAAAATCTGAGGAAAAAAGATTTAGATGTGCAAACCTCTACTAAAGAATTTTATAGGTTAAGTATAAGAGCCAAGCATGATGAGGATGAAGAAGAACAAGTGGCTATGTACATCAATGGGCTAAGATACAACAGTCAGGATGAGATTAGTGTGTTGACACCAAAAATAGTGGATGCTTGTTTCCAAATGGCTATTAAGATTGAAGAAAATTTGAAGAGAAGACAAGAGAAGGTAGCAAGAGGAAGAGGTAGTACATTTGTAGGAAGAGGTACAAGTTCAACATCAAGGCAACCTAAGAAAGATCATGAAGATGCTGAGAAGAACAAGGAACAAGTTCTTGAAGCAAGAGGAGGTTGGAGAGGAGGAAGAACCAACTTTAGACAAAGAAGAGATTATGGTAAATTCTCAAGAAGATGCTATAGGTGTAATTAGTTTGGACACCCATCATTCAAGTGTCCTGAAAGGTTAAGTGTTGCAGCCAGTGGAACTAAAAGAAAAGGTGATAAAAGAGTTCAATATGTGCAAGGAGATGAAGAAGAGAGCATGATTTCACCAAGCAAATCTTTAGATCCAGAAATAGGAGGCACTCATGGTAAGGACCTTGTTGCAAGGACAAAAGGAAGAAGATATTAGTCAAAGAAGGAGTATCTTTAGAATAACATGCAAAAGAAAAGGCAAAGTTTGTCAAGTTGTAATTGATTCTGGTTCTCAGGATAATATGGTTGCTAGGGATATGGTAGATAAGTTAAGTCTTGAAAACATTCCTCATGTTGCACCGTACAAAGTTTCTTGGGTCAATTATAGCCAAAGTATAATAGTAAATGAGCAAGCCTATGTGGATTTCAAAATTAGGGAGTAAAAGGATAGAGTCTTATGTGATATTTTTCCAATGGATTGTTACCATCTACTCTTGGGGAGACCATAGAAATTTGATAGGAAGTCTATGTATGATGGTTGGGAAAACACCTACACCATTTGGAAGGATGGTAAAATTTTCAAGTTAACTCCTTTACAGGGAAAAGAGAAGGACAAAGGAAAGTCTAAGGTGGTTATTTTTGGAAAAAAGGAGCCTCTCAAGCCTAAGGACAGTAAGAATTTTTTTTTTTCTAATGTGGAGTAGGGTTATGGTGTTGAGGCATCAAATAAAACACCTCTAAATGTTGCTAAGGAAGTGGTGTTGAATAATGGTGAATCTAATGTGGATGGTGCTCTAAAGGAAAAGCAAAGTGGTGTGAAGACTATGGGGAAGGTTGATTTGAGCAAAGAACATGGTAATTTGGTTAAGCCATAGTAGGAGGAGGTTAAACAAATGGAGATCCTAATTGGGTCAATAATCTACCCTATAACATTTTATGAAGAGAGAGGACAGTCAAGTCTTGAGGGGTCTTTAAAACCTGATAACTCAGTCATGAAGGGGATTGTACAAACAAGGGTAGTAAGTCTGAGGTTTGATTTCATGGATTAGTGTGGAGTGGATCAAGTGAAAAGGAAGATAGAGGTCTGTAGAAATGCCAAGACATTGGGTACAGGAGGTACAGGTCTAATAGAATCTAAATGTATGAGTACAATACTTGTTAATTTTGACAAAGGTGAAATTACAACTGTGAGGACTGATGGATAGAGAATGAAGCATGGAGAGCAGCACGAAGTCATGGTGATTTATGGAGATGGTTGGGAGGCTAAAGAGAGATAGATGATAGCAGTTAAGAGGCCTTTAATAGGTCCTAATGTACCAATGATAGCTCACAAACCATAGGTGTAGGGTAGAATATAGGTATAAGCTAGTATGGAGCACAAGGCATCTGTCAGTGGAAGTGGCTTGAATATCATAGGAGTCTTCTTCCAACATGGAGATGTTGGTAACTACCTCAATTCATGTGGCATGAATGTTTTTCTAGGGGGGTTGTATGGTGTAGGAGCACCTACACGTCACCCTTAATTTGTGATCATTTGAAAGAAAATAGGGTGGTCAATTGGTAAGAGTTAGTGTTTTGAGGTCCTTTGTCACTAATAAGGTATAAACAAGACCAATAGTCATGTTCTTGGGTGTTTTTTTAGGTTTTATGGACATAATGTGTAAAAGTTACCATCTTGCACCTAAAGGTTGTCATGTAGTTTGAAGGTATTAACTTTAATTTTTAAGAGAAAGAGAAATATTGGAGCTTTAAACATGTATTAAGGGTATTTCCAAATTCTTGGTGAAGTTAGAGGTGAAGGAACACAAACATTCCATTATAAGTGGTATTATTGCTAGTCATATGTAAGTGTTTGTAATTTGACCTCCAATAGTCACAAAGAATTCAAAATTTAGTTGTAAGGGTGGTTGATTGGTAGTTTAGTTTGGAATTCCTTTAGAAGGAATGGAGAGGTCATTGTAAGGGTTGTTGGTTCAAAATCGAAGATCTTGATAATAAAATTCTAAGTTTTCCCAAAATATCAGTGTTTTTTCTCTAATTAACAGGCTTATATAGGCCATACAGGCTGATTCATGCCATGTAATCTTGTTTTTCTATATTGGGCCTATGTTGACATGAATTGATATCTAGTTTTAGGGCTTAACAAGGATTTTTAAGTTTCCTTTTGGGTGATTTCTTACACTTAGCTAGGATACCCCATTTTTAAGGGTTTGGTGGTTTATTATGATGTAAGGGATGCCTACACTTTATGTAACCACTGTAAATTGTGTGAGGGGTCCTATGGAGTCTATTTTAATGATAGGATACATGGTAGGAGCATTAGGAGATCATCAAGGAAGAATAACTTGATGTTTATTAAGATGTAAGGGATGCCTACACTTTCTGTAACCATTGTAAAGAGGGGAGTGAGCCTAGGGTTTGATCAAATTTATATTGGAGGTCTTATCTTATGAACTTTTGAGCATATTTATGTTTATTGAGTTATGTTCAAGCTGGTTTTAAGGTCTGGAAGGTTGAGGGTGTGCTTGTTTCATTAAACCCTATTAATTTGTACTTAAAACAAGGGTTTGGTTCAATCTGATTTTGTCCATACAAGTGGAAAATAATTGTGGAATATATGTTTTCTTGGCATTTTATTTGTTTCCCCAAGGATTTAGGGGTCTGTGTTGATTTTGAGAGTATGTTTCTTTGTAAATTTGGGCTAATTGAGAAGCCTTTTTAAGGGTGAGTGTATAGGAAGTCTGTGTTGGTCCAAAGAAGTTAATATTGAATTTCACATATGTTATGTAACTTTGAAATGGGTGTCTGAATCACTCATGTTTTTGTCTATTGATTTGGAAGATTGTGGAGTAAATGACCAAAAACTAGTTTTCCATTGCTACAAGGGTTTAAAGAGCAAAAGTTGATTTTTGTTGATTGTCAACCTTTGAGGGTGATTTAGATTGTCTAAAGAGGTCATAATAATCTTGTTAGTTTCCTCTTATAGGCAGGTTGGAAAATGGTTTGTGATTGTTCCCTTGGGTTTGCATGAGTTCTTCATCATTATTTTAGAGTTTGTGTTGCCAATACTCTTCAAAATTAACTTTCAAGTCTAAAAACCCATGGGCATTCTATTTCTGCATTGAATTGTTGCTTCTAGTCTCCAATTTTTTAGGTTGCCTCTTATGCCATTAGAATCAATATTTTCACTACCCCCCTAGGTTTAGGTTTTTCGGTCACCAAAAGCCCTTTTTTGTGCTTAATTTTTCATATGTTTGGGCTTGAATTTCATATTGAACGCCTTAAGTCTTAAGTTTTCATGCCTAAGGGTCAAATTCTCATTATCGTAGTAATGACCAACTTTTAAAACTAAATTTTGTGGCATGTGTAAATTTTGGTTATATAATGACCATTTGATCATCGTAGGAGAATCTTGACCATTCCCCTCACACGTGTTTGGTTTTATTATTCATTAAAATATTCAAATGGGTCAGTGGATGATTACCATGTTTCGTGTTAGGTGGTGGGACTAGTGTTTCTGCAAGGTCAATAGGTGGAGCTTGGAGAATGATAAATGATAGATGTTTCGACATGTGTCTTCATCTGGGCCATTCCCCCCACACCCATCCAGTATGCACATTAAGGATAATTAGTCACACGAGCTAGTGAGAACTAAACATGTTTAGCCATTATGTGGTGGGCTTGATATCTTCTTGTGATTGGAAAATGGAGTCTAAGGGAAATCTATAGTGGTTGTTGGGCGGTGTGGTCAAATCTCCACTGCTCCCTGCCATCCCATTGGGTTTTATTTAATACTTATAAAATATCATGGGCTAGTGGACAAGGTGACACATGTTGCTTCATGGAGGGACTCACAAGGTTGTGGGGATAGCGCATGTTTTGTAAGGATAGAGAGCAACATTTGATAATGGGTGACATGGGTCAATCCTGATTGCTCCTCACCATCCCATGAGGGGCCCACTTGTATCTCCATTTTCTTAGTGGGAAAGTGGGCGACTGCCATGTGGAACATTTCAAAGTCCTTGATGGATTTTAATGGAGATGGAATGCTACTAAAATTTTCCAATATGGCACTATGATAAGAATGATGCCATATTAGAACTTTTCTTTTGGCATGTGTTTGAGATTTCAGCCATCAAATTTGTCAGATGTTGGTATTTGTGGGAAGGTGAAAATAAAGTGAGGCAAGGTGTAGACCGATATTCTAAGATTGGATCAAGATCACTCTTCGTTGTCCTACTATGATGAGGTGCAATTATATTAATTCCCATGGGTGAGTAGCTAAATGTGACATGACATGATTTATTTAAAACTAAGTATATGATTAAGTGTGTTGATAGAGTGGGTGTTTATCCACTTGGGCTTTTCTGATTAGGAAAAGGCATTAGTAACATAAATTTTAAGCTTTGTAATAATTAGTTGGTTTATCTTAATGTATGATCAACGATTGAGGTTCAAAAATGAAGTAGCCTATTGTCAACTTGCTCGCACACAATTTTTCTTGAGAATTAATGGTTGGCTTGCTTGCATGGCTCAATATAATGAGGAATCAAAGGCCATATTTTTCATTTAGATTTTGAAAATTAAGTTAAGGCTGAGATCAGTTTGGTGAGGAATTTCAGAGGTATCATGATTAACCTTTTCCTAGGTAAGTAGCTAGTTGTACTTGATTTTATCAATTATTGGTATAATAGTTTGTGGGTTTTAGAATCCAAGTGGTGAGGATTTTCTACAAATTAGGAATCTTCTTGTTCTTGTTCTAGTTATTGTGAAAATGAGTAAGTTGGGCAAGTTTTTTAAGCCAACTCGAAGGTCCAGGAGACTTAATTTGCTTGACTCCAAGGTCAATGTCCCAAAAGATGAAGTTGAAACACAGGGAGCTCCTAAAACACCAAAGAGTAGAAGGGCACATAGGAAATTTAAGAAATATGGTGTAAGGAGTAATTACCACCTGAGAAGCCAAACCATTTTAGAAGAACTAGTCAATTTCAAGGGGAAGGAGCTAGTTGAGTATGAAAAGTAGGAAAAGAAAATATGCAAGTATCATAAAGCTTACCTAGGGAGACATTATTCTCCCGTTGAGGTTTCTTATAGCCCTTCAAATAGTGGAGGTGAGATTGATCAAGATTGTGTCCATTATCCCCTTTCCTTAGTGCCTTCTAAATATTTTGATGAGGAAGTGGTGATGGTTCCTCCAATTTCATCATGAATAGGGTGTTGGTGAGCATACTCTGATGTTGATGACTTAGAGTAGCATAACCACCCCATTTTTTTTTTTTATGAAACCATAGTCACCGCATCAGGATCACCATCTTTTGCATGTTTGTGGTTTTTCTTTTTAGTGATGATGTGGAAATATTTCAGGTTGGTGTGTTGGAGAAGTGCCAGACTTCCTAACTTTGATAGTAGGTATGTTTTTTTTAGGTGGTATACAAAATTTTTCTTTGGTTATGAATGGACAATCTTCTTTGGTCAAAAAGGACAAGGTGATTCAAGGCTATTGCAGTAACAAAATATGCTTTTTGGAAGGCTAGCTGATCTTCATTCAATTGATGTGGAGATTTGTCTTTTACTCTTCCATACTCCATAATGATTGCATATAAGTAATTGGGGAACATATCTAGTGCAAATAATCTTCAAATGAAATGAAATGTAGCTATATTTGAGCCTGATGCTTGTTGCTCCCTTCTTCTATAAAAGGGATTTCAAGGCTCATTGCAAGGGATCAAATTTTCAGTCTCAAAATGGTCTAGGTGAAAAGCTATGTTCAAGAAGGAGCATACTATAGAAAATATCAATGAATAAAACAGTAAATTTTCTTGGTTATGGGTGATTGTTTGTATGAATTTTAAATTAGTTTTATAGAAGCTACAGATATAAAAGAAAATTTTAGTTCTTGAGCATGTACTCTCCTATGAAATTCCTTGCAAATTATAAATGAAAATCATCAATGATCTTTTTTTCATCTCCAGTTGTTTTAATTGGATGTGTGGAATTTTTTGGCTTCAATTCAAAGAATTGGTTAAATGCTCAGATAAAATCAAAAGTGAATGAGTGATGAGTACAAGATTTGGTAAGAAGTAGTGCTCTAGATACAATGAGTTGAATACTACAATGTAGTATGACAATAGTCCATCAATGTATGAATTAAATGGCTAATATATTATAGGTTGATATGTATTTGACTCCACTATCCCAATTGATGAAGCACTAGTCTATTTGATAGGAAATATTGCAAGTAAATGAGCTAGTGATACACCTAGCTATGGATTTAAAATGAGAACAAAATTCATTGAAAAATCTTTCAATTGTGAAGTATAAGTTTGAAGTATTACCTAGTTTCTTGTCAATAGGTAATAGTTTACTCTATGGTCCACCAATCTTTAGTGAATTATGCTTATTTGCAATTAATTGGAATTGATATGTTTGTAAATATGTTTTCAATTACAAATTCATCACTTGAGCACAATAAGGAACACCCTCCTAGGTCTCACAGAGCCTAAAGAGTAGGAGTGAATGTCTTAGAATCCTTTACTCATTTTTTGGCCAATTGCTTTGAAGGTTCTTAAGCATAAGCATTGGCTACCCTTTAGAGAACTTCAAGGTTCTTCTTGAAGAAAACACCAACTAGACATTAAATAAAAAAATTGAATCTCACTTTTTACTCAACCATGACACCAATCTGCAACCAAGAAAGAATGCACTACCACTTGTACTTTTTATGTCATCAACACAACCTATGCAATCTACATATGTATAAGCACTTAGTTTAAATTTAGTATCCCTAGGATACCACAAGCCATAATCCATAGTGTCATTCAAGTATTTGAATATCCTCTTAACAAAAACATGTGTTTCTCTAGGATCTTCTTGAAATCTAGCTACAAGAAAAACTACATGCATGATATCCATTCTAATAGTAGTTAAATACAATAGTCCTCCAATCATATATCTATACTTGCTTTGATCATCCTTAGGTAATTAACCATTCTTAGGAGTGCATACCGGTTTGGAGCCATCCATTCCAAACTTATTCAACATTTCTGGTGCATATTTTGACTAAGAAATAAAAATTCATTTTTCCATTCGATTAATTTGCATTCAAAGAAAGAAATTCATCCCAAACATAAACATCTCAAATTATTTTTGCATCTCTTCAACAAACATCTTGCACATTTTTTCATTTCTTTCAAAGATAATGTCATCAACATATACAACTACTATCAAGATCTTCTCATTTTCAATTTTAAAATACAAATTACTATCTATTGTATGCTTATTGAATTCTTTCTTAATCAAATATTTGTCCAAACTTGCATACCAAGCTCTTAGAGCTCAATTTAATTCATATAAATCCTTCTTCAATCTACATACCTTATCCAGTTGATCTGTCAACTTAAATCCTTTTGGTTGTTCCATGTACACTTCTTCCAATTCACCATTCAAGAATGTAGACTTAACATCCATCTAATAAACTTTGAAATCTTTATGAAAACCAATTTCTATAAACATTATAATAGCTTCCATCCTTGCCACCAAATCAAAATTCTCCTAAAAATATATACCTTCTACTTGTGAGTATCCTTTACACACAAGCCTTGCTTTATTTCTAACCACTTCTCCATTTTCATTCAACTTGTTTCTGAACACCCATTTTGATCTAATTATTTTTAATCTGTCGGTCTAGGGATCAACTCCCACCTTTGATTCTTTTCAATCTACATAAGTTCTTCTTGAATAGCTTTCATCCAATTCTCATCATTACATGCTTCACTCACTATCTTTGGTTCCACTTTAGAAAGTAGAGATAGATTTATCTCATTAGCAACAACAACTCTACTTATCAAAAATCCTTTCCTCTTGTCTCCAATGATATGATCTTCTAAATGATTATTTTGCACATATTTAGGTGTCTTTGAGGACACCATTGTAGCTTCTTCGTCTTCTTCAACATTTTCTTCATTTAGCTTTCCCTATTCTTCAACAAAATTTTCAATTTCTATGTAATTAGTTTCATCTAATACATATCCATGAACCTCAATTGAATTCTTCAATGCTTCATCCACCTTAAAATCTATGCTTCCTATAGTCTTTCTTATCCTTTTATTGAAACATTTGTAAGCTTTGCTTCTAGTAGAGTATCCAAGGGAGATACCTTCATCACATCTAGCATAAAACTCCCCTAAATTGTCTTCATCCTTTTTGATATAATATTTTCTTCCAAATACCTTGAAATATTTGACCTTAGGAGTTCTTCCACACCATAGCTCATAAAGGGTATTTGTACTATTAGCATTTTCTTGAACTTGATTAAACACATAAATAGTAGTATGAATAGCTTATCTCCAATAACCTTTCTGTAAACCAATCTTAGTAATCATTGATCTAGTAGCTTCATGAATCATTTTTTTTTCCTTTCCACAATTCTATTCTGCTTAGGAGTTCTAGGAGTAGATAATTTCCTTTTTATTCCATGAACTTCAAAAACCATGTTAAACTCGTTCAAAGTAAATTCACTACCTCTATTAGACGTTAAACATTTTATTCTCAAATTTGCTTCATTTTCAACCATAGCCCTAAATGCCTTGAATCTTTCTAATGCATCAAATTTCTCTCTAAGAAATGTAACCCATGTGTATCTAGAGTAATCATCAATCAAAAGCATAAACTACCTTTCACCTTGCTGACTTCTCACTCTTGTAGGACCACATAGATTGGTTTGAATCAAATCCAATAGTCTAGTAGTACATTGTTCCTTTGATCTAAAGATGTTGCTAATTTTCTTTCCAAACTAGCAATTCTTGCAAATAGCATTAAAAAGATTTGTAATTCTTGATAGATCTTTTATAGCATGTATAAAAATAATTCTTTCCAAATTATCAAAATTCATATGACACATCATCTAGTGCCACAACCAACTGTCATTAATCTAAGTCATAAAGCAGTGTCCATCAACACCCTTAAGTTGATAAATGTTTCCTTCAAAATTATTACCAGCAACAATCAATGTTCTATATCCTTTCCTAATTTCACATCTTTCATCCTAAAAAACAATATTATATCCTTTACTACACATTTTTCCAACACTTAAAAGATTATTCCTTAAGCCCTCAAGATATTAGACATCATTAGTATTACGTTTTCCATCAAAACTAACCAAACCTATTCCATAAATCTTAGCACCGGTATCATCTCTAAATTTAACTAAGCCACCATCATAATTTTCAAGCTTAACAAACTTACTCTTGTCACTTCTCATGTGATGTGAATAGCCACTATCAACACCCAATAGTTATTTTCTTTTTTAGCATGAAGAGTGGAAATCACTATCCCTTCACTCTTTTTTGAAAATTTTTATTACACCTTTCTTTTAGTATTAGCAGTATTAGATTCATCTTTTATAGCCAAGAACAAGCATTCATTGTCATCAAAATCTCCATAATCAGATTCTTCATAAAAAATACTAGCATTCTTGTTCACATAGTATGCTTTGTTGATCCTGTTACCTTTTTGTTCTTTGTTTAATATATTATATGTATTCCTCTTAGCTCTTTTTGGACATATTGAAGCATAATGACCAATTCCTCCATATCTAAAGCATTTAAAAGGTAACTTACATTCATACTTATCAAAGCCCTTCTTCATCCTTCTCTCAAAGTTAGCTTCTACTTCATTAATATTTTCTTCATCTAGATCTTCACTAGTTGTAGCTTTAGAAGCAATTTCTGATTTGGATCCATTTCTCAAATTTGGTTTTCTCATTTCATATGATGTCAGAGTACCCAACAACAAATCTTTAGTCTAAGTCTTATAATCTACATATTATTCAATAGCATATTCCTTTTCATTATATGCATCGGGAAGAGTTTTGAGAATCTTCTTCACTATCCTAGGTGCATCCGTTATTGCACCAAGTCATCACATTTCAACTACCAGCTCATCCCTCTCTATACATAGGATTTGATTTTCTCATCTTCATATATGTGCAGGATCTCAAATTGTGCTTCCAAGTTTGGTAACTTTTCTTCTTTAACCTTGTCCTTCCCTACATGAGTTTTTTCTAATGCATCCCTGACTTCTTTAGCAGTCTTTAGATTTGAAACTTTAATCAATTTGAACTATGAAAGACTATTCATTAGAATATACTTTGCCTTTTTATTCACCTCATGTGCCTTGATTTAATCAAGTGAACTTGGACCATTTGAACTTGGACATCATATCCATAGTATTCTAGATATCCTTCCATCTTTATTCTCCAGATGCCATAATTAGTCGCATCAAACCTAGGAAACTCAATAGTGATCTTGCTTACCATCTCAAACCTTCCTTAAGTGATTAAGCTATTCTATAAGGAACTTAGCTCTAATACCGATTGTTGAGAAAGACAATTGAGAGGGGGGTGAATCCATTGTAGAAAATTTTTCCTTTATAATAGTCACCAGTGATTAATTTAATTACCATTCACAAAAAAATAATTCTCCTAATATGATTTATCATTAAGTGCAAATGTAGAAGTTGAAAGAAGTAAAAACATATACACACAACAACACCAAATTTATGTGGAAAACCTAATAATCAAAAAACAAAAATGAGGATTATCTCACAATATAGAGAATATCAAAACCAAATACAAGGGCTCACTACTAGAGAATGCTCACTACCAATACAAGGCTCACTATTTGGAATAGGACTCACTGTCCAACAAAGGTTAACCACCCAGAGGGATCATTTCCTCACAAATACAAAGAATATACAAGAGATTCATTATAGAGAGAAGACAATCTAAATTCAATAGATATTTCCACCATAATTTGTTCACACACTTGAAGACATGCTTGAATGATATAGTACACCTTTAGCTCATTACTTTTAGAAAATTTGCAATTAGACTTCACAATTATTTGCTCAACCACACACTCTGCTTTTCATATATCTCGCATCAATCTTGCATCTATTCCTTTGCATGTGTATATATTTTCAACAATATCTCATTCTATATTTATACCATCTTCAACTTTGAAACATATCCAAAGTCGGCTACACACACCATTTGTATTTACAAATTCAAATTAGGTCAGAACCAAAACATTCTAAGGTGGAATTAGAATGAGGGCAACCCAAACACACACTTCAACACACTTCCAAAAACTTTCAAAGTAGTGTTAAATGCAAGGTCGGCCAAACCAATGTAAAACACATAGAATAATTAAGTACACGCATCCTTGGCATGATCCAATCCTTCCAGATAACAATTTTTTTTGGATATTGTTGATATGTGGTTGTCATTGGTGTCAACACTATTGGAATTAATTCCTTTAAGGTTGTATATTTCGAGGATATTGAGAAAAATGTAATAAACTAAGTTGTAGGTTGTCAATGATGCAATGAAGTTCAATATACTGGATAACTTAGTATGTTGATGATAAGAGGTTGTGGATTAAAGGGTTTTTTTTTTAGTATATCTAGTTTATTCATATTAAGTTTCAGAGATCTGCATGAAGATTTGATTGAGTTGTGAGTATCTATGTTATGAAAGTTGTTTTGTTTTTTTAGTTGGTGCTCCTTAATGAAGATGATGTGATTCTAGTAATTTGACTTGTAGATTCTTCTGTGCTGATTCATGATGCTCATGGATGTTTCTAAATCATGCTCTATCTATGTTGTACATTCACATTGATCGTTGTGCTCGCGATTGGTGATTTTTTTTGTGAGTTCATGTTTTTTAATGATCATGCCCAATAGGGTGATTGTAGCATGTTTTGTATCTTCGAGGCTTAATTTTTGAAGGTGTTTCATGTTCAAGGATGTTATTTTGGGTCCTTACTATATTTTGGCCAAGATTGGTTGGTGCACATTGATAAGTGTTTACGGATTGAGCCGACAGTTTGTACACATTTTATATTTTGTTAAAGCTGACATGTAGATGATGTTATCCTTAGTTCTGGATATATATGATCAATTTTTTATACCATTTGAAATCATGTGTGTGAGTGGTTTGTTTGAATTATGTGTGAGTGTTGTGTGCGAATAATGTTCTAATCTTTTGAAGGAAAAAGTAAAGTGTGAAGAAGATGAGCAGATGTTTATGTGCTTAACCAAAACTGTAATTAGGCATTATAAAATTCTATTTTCTCAGTTCAAAATCTTGTGGATGTGATCCAAATGTTTCTATAAGATAGTGTGTCTTCCTTTGGGAAGTAATCCTTTTTGTATTTGAGTAGTGAGCTCTAGGAAGTGTGCCTAAATGCATGCGCATTCCCCATTTATAATTCTTTTATACTTTTAATAGAGTATAATCTTGTGTACTAACCTCCACCATGTTTTTTCCCTAATAAGGTTTCCACATAAAAAATATTGGTGTTATGTCATTTCGTGATGGTTTATGCTTTCATCTTTATATATTAGATCTGAGAAAAAAGTTTAATTTGTATAATTTATGTGACAATTGATTCACCCCCCCTCTTAGTTGTCTACCCTTGTCTTGCCAACAATTAGTATCAAAGTAGGTTCCTCAAAAGAATTTTAATAGCTTGAGGTGATCTGAGATGGAGACATATAAGAAGGATAGTCTGAGATTTGATGGAACTAATTATTCTCTGTGGAAAACTTGAATGGAGTGTCATCTAAGATGCATTGGTGAATCTTACTGGAACATTACAAAGAATAGGTATATTATCCAACAAAATGGTCCTTCTACTACTATTGAGATTAAAGAAGCTGAGTACAATATGAGGGCTAAGGAAGCATTGTTGAGTTCTCTGACTGATTTCGAGATGAAAAATGTAATGGAGTTGAAGACTGCTTATGAGATCTAGAAAAAGTTGGAAAATTTATATGAAGGTGATGCCCATGTAAAGATTGCTAAGTTGCAAAGCCTGAAAGGGAAATATGAAATCTTGAGAATGGGTGAAGATGAGAACATCACTTATTTTATGTAGATATTGAATGAACTTGTGTGTAGTATCAGATGTGTTGGTGGAACATTGGAAGAATCATAAATTGTTGCTAAAGTACTCAGATCCTTTCCTTCCACATACAAAGCCAAAGGTACTGCTATAGAGGAGATCTAGACTGTGACAAATGTAACTAGAGAAATGTTCATTGGTAAGCTTAATACTTTTGAGTTAAGTGAGTTTGGTGATTCTCTTCCTAATAAACAACCTGCATTCAAAGCTACTATATCTAGAAATGATAAGTAGTGATATGATCTAGGAGAAAGTTATTTTAGAAAGATGTTCAAGTATGAGGAGGAAATGAGAGAGATTGAAGAATAAGAAAGAAAACTAGATGAGATTGAAGCACTTATTATCAAGAGGGAATCTAGAGGAGAAGGTAAGTATAAAGCTAAATTTCCTATTAAATGTTTTTCTTGCAATAAGATACGTCATTTTACATCAAGGTGTCTAGAAATAGTTCCTAAGCCAAGACCGAACAAGCTTAGATTTCAAAGAAAGTGTTATTATGCTACTGATGAAGGTGTGATAGATGATGAATCTGATAAAGGGAATATAAGTGGGGATGAATGGGTATTTATTACTATCAAGTAAAATGAAAAAGTACCTACTAAATCTGCTAGTTGCACAAATGTGGAGAAAGCTCTAGCTTCTAGAGTTGAGGAAAAACATGAATGGGTGATTGACAATGGATGCTTGCATCACATGATAGGTGATAAGAGTAAATTTGTGAGCTTGGAAAAGTATGATGGTGGTGTTGTAATATTTGGTGATGACAAAGTTGGTGTAATCCATGGCAAAGGATCCATTTCTCTTGATGGTAACCATAATACTGATGATGTTCTATATGTGGAAGGTTTGAAGCATAATCTCTTAAGTGTTGGACAGATGGTTGACAAGCGATATAATCTTCAATTCAAGGATGGAAAGTGTAGAACATTGGGGAGTTTTGGAAATGTGATTGCATCTGGTACAAAAACAAAAGGTAATATCTTTCACCTAAGTGTTGCTAGTAAAACTTGTTTGATTTCTCAAGTTGATGAAAGTTGGTTGTGGCATAGAAGAATGTGTCATGTAAACTTTGATAATATTATCAAGATAAGCTCTACTCAAGAAGTGAGAGATCTTCCTAAATTGATAAAACCTACTAATGCTATATGTAAGGAATGTCAGTTAGGGAAGAAAACTAGAATTTCATTCCAAAGAAAACAACATTGTTCAAATGAAGTATTTGAGCTTGTGCATACTAACTTGTGTGGTCCTTCTAGAGTTAGAAGTTTACAAAGTTACAGGTATTTCATGTTACTTATTAATCATTATTCTAGAATGATGTGGGTTACTTTCTTAAGGGAAACATATGAACATCTAGAGAAATTCAATATTTTTAAGGTTATGGTTGAGATAGAGATAGATCTAAAGATTAAATTTTTGAGATCGGATAGAGGTGGTGAATTCACTTCTAGTGAGTTTAATTATTTTTGTGAAGAGCATGGGATAAAGAGACCATTATTTTCCCCATGAACCCCTTAGCATAATGGATTTGTGGAAAGAAAGAGCATGTCAATTCAAAAAGTTGCTAGGACAATGATGTTGGAAGGAAAAGTTCCTCATATCTATTGGAGAGAAGTTGTGAGTACTACCATATACACTCTCAATCGAGTACATGTCAAAGGTGATACAGGTAAGACTCCTTATGGTCTATGGTATGGTCATAAGCCTATTGTTAGAAACTTCAAAATCTTTGGGAGTAAATTTTATATAAAAAGAGATGAAGATATAGGAAATTTTGATGCTAGAAGTAACAAAGGATTTTTTCTTGGTTATTCTACTAAAAGTAAATCCTACCAGTGCTACAATAAGAGATTGATGAAAGTAATTGAAAGTGTTAATGTCAAGCTTGATGATTACATAGTTAGACCATCTAGAACCTATGGATATGATTCAGATGATCAGAATGATAGTTCAGATAAAGGAAAGAAAGTTCAAACTTCAAATCAAGTTCAAATCATTCCAGTGAATCAGGAAAATCAAGAGGAAGGAACTAGTGAACATATAGAAGTGAGATCATAAGAGCTTGAAGTTCAAGAAATCCCCTAAGACTCCAAGGTATGTAAGACTAAATCATTCAAAAGATCAGATTATAGGTGATAGTAAAAAAGGCATTCAAACTAGGAGAAAATTGTAGAAGAATATTGTCTGATTTCAAAGACTGAGCTTAATAGTGTCAATGAACCATGCAAAGATGAACATTGGATGGAAGAAATGAAAGAAGAACTATATAAAATTGAGAAGAATGATACATGGATTCTTGTTCCTAGACCTAAGGAAAAAAATGTAAGTGGAACTAAATGGGTCTTTTGAAACAAACTGAATGAGAAAGGTGAAGTTGTTAGTAACAAAGCAAGACTTGTGTGTAAAGGATATTCTTAGATGGAAGGAATTGACTTTCAACAAACTCTTGCTCCTATTGCTAGGATTGAAGGTGTGAGACTATTTCTTGCTTATGCTACTTACAAAAACTTCAAGGTTTATCAGATGGATGTCAAGTCAACATTTCTAAATGGTGAACTAGAAGAAGATGTGTATATTGAGGGATTTCAATTGATTGATCAGGGAGATATGGTTTCTCAATTGAAGAAAGAATTGTATGTACTTAAGCAAGCCCTAAGAGCATGATATGCCAGATTGGACAAGTATTTGTTGAAGCTTGGATTTAATAAAGGTACTGCTGATAGTAATATATATTTCAAGATTGATCATGATAAAGATTTGATTGTTGAAGTATTTTTTTATGATATAAGTTTTGGAGGAGATGATGTTTGTGCATGAAGTTTGCTGATGAGATGTAGAGTGAGTTTGAGATGTCTATGATTGGAAAAAAAAATTGGGATTAAAAATTACTCAACTTGATAAGGGGATCTTTATATCTCAGTCCAAGTATGTGAAAGAACTATTGAAGAAGTTTGGTATGGAAGATTGAAATCCAGACGGTACATTTATGGTGACTAGATGTAAGTTGACACAAGATGATGATTATCCTAAAACAAACTAGACTTGATAAAGATCCATGATTGGTGGATTGCTCTATTTGACTCCAATTAGACCTGATATCATGAATGACATACACATTGTTGCAATATTTCAAGTTGATCCTAAGGAATCTCATGTGACTACTTTGAAGAGGATTTTTAGGTACTTGAAGGGGACAAATGATTTTGGCCTATGGTATCCTAAAGAAGATGACCTTAATTTGAGTTCTTTTACTGATGTTGATTGGGCAGAAGATGTGAGTGACAAAAAGAGTATTAGTGGTGGTGCATTTTTCTTGGGAAAGAAGCTAATTTCATGGTTAAGTAAGAAGAAAAATTCCATTTCTTTATCTACTACAGAGGTAGAATACATTGTTGCTACTAAAAATTATACTGAATTATTATGGATGAAGTAGATGTTGAAAGATATCAGAGTTGTGTATGATGAACCTATTGTTATATTCAATGATAGTTTAAGTGCAATTAACATTTCTAAAAATCTAGTGTTGCATTCAAAAACTAAGCATATGCCTATCAAGTTACACTTTTTGAAAGAGAAGGTTTGTGAAAAGGAAGTCATATTGGAGTATGTGCCCACTAAGGAATAGATTTTAGATATCTTTACCAAGCCCTTACCTAAGGATACTTTTGATTATCTCAGAGGGAAGCTGGGGTTGATTACCCCTCCTAGTCAGAATTAAGATACATTGGCATGCATCAGTCTCTGCATTTCATAGTCATATCTTGATCCAGATTGATGTTGCAATGGCTGCTACTCAGGGGGAGTAGTCAAATGTTGAGTAATGTGGTTAAAAGCTTGTGTGGAGAAATAAAATGTGTATCTTTTTCATTGATGTCAAAGGGGGAGAATATTTATGTGAAAAACTATAAAAGAGTTAAGGAGAAAAGAGTCAAAATCTAAGGGGGAGAAAGTGCTAAGAGATAGTTGCGTTGATGGTGTTTTTCACATCATGTGTTACCATCAATGCTAAAGGGGGAGATTGTTGGATATTTATGATATGTGGTTGTCATTGATGTCAACATTGTTGGCATTAATTTATTTAAGGTTTTATATGTTGAGGATATTGAGAAAATTGTAATAAAATAAGTTGTAGGTTGTCACTAATGAAGTGAAGTTCAATATGATGGCTAGCTCAGTATATTGATGATAAGAGGTTTTGGATTAAAGGGTTTTTTGTTGAGTATATCCAGTTTATCCATGTTAAGTTTCAGATATTTGCATGGAGATTTGATTGAGCTATGAGTATTTGTGTTTTGATAGTTGTTCTATTGTTTTAGTTGGTATTCCTAAAAGAAGATGATGCGATTCTAGTAATTTGAGTTGTTGCAGATGCTTCTATGGTGATTCATGATGTTCATGGATATTTCTAGATCATGATCTATCTATGTTGTATTTCTGCATTGATCATTGTGCTTGTGATTGGCTATTTTCTTTTGTGAGTTCATGGTTTTTCATGATCATGGCTGATAGGGTGATTGTAGCGTGTTGTGGATCTTCAAGGCTTAATTTTTTAAGGTGGTTCATATTCGAGGATGTTATTTTGGGTCCTTAATATTTTTTGCTCGACATTGGTTGGTGCATATTGATAATTGTTTATGGATTAAGCCAACAATTTGTACACATTTTATATTTTGTTAAAGCTGACATGTAGATGATGTTATCCTTAGTTGTGGATATATATGATTGATTTTTCATACCATTTGAAGGCATGCATGTGAATGGTGTGTGTAAATGATGTGTGAGTGTTGTGTGTGAATAATGTTCTAATATTTCAAAGGTAGAAGTAAAGTGCGAAGAAGAGCGAGAAGATGTTTATGTGGTTAATTGGAACTGTAATCAAGCATTAGATGTTATTTTCTCAGTTCAAAATATTGTGGATGTGATCCAAATGTTTATGTAAGATAGTGTGTATTCCTTTGAGTAGTAATCATTTTTGTATTTGAGTAGTGAGCTCTACGTAATGTGATTGAATGCATGTTCATTCCCCATTTATAATTCTTTTATACTTTTAACGGAGTATAATCTTATGGATTAACCTCCACCATGGTTTTTCCTCTAATAGGGTTTCCACGTAAAAAATCTTGGTGTTATGTGATGTGGTGATGGCTATGCTTTCATGTTTATATATTAGATCTGACAATAATTTTAATTTGTATAATTTTTGTGACAACTGATTCACCCCCCCTCTCAGTTGTCTTCCCTTGTGTTGCCAACAAAATTATCTTCAACAAAATCATACCAAATTAAATTCAAAACTACTAGTCGTAAGACTTGAACAAGAAGGAATCTGGAGCAACTACATTTCTCTTAGACCTTAGCCAGAAACATTGAAAAATACAATTCACAACTAGTGAACATAACTCGCACTGTGCAACAATCTAGAATCCAAGAATTTGGATATAGAAACTTCAAACAACCATGATCAACATATCCAATCCATACCAACATAAGAGTGAAAGCTAGAGGAAAAATCAGAGCAACCATTGAATACCTACAACCTTTCTTCATTACAATTTTCTCAATATCCTAGACATATACAACCAATATCCTGTATCCATGAAATTAATAATAACAACAACTAGTTGATAACTAGTTATCCTATTGACATCAATGACAACACTTTCATACTTACAACAACCAATTGGTCTGCACATCATTTTTCATACCAAATCATATTGTAGACATCAATGACAACACTATATCTACAAAATTTACATTCACGCTCACATTGCAAACAAGGATCAATGAAAAACTTCCAACATATTCTTCATTGAAGAACTATGGGGAATCATTACTTGAACTAAAATATAGTTTCAACTAATAATAAAAATGAGAATTTTTTTTTACAAGGTCAATGCAAAATCCTTATTTTGATTACTTAACAACTTCAATGGCGTTTGGCCACACATGTTTTAGATGTGAGAATATCAAAGGTGACTTGGGATGCTCTATCTACCTTCTATGAGGAAAAATTAGACCGATATCCTCTATCTTTAGTACAAGCTTCATACACTTAATATGGAAGCTGGTGAAGTAGAGGAATTATTATGTTGCATATCAAAATTTTGAGCAGAGCTTTTTTCCCTCATAGAAAAGGTGGAGGAAAATTTCTTGTTCCAACCATTCTGAGAGCTCTTCCTTCAATTTTTTTTTTTTTTATCATGATGTTTAAAATCACCAAAGAAGAATATGCCATTTGAAGAAATAGTGAATTTTCTTCCAGCATGGAGAAACCATCAATTAGTGTAATGTGATTTTTGAAGAAAAAGCACTTAATCTCGAGACAATAGTATAACTAGAAGTTTGAAGGGATAATAGCCACAAAGTAGTCACCAAATCCATCACAACAAATACCACAAGCCTTAGAATGAAAATAAATGGTGTTACATATTTAATACTCACACACATGACACTGGCCATTGTTGGTATAATGGCCTGAATAAAGGAAATTATAGTCAAGAAGGTACATCTAGTGGAGGTGATTTTCACTCCAAATGATGTCCTCACCAATGGAAGAAAAAGCACATATTGTAGCCCAAAAGATGAAATTACAACTATTGAGAACATACTAAATAGATCCAATTGTGGCTTTAGTCAGAACATT
>VDFB02271358.1:118262466-118308090 GCA_007258455.2 Sequoia sempervirens
AAAAAAAACTTGAATAAAAACAACAAACTAAAAATAGTGATAACTTTCTCACAACTAAACAAAACTTTAAATTGTAGATATCTATGGAAAGCTAAGACATATAGCTTCAAAACTCAAAAAACATTTTGCAAAATTCTAGACAACAAAAGTATTATAAACAAAAGAAAAATCGGATTTTAATAACTAAATCTTAAAAAGCTGCAATCAGTAAAATGGCCATAACTTTCTCAAATCTTAACAAAAATTCAAACCATTTAATGTTTCAGAAAGCTGAAAATGAGACCTACAAAACCTAGAAAATGTTTTAAAATATTTGATGTTTCCATCATTTTGTGCTCAAATGAAAATGACAGGATTCTGTATGCATTCTTAGCTGTAATTTGCAAAACAATGAAAACAAACAAGAAAACAAACCAATTTCTCTGAAAAATTATAAGATTCATGTCGGGTTCACCAAATATGAGATGGGGTTAGAAATCAAATAGAATAGACAAAGTGACAGCCAACACTTCTAAACTATTAACCTCATCCAAACAAGAGAAAACAAAGTAAGCATAAGGAAAATAAAACATTAAATTAAAATACTCCCCATGTTTGAACTTGAATCACTTCTCTTGCTCTCCTATTTCTCCTTTTGAAAATATGCCCTCAGATTTGTAGTGTGACTTGTGCAAATACCTACAAATGATAAGTAGAAAGTTGGAGAAGAATAGTTGTTAAGCTGAAAATGGAGAAGGAAGCTTGCTTTTATAGACAACCATTCGAATGGATGGTTGAGATTAATCTTCTAGAAAGATTCCAAGATCAATGGATGGGAATGCATGAGAGGGATGTTATGAAATGGATGGTTAAGATTAAGTCTTAGAAAAGATGCCAAGATCAATGGTCTAGAATTGATGCACCAAAAATATGCCATGCATGGAAAATCTATAATCTTGGCGGCTATGGCGCTGACAACTACTCAGCGGACATAATAAGACATCGTGCTATGTGAAATGAATGTTATGGCGGGGGATTATGGCCAGGCATCTTTGACCAAAGTGGTGCATAAATAATTTATTTTTAAATTATTTATTTGAAAATGGAGGAAATGGACAAGTGGAAAATAAATAATTTATCCAAATTATTTATTTAGATAAAATGACAAGAGGAGTATTTAATTAAATTAATCAATTTAATTAAATGGAAAGATCAAAATTAGACATGGGATAGTTAAATAATTTTAATAATTATTTAACTATAGAAGAGTTAAAGGACCATGAATAGATAAATAATTAATGGTAATTATTTAACTATAGATGAAAGATGACAAAATAATTAAATAAATAATAATCTATTTAACTATTGAAGAAGAGGGAGAAATTAGTGACACAATTAAATAATTTTAATTGATCAAGATAGAATAAAGATGAGGATGTGAATTAATTAAATAATTAAAAATTATTTAATTAATAGAGGAATATGATCAAACATAATTGAATAATTAGAATTATTCAATTATCGAAGGAAAACGACCACGAAAAATGATACTCACAGACTTAGGACATTTTTTAGTGTCTACAACAACTAGTTGATAACTAGTTATCCTATTGACATCAATGACAACACTTTCATACTTACAACAACCAATTGGTCTGCACATCATTTTTCATACCAAATCATATTGTAGACATCAATGACAACACTATATCTACAAAATTTACATTCACGCTCACATTGCAAACAAGGATCAATGAAAAACTTCCAACATATTCTTCATTCGAAGAACTATGGGGAATCATTACTGAACTAAAATATAGTTTCCAACTAATAAAAATGAGGGGAAATTTTTTTACAAGGTCAATGCAAAATCCTTATTTTTGATTAGTCTTAGCAACTTCAATGACGTTTGGCCACATGTTTTAGATGTGAGAATATCAAAGGTGACTTGGGATGCTCTATCTACCTTCTATGAGGAAAAATTAGACCAATATCCTCTATCTTTAGTACAAGATTCATACACTTAATATGGAAGCTAGTGAAGAAGTAGAGGAATTATTATGTCGCATATCAAAACTTTGAGCAGAGCTTTTTTCCCTCAGAGAAAAGGTGGAGGAAAATTTCTTGTTCCAACCATTCTGAGAGCTCTTCCTTCAATTTTTTTTTACTTTTATCATGACGTTTAAAATCACCAAGAAGAATATGCCATTTGAAGAAATAGTGAATTTTCTTCAACATGGAGAAGCCATCCAATTAGTGTAATGTGATTTTGAAGAAAAAGCACTAATCTCGAGACAATAGTATAACTAGAAGTTTGGAAAGGGATAACCACAAAAGTAGTCACCAAATCCATCACAACAAATACACAAGCCTTAGAATGAAAATAAATGGTGTTACATTTTTAATACTCACACACATGACACTGATCATTGTTGGAATAATGACTTGACTCAAGGAAATTATAGTCAAGAAGGCATAGCTAGTGGAGGTGATTTTCACTCCTAATGATTTCTCACCAATGGAAGAGAAAAGTACATATTGCATCCCAAAAAGATGATACAACTAATGAGAACATACTAAATAGATCCAATTGTGGCTTTAGTCATAACATTGTCCTTGTTTCTCAAACCTCACATACTTCTGGGAATGTTTGGTTAATTAACTATAATGCTAATAAGAATATGAAAATAAATAGAGATCTTTTTGATACACTAACTAATAAAAAAATTGGAAATCAAGTTCAGATTGCAAAAAATAAGAAGAATGTTGCAGAAGGAATCAACACTATCACCATTCCTCTCCAGATAAGAAGTTGTACTCTCACAAAGGTTAACTATGTTCTAGGTTTGACATAAAATATCTTGAATGTTAATTAGTTGTTGAATCATAATCTTAGGGTGAAGTTTTAGGTTAAGGATGGATTCAAATCCTATTTGATCTCTAGATATGATACGATACTTGATAAATCTTTTATGAAAGAACATTTATTTCGACTAGATGTAGTTTTATCCACTACAAATGCTTTATCTACTTATATGGTTAAATCAACTATTCTTTGGAATTATTAATATGACTACCTTTCAACCAATTCCCTTTATGATCTCAACTCTAAGGATATCATAAGTGGACTTCCTCATCTTTCTTATGCATTACCTCTATGTCTTGCATTTCTTGCAAGAACACAACATCAGGATCCATCTAAGTTAAGTACCTTCCATGCAAGGACTTTCTTGATGTTGTGCATATTGATATATGCAAAAAAAATTCCTACTTCCTTTCAAAGTTGCAATTATTTTTAATTTTTCATGGATTATTTCTCTTGTAAGAACTAGGTGTTTTTTCACACAAAGAAGATTGAAGCCCTAGCTCGTGTTTAGGACTTCTACTAGTGAGTTGTATGGGAGACATGCAAGTCTCTTCTTCTCATCCACTAAAATTGAGGGGGGAATTCACATCAAAGGAGTTCTTGAAATTCCTAAAGCATTATGGCATCCAAACACACTTGAATACCCCATATAAACCCTATCAAAATGTAATTCCAAAGCATCACAATCAAATTATCATGGAGATGGATCGATGCATACCTTCCTCAATTGAGTTGGAGGATCAATTTTATGGAGTAGTCCAAATAGTTTTTTATCTTCTCAACAAGGATCCTATGAAGATATGGCAAGAAAAGACACTAAAAGGGTAAACCCACTATATTTGTTTACAATTCCGTTGAGGAAGGAAAATTGCAAAAATGATTTGAAGAATTTTTTTTTAGGTTTTGAGGTTTTTAGGTTTTCTCTCAAAGGGGGGGGGATACATGAACCCAAAAAGGGGTTTTCTCAAATGCGCCCTTCAAGAGAATCCCTTTGTGATGTCATATATTTTTAACATGTTATTTTAAGGAAAACAAAGTGAAAATTGCAAAACAAGGGGGTTTCGAGCAAACCCCCCTTCAATCAAAGGGGTCAAGGGTGTTCACTCAAAGGGGGGTTCACTCAAACCCCCCTTGTGTTCCCTTCCCCCACTCCTCTAGTATATTTTTGCAGAATTTTAAGTTTTTGAGCTCAAGTTGAGGATGAAAATGGAGGAAAATTCATAGACCCAACTGGATGATGGCAGTCCTTGGAAGGAGCTATCCATAAAATATAATTTTAATATATTTTTTTCATTATGGTTTTCTTAAGTTTATTAAACTTAGGTGTTTTACAAAAAACAATCTCTCTATTTTGCACTGTTAAAAGATGCAAGACAACTAAGAGGGGGGGTCTAAGTCAGTTGTCATAGGATTCAAACTTAAAAACTCCAACACATATCAATTCCACAACCACACTATCTGTCATTAAGTATGAGCATGAAACATAGATAACAAAAATTAATTTAGCGCAATAAACACCATTTTTTTACGTGGAAAACCCGAGGGAAAAACCACGGTGAGGATTAACTCACACTATAAAATAGTTTCAAACTAAAAATAAAAGGCTCAATACCAAGGGCTCACTACCTTGAAAGGACTCATTGTCTAGATACAAAAGCTCATTTCTTACAAAAGAGGCTCACTACCTACAAAAGATTGACAAAACAAAATTGGGATTTATAGCCAAAATGAATTGAGAATAATGTACCTAATAAGTGTTGATGTAGTTCTGGTGATGCTCAATAGACCGATTTAACACACTTCATCCTTTTCACTCATTTCCAACTTTTATTCACAATTGCTTCATTGATTGTGCATACACACACACACTTCTATTTCTCTCTGTCATTGTCTTTGTATATCAAAATTGTCCAACATATTCATTTATATACCTAATTTTTTTTGGCAAGCATCAATTAGGTGATGAGGGTGCAACCCGAGACACATAAAATAACTCACAAAATAAGAGAATAATTTTATTATTTATCATATGGAATTCTTACATGCAAAGGATCTCAAATCCTCAAGTTCTACAACATATGTGAGTTACAGAAAATTACAGAATAACCCTTTTCATAGTATGCGAACTTGTCCCCCAAAAAGCTACCCAAAAATTAGAAACCCCCCATAAATAGAGCTCCCTTTTGAGGTTCGAGAAAAAAAAACATTCAAATTTGAGTTTTGGTGGTTTGGCACCGAAAATTACAACTTCAAATTCAAATTTCAAAAGAACATCCAAAAATTAGTATCCTCTAGAAAGTGCGCCAACTTCCAAGAACCATAACTTTTGATCTAGGACTCAAAGTCAAGACCATGCTCAAAATAAGCTATGTTGATTTTGGCAAGTTTTGGGGCCATTTCAAGACCGTTTAGTGCCTCAAATTTGAGCTGGAAGGTTTTCAGGTGCAATTCTGGTAGACTAAAACTGCAATATCTTTCAACTCGAGAATAGAAAAGCAAAATTGTAAGTTGGGGATCACATTATGATGAAAAGGGTATCCAAAAATGTAAATACATCAAAGAAACTACCAACATAAAATGAAACTCTTTTGTTTTTTGGGTGATGCAGAATTTCCCTTACACCACTAGATGCTCTTGCATCAAACACCCATGGTAATTTGAGGAGTGACCCCATCACATCTTAGATGGTTGAGGAAAACCAAAATGGTCAACCTCTTCCTTAGATAGCCAGGATGAATCTTCCACATACCTTACTCTCCATTTCACTAGATATTCTTCATATTGCCTATTTCTAGTACTCCTTCCCACACGACTATCCAAGATTTCTTCAATCTCCTCCTTCTCTAACGTAGGTGTTGGAATGCCATACTGCCCTATTGTTGGTGATTCCTTCATGTCACCTTCATGATACTCCATCAAATCTAAAATTTTGAACACAACGGAAATGTTGACTTCCATCTTGCAACTCTACCTCATATGCATTCCTTGAATCATGCTTCTTCAAAATCTTGTAGGGACTGAATTTCTTCATCTTTAGTTTGTTATAGGTTCCCACTAGAAACCTTTCTTTCCTCAATTGGACCATCACTTCATCACCG
Source organism: Sequoia sempervirens (assembly GCA_007258455.2). Taxonomy (NCBI): domain Eukaryota; kingdom Viridiplantae; phylum Streptophyta; class Pinopsida; order Cupressales; family Cupressaceae; genus Sequoia; species Sequoia sempervirens. Next base: position 118,268,410 of record VDFB02271358.1, read on the forward strand.
ATCTGAAACTCCATATTCCTCCTTTTCTAATTTTCCTTGGTCTTATACTACTTATTCATCTTGTTAATATGTTCTTTTACCTTCTCAAGTATATTCTTGATGTTCTGTACAAAATATTTAGCTTCAACACTTATCTTCTCTTCATCCATATTCCTCAATTTTGGCATAGTTATGGGGATACCTCCATACACAATTTGGAACAGTGATCTACTAGTGCTTCTATTGAAAAAATTGTTCTAAGAAAATTTTTCCTTGGGTAAGATCAAGTCCCATCCCTTGGGTTTATCTCCTACACAGCATCTTAGTAGGTTACCCAGACTTCTATTCACAACCTCCGTCTACCCATTTGTCTGTGGATGGTGTGTAGAATTGAACTTCAACTCTATTTTCAGCTTCTTCCACAAGGTCCTCCAAAATCATCCCACAAATTTGGTGTCACGATCTGAGACAATACTCTTTGGTAGACCATGTAGCCTCACCACCTCTCTAAAGAACAAATCAGCAATGTGGATAGCATCGTGGGTCTTTTGGCATGGAATGAAATGTACCATCTTTAAAAACCTGTCAACCACCACAAAGACTGAATCATTCCCTCTTTGTGTCCTTGGAAAACCAAGAAAAAATTCCATACTTATATCCTCCCATGACCTCTCTGGTATAGGTAAGGGTTGATACAACCCTGTATTCTAGCTCACTCCCTTAGTCATTTGACATACCCTACAACTCTACACAAAATTCTTCACATCCTGTGACAACTAAGGCCAATAATATTGCTCACTAATAATGGAAATGGCCTTATCCCAACCAAAATTTCTTGCCATTCCTCCACTGTGCTTCTCCATTATCAGGTTCTCCCTCATGGAACTCCTTAGGATACACAATTGACTTCCCTTAAACAACATGCCATCCTAGATTATGAAATCCAACTACCTTATTTTTTCCACTGTAATAGGCTCCTTGTAAGCTTTCCAAGTGTATAAAATTAGGATTTCCAGGGTACAAGGCTTTGAGTTCATTGAACCCAAACACTACGGTCTGCATCTCTGTCATAAATTTCTACCTTCTACTTAAGGTATCTACAACCCTATTTGACTTCCCACTCCTATGCTTTAGAAAAAAATTATAGCTCTACAAAAATTCTACCCATTTTATAAGCCTTTGATTTAGTTTTCCCTGATTATTCAGGTACTGCAATGCTTGACGATAAGTATACAAAAAAATTTCCTTTGGCAATAGATAATGCCTCTATTTCTTTAATGCTTGAACTATTGCATAAAATTCTTGGTCATATACAAAATACTTTCTCTTGGCATCATTTAACTTTTCATTGAAATAGGCAATGGGTTTACGTTCTTGGCACAACACTGCTCCACTGAAGCAACCACTCACATCACAGTCCACCTAAAACACCTTGTTGAAATCTAGGAGGGCTAGAACATGCTACTCTATCACCTTCTACTTCAATAATTCAAAACTTTTTACTGCTCTTGTGCTCCACTTGAACTCTTTTCTATCCCCTCTCATTGTTTCAGTCAAGGATCCACAAATACTACTAAAGTTTGTAATGAACTTTTTGTAAAAAATGGCCAAACCATGGAAAGATCTCACCTTGATACACTAATACACTTCTTCAAATTAATCAACAATTTATCCTCTCTTAACTTCTCAAAGCATCTCTGAATATGCATCAAATGCTCATCCAAAGTTCTACTTAAAATTAAAATACCATTAAATACACAATAACAAAACTTTCCAAAAAATATTTTAGTACCTCATTCATGACCTGCATGAATGTGCTAAGTGCATTGGTTAGCCCAAAAGCCATGAATAGCCACTTTTACATGCCCTATTTGGTCTTTAAGGTAGTCTTCTATTCATCTCCCTCTTGAATCTTGATCTGGTTATATCCACTCTTCAAGTCAATCTTTGTGAAGTACTGAGCTCAACTCAAACAATCCATCAGGTCATCCATCCTTGGCAGGGGAAATCTGTATTTGATTGTTATCTTGTTTATGGCCCAGAAGTTTGTACATATCCTCCACTCCCCATATCTCTTCGGTGCTAGTATTGTAGGTACTACACATGGGATCAAACTTTCCTATATCAAACCCTTTCTCGACAACTCTTGAACTTGTCTATTCAACTCCTCATTTTTTGTTGGAGTCATTTGTGAGCTGCCTTATTTTGCAAACTAGCTCTAGGAATCACATCAATCTGATGATTGATCTTCCTTACTGGTGGTAAACCCTCAGGTACATTATCATAAACAATATCCTAAAACTCATCCAATAACCCAGAAACTTCTACTGGTACCTTCTCACTATCCTCCTTTGCTATTCTAGGAATCAATGCATAATGCACACACTCATGCTTCATACCTTCTAGAAATTTCCTTCCATTGACATAACAAATTCTAACACTAATTCACACCTTTTCTTCTGTCTCCTTCAGGGGTTTCAACTTATGGTGAACCCCATCTTTTATCAGAAAATAAGTGTTTGTATAGCCCACCTATCAAACTTTCGTGGCCTCCCCAACAACATGTGGCATGCATCCATGGAGATGATATCACAAACTTCCTCATCATGGTATCTCCAAATCTTGAACTTTACCAAGCATTGCTCATTAACCAGAACTTTTTGGTGTTTCTACAACTAGGAAATTTGATATGGTTGTGTATGCCTCTCCCTCTTTAGCTTCGATTTTGTAACCTTCTCCTATGACACCAGACTATCAGTGCCCCCACTGTCAATAATGACATCACAGCATTTTCCTTAACACTTGCACCTTGTGTGGAAAAAATTCTTCCTCTATTCTAGCTCCTTCACTTTAGTCACAAAGGCTCTTCTAATCGCTAGGGATTCTCCCCTTTCAGTGTCATCTGAATGTTCATATTGGACCTCCTCATCTACATGCAAAACCCTTCCATGACTTTGTAGCCTTGTGTCTGCCATTCCTTGGTGTTGTAAACATTCATAGGCTCGATGCCCCTCTTCAACACACTAGAAACACATTCCTTTGAAACCACCTCTTCTAAATCATTGTCCAGATCTCCCTCATCCTCTTCCTCTTTGATCATCACTATTTTGATCATGAGAGTGGTAGAAGTTATCATTCTTCTGGGTTCGGTTGGTTCCCATATCTTGATATTTCTTCTCATCATCATTTTTACTTCCAAAATATCTTCGACTACCCTTTCCACTTTGATTTCCTCAGCCTTTTTGCTTATTATCAAATCATTTGTTCAACTTTTCTTCAACTTTCAAGGAAAACTAGTACGCATCCTCAATGTGGTCATTCTGACTAGGCTTAGTTCCTCTTGAATGCTCAGTCACAACCCATTAAGATAACTAGCTACCTTCTCCTTGTTGGCCTCTGCATGACCCATTCTAATGATCATCTTGTGAAAATATTCTATGTACTATTTCACATATCTTCTTCCTTGCTTCAACCCTTGCAATTTCTTCAATAGATATAACTCATAGTCCATATGAACCGCTTCTTCAACTTCTCCACCATGCAATCCCATCTGATGATCTTTCCTTTTTCTCTTTGAATCCTCTCCAACTGGGCCTCTTTCCACCAAATACTCGCCTGGCCCTTCAATTTTTTTTTTGCAAACTTAACCCATTCTAGTTCCTCTATTTCCTCATACTTAGCATATTCTACCATCTCATTAACCTAGTTGATCAACTCTTCCGAGTTCAAACTTCTAGAATAACTGGGGGACTTTTGCTCTAGGTCTTTTCTTGTACTTTGAAATGGACCTTATTAGCTACATTTGATTTTGATCAATTGCTTTTTCTTCCTCTTCTACATCTAAATCTTCCTTGTCTTCTTCATCCTCACTTTCTTCTCTCCTCAGGTTTAACCCTCTTCTCAACTGCTTCTGCAATGCATCAATTTGTATTTGGAGGGCTTTAAAACCCTCTGCGTCCAATGGATCTCTTCCACAAACATTTTTTCCACCTCTGCCACCCCTATGCCTACTAGGCACCACTCTTGGAGGTATCTTGAATATCTTGAACCCACAACCACTGTCTTGGTGTAAACTACCTCACGATTGGTGATCTTTCCACACACTCAAGAAAACCCACTCTGATACCACCTAACGAGGGTGTAACATGAGACATAGAAAATAACTCACAAAATAAGAGAATAATTTTATTATTTAGAAAATATAATTCTTACATGTAGAGGATCTCAAATCCTTAAGTTCTACAACATATGTGAGTTATAGAAAATTACAGAATAATGGGGTTTGTAGTGTGCAAACTTGTCCCCCAAAAAGTTACTAAAAAATCAGAAACCCCCCCATAAATAGAGCTCCCTTTTGAGTTTAGAGCCAGAACAACACTCAAATTTTAGTTTTGGCGGTTTGGCACTGAAAATTACAACTTGAAATTCAAATTTCAAAAGAACATTCAAAAATTATTATCCTCTAGAAAGCCAAAATTTGAGAGCCATAACTTTTAATCCTAGACTTCATTTCTCTAACTATTTGAACTGTTGGAAAGGTCTAAGAGTTGAGACCATGCTTGAAATCCGTTACGTAGATTTCAGCAAGTTTTGGGGCCGTTTCAGGACAGTTTAGTGCCTTGAATCTGACTTGGAAGGTTTTCAAGTGCAATTCTGGGAGACTAAAACTAAAATATCTTCCAACTTAGGAATAGAAATGCAAAAATGTAAGTTGGGAATTAAATGATGACAAAAAGGGTATCAAAAAATGCAGAGACATCAAAGAAACTACCAACATGAAATGAAACTCTCTTTTTTTTGGGTGATGTAGGATTGGCCTTACACCACTTGATGCTCTTGCACCAAACACCCAGGGTAATTTGAGAAGTGACCCCATCATGTTTCAGATGGTTGAGGAAAACCAAAATAGTCAACCTTTTCCTTAGACAACTAGGATGAATATTCCATAGGCATTCCTCTCTATTTCACCAGATATTATTCATACTGCCTATTTGTAGTACTCCTTTCCACATGGCTATCTAGGATTGCTTCAATCTCCTCATTCTCTAAAGTAGTTTTTGGAATGTTATACTTCCCTATTACTGGTGCTTCCTCCATACCACCTTCATGAATATACTCTATCAAATCTGAAATGTTGAACATAGGGGAAATGTTGACTCCATCTGGCAACTCTATCTCATATGCATTCCCTGAATCATGCTTCTTCAAAATCTTGCAAGGACCAAATTTCTTCATCTTCAGTTTGTTATAGGTTCCCACTAGAAACTTTTCTTTCCTCAAGTGGACCATTACTTCATCACCAATTTGAAACTCCTTATTCCTTATTTTCTAATCTGACTTGGCCTTATACTCCATATACATCTTGTTAATATGTTCTCTTACCTTCCCATGTATATTCTTGATCTACTCTACAAAATCTTCAGATTTGGCACTTATCTTCTTCTCTTGGTCCATATTCCTCAATTCTGGAGTTATTTTGGGGCTGCCTCCATAAACAATCTAGAATAGTGATCTACTAGTGTTTCTATTGATAGAATTGTTGTCAGCAAATTATTCTTGGAACCTCAGTAGGTTACCCATACTTCTATTCACAACCTAAGTCTACCCATCTATCTGTGGATGGTGTGTAGAATTGAACTTCAACTCTGTTTTCAACATCTTCCACAAGGTCCTTCAGAAGTATCCCACAAATTTGGTATCACAATTTGAGACAATACTCTTTCGAAGACTATGTAGCCTCACCACCTCTCTAAAGAACAAATCAGCAATGTGGAGAGTATCGTGGGTCTTCTAGCATGAAATGAAATGTGTCATTTTTGAAAACCTATCAACCACCACAAATACTGAATCATTCCCTCTTTGTGTCCTTGGAAAACAAAGAACAAAGTCCATACTTATATCCTCCCATGGCCTCTCTGGTAAAGGAAAGGGCTGATACAGCCCTATATTCTAGCTCACTCCCTTAGCCACCTGACATACCCTACAAATATGCACAAACTTCTTCACATCTTGTGACAATTGAGGCCAATAATAATGCTCACTGATAATGGCAATGGTCTTATCCCAGCCAAAATGTCCTACCATTCCTTCGTTGTGCTTCTCCTTTATCAGGTTCTCCCTCATGGAACTCCTCAGGATACACAATTGAATTCCCTTAAACAACATGCCATCCTAGATTATGAAATCGAACACCTTGTTCTTTCCACTGTAACAGGCTCTTTGTAAGCTTTCCAAGCCTCTACAAAATTAGGATCTTTAGGGTACAAGGTTTTGAGTTCATTGAACCCAACCACTTCAATCTGCATCTTTGTTGTCAATGTCTGCCTTTTACTTAAGGCATCTAAAACCCTATTCGACCTCCTACTCCTATGCTTTAGGGAAAATTTATAGCTCTACAAAAATTCTACCCATTTCACATTCCTTTGATTTAGTTTTCCTTGACTATTCAAATACTGCAATGCTTGATGATCAGTATATAGAAGAAATTCCTTTGGAAATAGATAATGCCTCCATTTCTTTAATGCTTGAACTATTGCATAAAATTCCTCATCATATACAAAATACTTTCTCTTGGCATCATTTAACTTTTCATTGAAATATGAAATGGGTTTACCTTCTTGGGTCAACACTACTCCAATGAAGCAACCACTGACATAACAATACACTTGAAACACCTTTTTGAAATATAGGAGGGATAGAACATGCTGCTTTATCACCTTCTACTTCAACAGTTCAAAACTTTTTACTACTCCAGTGCTCCACTTGAACTCTTTTCTATTCCCTCTCATTTTTTTAGTCAAGGGTCCACAAATACTACTAAAGTTTGTATTGAAATTTCTATAAAAACTATCCAAACCATTGAAAGATCTCATCTGAATAGGAATTCTTGGGGTAGGCCATTACAGAATGGCCTTCACCTTTTCTAGGTCCATCTTGAGACCTTCCAAGACAATAAACCCCAAGTACATTAATTCCTTCTTCATAAAACTACACTTCTTTAGATTATTCAACAATTTCTCCTCTTAACTTCTCAAAGCCTCTCCAAATATGCATCAAATGCAATTCCAAAGTTCTACTAAAAATCAATATATCATCTAAACACACAATGCAAAAACTTCCCAGAAATTCTTTTTGTACCTCATTCATGAGTTGCATGAATGTGCTCAGTGCATTGCTTAGCCCAAAAGGCATGAATAACCACTCATACAAACCCTCTTTTTTCTTGAAGGCAGTCTTCCCTTCATCTCCCTCTCGAATCTTGATCTGGTGCTATTCACTCTTTAGGTCAATCTTTGTGAAGTACTGAGCTCCACTCAAACAATCCATCAGGTCATCCATTCTTGGTAGGGGAAATTTGTACTCGATTTTTATCTTGTTTATGGCTCAGGAATCTATACACATCCTCCACACTCCATCCTTCTTCAGTGCTATTACTGCAAGTACTACACATGGGCTCAAACTTTCCCATATAAAACCCTTTCTCAACAACTCCTGAACTTGTCTATTCAACTCATTTTCTGTCAGAGTCATTTCGCAAGCTGCCTTATTTGCAAACTAGCTCCAATAATCAAGTCAATCTAATGATTGATCTTCCTTACTAGTGGTAAACCCTCAGGTAAATTATCAGAAACAATATCTTGAAACTCATCTAACAACCCAAAAACTTCTACTAGTACCTTCTCACTATCCTCCTTACCCATTCTAGGAATCAATGCATAACACACATGCACATGCTTCATACCTTCTAAAAATTTCCTTCCATCGACATAACAGATTGTAGCACTACTATATACCTTTTCTTCGGTCTCCTTCAGGGGTTTCAACTTATGGTGAGCCCCACCCTTTGTCAAGGAATAAGTGTTTTTATGCCCATCATGTATAGCCCACCTGTCAAACTTCCATGACCTCCCCAACAACATGTTACATGTATCCATGGGGATGATATCATAGAGTTCCTCATCAGGACAGCTCCTAATCTTGAACTTTACTAGCCACTACTCATCGACCAAAACTTTGTGGTTTTACTACAAGTAGGCAATATGATATGGGTGTAGATGCCCCTCCCTCTTGATCTTTAATTTTTTAACCATCTCATCTAACACTAGATTATCAGTGCCCCCACTGTCAATAATGACATCACAACATTTTCCTTTACACTTTCACCTTGTGTAGAACAAATTCTTCCTCTATTTTGGCTCCTTCTCTTCAATCACCAAGGGTCTTCTAATCACTAGGGATTCTCCCCTTTCAACATCATTTGAATGTTTAGATTAGGCCTCCTCATCTGCATGCGCCACCCTTCCATGACCTTCTAGCCTTTTGTCTACCCTTCCTTGGTGTTGTGGAAATTTATTGGCTCGATGCCCTTCTTCACCACACTGTAAACACATTCCTCTAAAGCCACCTCTTCTAGATCCTTGTCCAAATCTCCCTCATCCTCTGCCTCTTTGATCACCACTATTTTGATTATGAGAGTAGTAGAAGTTATCATTCTTCTAGCTTTGGATGGTTCCCACATCTTCATTTTTCTTCTCATTATGATTTATGTTTCCATAAGATCTTCCATTACCCTTTCCACTTTTATTTCCTTTACCTTTTTTCTTGTTGTCAAATCTTTTTTTCATCTTCTTTTCAACTTTCAAATAAAACTGGTACACATCTTTAATGGTGGTCATTCTGATTAGGCTCAGTTCCTTTTGAATGCTCGGTCGCAACCCATTGAGATAACAGGCTACCTTCTCCTTGTTGGCCTTTGTATGGTGCATTTTGATGATCATCTTGTGAAAATATTCTGTGTACTCTTTCACAGATCTACTTCCTTACTTCAACCCTTGCAATTTCTTAAGAAGATTTAACTCATAGTCCACTGGTATGAACTGCTTCTTTAGCTTCTCCACCATGTGATCCCATTTGATGATATTTCCTTTTGCTCTTTGATTCCTCTCCAACTAGGCCTATTTCCACCAAATACTGCCATGGCCCTTTAGTTTTGTTTTCACAAACTTAACCTATCATATGTCCTCTATTTCCTCATACTCAAAATATTCTTCCAGCTCATTAATCTAGTCGATCAACTCCTTTGGGTTCAGAAATTTGTAATAACTGGGGACTTCTTCTCTGGGTCTTTTCCCAATCTTCAAAATCGCCCTTATCAAATGCATTTATTCTTGATCAATTGCTTCTTCATCCTCTTCTACATTTGAATCTTCCTCCTCTTCTTCATCGTCACTTTCTTCTCTCCTCGGGTTTAACCCTCTTCTCAACTACTCTCATAATGCATCAATTTGTCTTTGGAGGGCTCTGAAACCCTCAGCTTCCAATGGATCTCTTCCACCAGCATTTCTACCACCTCTTCCACCCATATTCCTACTAGGCACCACTCTTATAGGAATCTTGTATATCTTGAACCCACAACCATGGTCCTGGTGCAAACTATCTAATGATCGGTGATTTGTCCACACGCTAAAAAAAAACCACTTTGATACCACGTGATCAGGGTGCAACCTAATACATAGAAAATAACTCACAAAACAAGAGAATAATTTTATTATTTAGAAAATGGACTTCTTACATGTAGAGGATCTCAAATCCTCAAGTTCTACAACATATGTGAGTTACAAAAAATTATAGAATAACCCTTTTCATAGTATGCAAACTTGTCCCCCAAAAAGCTACACAAAAATCTGAAACCTCCCCATAAATAGAGCTCCCTTTTGAGTTTGGTGCCAAAACAACATTCAAATTTGAGTTTTGGCAGTTTGGCGCTGAAAATTACAAATTCAAATTCAAATTTCAAAAGGACATTCAAAAATTAGTATTCTCTAGAAAGTGCACCAACTTTTGGGAGCCATAACTTTTGATCTAGGACTCTGTTTATCAAACCATTTGAACTGTTGGAAAGGTCTTAGAGTCAAGACCATGCTTGAAATATACTATGCCAATTTTCACAAGTTTGAGGGACATTTTGAGACTGTTTAGTGCCTCAAATCTAACTTGGAATAATTTCAAGTGCAATTCTAGGAGACTAAAACTGCAATATCTTCCAAATCAGGAATAGAAAAGAAAAACTGTAAGTTGGGGATTACATTATGACAAAAAGGGTATTCAAAAATTCAAAGACATCATAAGATTATCCTTACACCACTTGTTGCTCTTGCATCAAACACCCAGGGTAATTTGAGAAGTGACCCCATCATGTCTTAGATGCTTGAGGAAAACCCAAATAATCAACCTCTGCCTTAGATAGCCAGGTTGAATCTTCCACATGAATTCCTCTCCATTTCACTAGATATTCTTCATACTGCCTATTTCTGGTACTCCTTTCCACATGGCTATCCAGAATTGCTTCAATCTCCTCCTTCTCTAAAGTAGGTGTTGGAATGTCATACTACCCTATTGTTGGTGCTTCATCTGCACCACCTTCATGATACTTTGTCAAATCTAAAATGTTGAACATAGGGTAAATGTTGACTCTATCTGGAAACTCTACCTCATGCATCCCTGAATCATGCTTCTTCAAAATCCTGCAGGGACCGAATTTCTTCATCTTCATATTGTTATAGGTTCCCACTGGAAACCTTTCTTTCCTCAAGTGGACCATCACTTCATCACCGATCTAAAACTCCTTGTTCATCCTTTTCTGATCTTCCTTGGCCTTATACTACATATTAATCTTGTTAATATGTTCTCTTACCTTCTCATGTATATTCTTGATATTCTCTACAAAATCTTTGGCTTTAGCACTTATCTTCTTCTCTTGGTCCATATTCCTCAATTCTAGAGTTGTTCTGGGGCTACCTCCATACACAATATAGAATGGTGATCTTCCAGTGCTTCTTTTAATAGAATTTTTTAAAGGAAATTCTTCCTAGGGTAAGATTAAGTCCTATCCCTTGGGTTTGTCTCCTACCAAGCATCTCAGTAGGTTACCCAGACTTCTATTCACAACCTTTGTCTACCTATATATATGTGGATGGTGTGCAAAACTGAACTTCAACTCTATTTTCAACTTCTTCCACAAGGTCCTCCAGAACTATCCCAAAAATTTGGTGCCACAATATGAGACAATACTCTTTGGTGGACCATGTAGCCTCACCACCTCTCTGAAGAAAAAATCAATAATGTGGATAGCATCATGGGTCTTCTAGAATGGAATGAAATTTTCCATCTTCAAAAGCCTATCAACCACCACAAAGACTGAATCATTCTGATGAGGGCGCAATCCGAGACTTAGAAAATAACCCACAAACAAGAGAATAATTTTATTATTCAGAAAATTGAGCTTCTTACATGCAGAGGATCTCAAATCCCCAAGTTCTACAACACAAGCAAGTTACAGAAAGCTACAAAATAACCCTTTCGCAATATGCGAGCTTGTCCCAAAAAAGTTACCCAAAAATTAGAAACCCACCCATAAATAGAGCTCCTCTATAGTTTGGAGCCAAAAAAACATTCAAATTTGAGTTTAGGTGGTTTGGCGCCGAAAAATTACAACTTGAAGTTAAAATTTCAAAAGAACATTTGCAATTGTATCTTCTAAAAAGTGCGCCAACTTCCTGGGGCCATAACTTTTGATCCAGAACTCTGATTCGCAAAAAGTTTGAACCGTTGGAAAGGTCTCGAAGTCAGTAACACACTCAAAATCCTTTATACCAATTTTTGCAAGTTTCAGGGCCATTGTGGGAACTCTAAGCGCCTCAAATCTAACTCGAAAGATTTTTAGGTGCAAATTTGGGAAACTAAAACTGCAATATCTTTCAACCCAGGAATAGAAAATAAAAATCATAAATTGGGAATTTCATTAAGATGAAAAGGGTATCCAAAAAATTAAAAACATCTAAAAACTGAGAAACTTGAAATTTAACTATTTTTAGGTGATGTAAGATTGCCCTTACACCATTGGATGCTCCTGCATCAGACATCTAGGGTAATTTGAGAAGTGACCCCGTCACATCTCAGATGGTGGAGGAAAAACCCAAATGGTCAACCTTTGCCTTAGGCAACTAGGATGAGTCTTCAACAGGCCTTCTTTTCCATTTCACCAAATATTCTTCATACTACCTGTTCCTAGTACTCCTTCTCACATGACTATCCAGGATTTCTTCAATCTCCTCCTTTTCTGAAGTAGGTGTTGGAATCTCATATTGTTCCATCATTGGTACTTCCTCTACGCCACCTTCATGATACTCTATCAAATTTGAAATGTTGAACACAGGGAAAATGTTGAATCCATCCGACAACTCTACCTCATATGCATTCCCTGAATCATGCCTCTTCAAAATTTTACAAGGACCAAACTTCTTCATCTTCAATTTGTTATATGTTCTCACTGGAAACCTTATTTTCCTCAAGTGTACCATCACTTCTTCACCAATCTAAAACTCCTTATACCTCCTCTTCTGATCTACCTTAGCCTTATAGTGCATATTCATCTTGTTAATATGTTTTCTTACCTTCTCATGTATATCCTTGATGTTTTTTGCAAAATCTTTGGATTCAACACTTATTTTCTTCTCTTGGTCCATCTTCCTCAATTTTGGAGCTGTTCTGGGGCTACCTCCATACACAATCTGGAATAGTGATCTACCAGTACTTCTATTAACATAATTGTTGTAAGAAAATTCTTCCTGGGGTAAGATCAAGTCCCATCCCTTGGGTTTATCTCCTACCAAACATCTCATTAGGTTACCCAGACTCCTGTTAACAACCTCTGTCTGCCCATGTGTTTGTGGATGGTGTGCAGAACTGAACTTCAACTTTGTCTTTAGCTTCTTCCACAAGGTCCTCCAAAAGTACCCCACAAATTTTTGTCACGATCTGAAACAATACTCTTTGGTAGACCATGTAGCCTCACCACCTCTTTGAAGAACAAGTCAGCAATGTGGACTGTATCATGGATCTTTTGACATGGAATGAAATGTGCCATCTTCAAAAACCTATCAACCGCCACAAAGAATGAATCATTCCCTCATTGTGTCCTTGGCAAACCAAGAACAAAGTCCATACTTATATCCTCCCATGGCCTCTCTGGTACAGGTAAGGGTTGATATAAGCCTGTATTCTGGCTCACTCCTTTAGCCATCTGACATACCCTGCAGCTTTGTACAAACTTCTTCACATCATGTGACAACTGAGGCCAATAATAATGCTCACTCATAATGGCAATGGTCTTATCCCAACCAAAATGTCCTTCCATTCCTCCACTATGCTTCTCCTCTATCAGGTTCTCCCTCATGGAACTCCTTGAGACACACAATTGACTTCCCTTAAATAACATGCCATCCTAGATTATGAAATCCAGCCACCTTGTCTTGTCTATTGTAACAGGTTCCTCGCAAGCTTTCCAAGCTTCTGCAAATTCAGGATTTTTTGCATACAGTGTCTTGAGTTCATTGAATCCAACCACTTCAATCTACATCTTTGTCATCAATGTATGACTCCTACTTAAGGCATCTGCAGCCCTATTTGACTTCCCACTCCTATGTTTCAAAACAATGGAATAACTCTGCAAAAACTCTACCCATTTCATATGCCTCTGATTTAATTTTCCCTTACTATTTAGGTACTGCAAGGCCTGATGATCAGTATATAGAACAAATTCCTTTGGCAACAAATAATGTCTCCATTTCCTTAATGCTTGAACTATTGCATAAAATTCTTAATCATATACAAAATACTTTCTCTTGCCATCATTTAACTTTTCACTGAAATAGGCAATGGGCTTACCTTCTTGGCTCAACACTGCTCCAATGGCACAACCACTAGCATCACAATCCACCTAAAACACCTTGTTAAAATTTGGGAGGGATAGAACAGGTTTATCTGTTACCTTTTGCTTCAATAGTTCAAAACTTTTTGCCGCTCCAGTGCTCCACTTGAATTCTTTTCTATCCCCTCTCATTGTTTTAGTCAGGGGTCCACAAATAATACTGAAGTTTCTAATGAACTTTCTATAAAAACTAGCCAAACCATGGAAAGATCTCACCTCGGTAGTAGTTCTTGGAGTATGCCATTCTAGAATAGCCTTCACCTTCTCCGGGTCCATCTTAATACCTTCTACTGAAACAACAAACCCCAAGTACACTAACTCCCTCTTCACAAAACTGCACTTCTTTAGATTAATCAACAGTTTCTCTTCTCTTGACTTCTCAAAGGCTCTCTGAATATGCATCAAATGCTCATCCAACATCTTACTGAAAATCAAAATATCATCTAAATACACAATAACAAAACTTTCCAGAAATTATTTTAGTAGCTCATTCATGAGTCGCATGAATGTGCTTGGTGCATTGGTTAGCCCAAAAGGCATGACTAACCACTCATACAGACCCTCTTTGGTCTTGAAGGAAGTCTTCCATTCATCTCCCTCTCGAATCCGGATCTGGTGATATCCACTCTTCAGATCAATCTTTGTGAAGTACTGAGCTCCACTCAAATAGTCCACTAGGTCATCCATCCTTGGCAGGGGAAATATGTACTTGATTGTTATCTTGTTTATGGCTCAAGAATCTGTACACATCCTCCACTCCCCATCCTTCTTTGGTGCTAGTACTGCAGGTACTGCACATGGACTCAAACTCTTCTGTATCAAACCCTTTCTCAACAACTCTTGAACTTGTTTGTTCAACTCATTTTCTGTTGGAGTCATTCTATGAGCTGCCTTATTTGGCAAAGTGGCTCCAGGAATCAAGTCAATCTGATGATTGATCTTCCTTAGTGGTGGTAAACCCTCAGGTACATTATCATAAAAAATATCCTAAAACTCATCCAACATCCCAAAAACTTCTTCTAGAACCTTCTCATTATCCTCCTTACTCACTCTAGGAATCAATGCATAACACACATGCTCATGCTTCATACCTTCTAAAATTTTTCTTCGATCTACATAACAACTTCTAGCACTACTGCATACCTTTTCTTCGGTCTCCTTCAGGGGTTTCAACTTGTGACGAACCCCATCCTTTGTCAAGGAATAAGTGTTTGCATGGCCATCATGTATAGCTCACTTATCGAACTGTTACAGCCTCCCCAACAACATGTGACATGCATCCATGGGGATGATATCACAGAGTACCTCATCATGGTAGCTCTTGATCTTGAACTTTACTAGGCACTACTCATTGACCAAAACTTTGTGGTCTTTCTACAACCAGGCAATCCGATACAAATGCGGGTGTCTTTCCCTCTTCAGCTTCAACTTTGTGACCACCTTTTTTGACATCAGATTATCGATGCTCCCATCGTCAATAATGACATCACAACATTTTCCTTCACACTTGCACCTTGTGCGAAATAGATTCTTCCTCTATTCTAGTTCCTTTTCCTCAATCACCAGGGCTCTCCTAATCACTAGGGATTCTCCCCTTTTAGCATCATCTGAATGTTCAGATTGGGCCTCATCATCTGCATGCACAACTCTTCCATGACCTTCTAGCCTTTTTTCTGCCCTTCCTTGGTGTTGTGGACATTCATAGGCTTGATGCCCTTCTTCACCACAATAGAAACACATTCCTTTGAAACCACCTCTTCCAGATCCTTGTCCACATCTCCCTCATCCTCTACCTCTTTGATCACCATTTTTTTGATCATGAGGGTGGTAGAAGTTGTCATTCCTTTGGCTTCGGCTGGTACCCACATCTTCACTTTTCTTCTCATCATCATTTTGGCTTCCTGAAGGTCTTCCACTGTCCCTTCCACTTTGACCTCCTCATCCTTTTTGCTTGCCATCAAATCTTTTGTTTAGCTTCTCTTCCACCTTTAGAGCAAATTGATACACATCCTCAATGGTGGTCATTCTGACTAGGCTTAACTCCTCCTGAATGCTCGGTCATAACCCATTAAGATATCAGACTACCTTCTCCTTATTGGCCTTTGTGTGGCCTGTTCTGATGATTGTCTTGTAAAAATATTCAGTATATTCTTTCAAAGATCTGCTTCCTTGCTTCAACCCTTTCAATTTCTTCAACATATCTAACTCGTAGTCCACTGGTATGAACTGCTTCTTCAGTTTCTCTACCATGCGATCCCATCTGGTGATATTTCTTTTTCCTCTTCAATTTCTTTCCAATTGGACCTCTTTCCACCAATACTGGCATGGCCCTTAAGCTTCATTTTCACAAACTTAACCCAATTTGGGTCCTCTATTTCCTCATACTCAAAATATTCTTCTAGCTCATTGATCCAATCGATCAACTCTTCTGGGTTCAGACTTCCAGAATAACTGGGGACTTCTGCTCTCGATCTTTTCCCGATCTTTGAAATGGCCCTTATTAGCCGTATTTGGTCTTAATAAATTACTTTTTCTTCCTCTTCTACATTTGAACCTTCTTCCTCTCCTTCATCCTCACTTTCCTCCCTTAGGTTTAACCCTCTTCTCAACTTCTCTTGTAATGCATCAATCTGTCTTTGGAGGGCTGCCAGTGCATCTCTTCGACCAAAATTTATGCTGCCTCGACCACCTCTGGCACCACCATGCCTACCAGACATCACTCTTGGAAGCATTTTTCTTGACCTTGACCCACAACCATGGTCTTGGTGCAAACTACCTCACGATCAGCAATCTATCCACATGCTCAAGAAAACCTGGCTTTGATACCACTGGATGAGGGCGTAGCCTGAGACTTAGAAAATAACCCACAAACAAGAGAATAATTTTATTATTCAGAAAATGGAGCTTCTTACATGTAGAGGATCTCAAATCCCCAAGTTCTACAACACAAGCAAGTTATAGAAAGCTACAGAATAACCCTTTCGCAATATGCGAGCTTGTCCCCAAAAAGTTACCCAAAAATTAGAAACCCACCCATAAATAGAGTTCCTCTTTAGTTTGGAGGCAAAAAAATATTCAAATTTTAGTTTAGGTAGTTTGGTGCTGAAAAATTACAACTTGAAGTTCAAATTTCAAAAGAACATTTGCAATTGTATCTTCTAGAAAGTGTGCCAACTTCTCAGGGCCATAACTTTTGATCCAAGACTCCAATTCGCAAACCGTTTGAACCATTGGAAAGGTATCAAAGTCAATAATGCGCTCAAACTACACTACACCGATTTTGGAAAGTTTTGGGGCCATTCTGGGAACTCTAAGTGCCTCAAATCTAACTCAAAAGATTTTCAGGTGCAAATCTGGGAAACTAAAATTGCAATATCTTTCAACCCAAGAATAGAAAATAAAAACCATAAATTGGGAATTTCATTAAGATGAAAAGGGTATCTAAAAAAGTAAAAACATCTAAAAATTGATAAACTTAAAATTTAACTATTTTTGGGTGATACAAGATTTCCCTTACACCACTGGATGCTCCTGCATCACATTCCATCTTTGTTCCCTTGGAAAACCAAGAACAAAGTCCATACTTATATCCTCCCACAGCCTCTCTGGTATAGGTAAGGGCTGATACATCCCTGTATTCTAGCTCACTCCCTTAACCATTTGACATACCATGCAACTTTGCACAAACTTCTTCACATCTTGAGACAATTGAGGCCAATAATAATTCGAAATAATACATTGGCAATGGTCTTATCCCAGCCAAAATGTCCTATCATTCCTCCATTGTGCTTCTCCATTATCATGTTCTCCCTAATGGAACTCCTTGGGATATACAATTGACTTTCCTTAAACAACATTCCATCTTGGATTATGAAATCCAACCACCTTATTCTATCCACTATAACAGGCTCCTTGCAAGCTTTGCAAGCCTATGCAAAATTAGGATCTTCAAGGTACAAGGTTTTGAGTTCATTGAACACAACCACTTCAATTTGTATCTTTGTTATCAATGTCTTCCTTCTACTTAAGGCATTTACAACCCTATTCGACCTCCCACTCCTATGCTTTAGAATAAATATATAGCTCCACAAAAATTCTACCCATTTCATATTCCTTTGATTCAGCATTCCTTGACTATTCAGGTACTGCAATTCTTGATGATTAGTATATAGAACAAATTCCTTTGGAAACAAATAATGCCTCCATTTGTTTAATGCTTGAACTATTGCATAAAATTCTTGATCATATACAAAATACTTTCTCTTGGAATCATTTAACTTTTCACTAAAATAGGCAATGGGTTTACCTTCTTGGCTCAACACTGTTCCAATGGTACAATGAATAGCATCACAATCCACCTGAAACACATTGATGAAATGTGGGAGGGCTAGAACAAGCTGCTTTGTCACCTTTTGCTTCAACAGTTCAAATTTTTTTGCTACTTTAGTGCTCCACTTGAATTCTTTTCTATCCCCTCTCATTGTTTTGGTTAGAGGTCCACAAATAATACTAAAGTTTGTAATGATCTATGTATAAAACCTAGCCAAACCATGGAAACATCTCACCTGAGTAGTTCTTGGGGTACACCATTCCAAAATGGTCTTCGCCTTCTCTAGGTCCATCTTGAGACCTTCTGCCGAGACAACAAACACCAAGTACACTAATTTATTCTTCATAGAATTACACTTCTTTAGATTAATCAATAATTTCTCCTCTCTTAACTTCTCAAAGTCTTTCTAAATATGCATCAAATTCTCATCCAAAGTTCTACTAAAAATTAAAATATCATCTAAATACACAATAACAAAACTTCCCAAAAATTCTTTTAGTACCTCATTCATGAGCCACATGAATGTGCTCGGTGCATTGGTTAGCCCAAAAGGCATGACTAACCACTCATACATGACCTCTTTGGTCTTTAAGGTAGTCTTACATTCATCTCCCTCTCGAATCCTAATCTGGTGATATCCACTCTTTAGGTCAATCTTTGTGAAGTACTGAGCTCCACTCAAACAATCCATCAGGTCATCCATCCTTGGGAGGGGAAATCTATACTTGATTGTTATCTTGTTTATGGCCTGAGAGTCTCTACACATCCTCCACTCCCCATCCTTCTCTGGTGCTAGTACTATAGGTACTGCACATGGGCTCAAACTTTCCTGTATCAAACCCTTTCTCAACAACTCCTAAACTTGTCTATTCAACTCCTCATTTTATGTCAGAGTCATTATGTGAGTTGCCTTAATTGGAAAACTGGCTCCAAGAATCAGGTCAATCTAATGACTAATCTTCCTTACTGGTGGTAAACCCTTATGTACATTATTAGAAACAATATCCTAAAACTCATCCAACAACCCAAAAACTTCTATTGGTACCTTCTCACTATCCTCCTTACTCATTCTAGGAATCAATGCATAACACACACACTCATGATTCATACCTTCTAAAAAATTCCTTCCATCGACATAACAAATTCTAGCACTACTACATACCTTTTCTTCGGTCTCCTTCAGGGGTTTCAATTTATGGTGAACCCCATCCTCTGTCAAGAAATAAGTGTTTGCATGACCACCATGTATAGCCCACCTATCGAGCTATCACGGCCTCCCCAACAACATGTGACATGCATCCATGGGGATGATATCATAGAGTACCTCATCATGGTAGCTCTCGATCTTGAATTTTACTAGGCACTGCTCATTGACCAGAATTTTGTGGTCTTTTTGAAACTAGGCAATCTGATATGGGTGTGGATGCCTCTCCCTCTTTAGCTTCAACTTTGTAACCATCTCCTTTGATACCAGATTATCAGTGCTCCCATTGTCAATAATGACATTACAACATTTTCCTTCACACTTGCTCCTTGTGTGGAACAAATTCTTCCTCTGTTCTGGCTAATTCTCTTTAGTCACCAAGGATTTTCTAATCACTAGGGATTCTCCCCTTTCAGCATCATGTGAATGTTCAAATTGGGCCAACTCATCTTCATGCAAAACCCTTCTATGACCTTCTGACCTTTTTTTTACCCTTCATTGGTGTTGTGGACATTCATAGGCTTGATTCCCTTCTTTTCCACATTGGAAACACATTCCTCTAAATCCACCTCTTCTAGATCCTTGTCCAATCTCCCTCGTCCTCTACCTCTTTGATCACCACTATTTTGATCACGAGAGTGGTAGAAGTTATTATTCTTCTAGCTTCAATGGTTTCCCACATCTTCATTTTTCTTCTCATCATCATTTTTTCTTCCAGAAGATCTTCCACTACCCTTTCCACTTTGATTTCCTTGACCTTTTTTCTTGTTGTCAAATCTTTTGTTCAACTTCTCTTTAACATTCAAGTTAAACTGGTACATATCCTCAATTTTAGTCAATTTGACTAGGCTCAGTTCCTCTTGAATGCTTGGTCACAACGCATTAAGATAACGAGCTACCTTGTCTTTGTTGGCCTCTAGATGGCCCATTTTGATGATCATCTTATGAAAATATTCAATGTACTCTTTCACAAATCTACTTCATTGCTTCAACCCTTGCAATTTCTTTAGTAGATCTAACTCATACTCCACTGGTATGAACTGCTTCTTTAGTTTCTCCACCATGCAATCCTGTCTGACGATCTTACATTTTCCTCTTTGATTCCTCTCCAACTGGGCCTCTTTCCACCAAATACTAGCATGACCCTTTAGTTTCATTTTCACAAACTTATCCCTTTCTAGGTCCTTTATTTCCTCATAATAAAAAATATTCTTCCAGCTCGTTAATCCAATCGATCAACTCTTCTAGGTTTAGACTTCTATAATAACTGGGGACTTCTGCTCTGGGTCTTTTCTCGATCTTCGAAATGGCCCTTATCAGTGGCATTTGATCTTGATCAATTGTTTTCCTTCCTCCTCTACATCTGAATCTTCCTCTTCTTAATCCTCACTTTCTTCTCTCCTTCTTAGGTTTAACCCTCTTCTCAACTGCTCCTGCAATGCATCAATTTATCTCTAGAGGGCTCTAACACCCTCAAATACCAATGGATCTCTTCCACCAACATTTCTACCACCTCTGCTACCCCCACATCTACCAAGCCCCACTCTTGGAGGAATCTTGAATATCTTGAACCCACAACCATTGTCCTAGTGTGAACTTCCTCAAGATTGATGATCTATCCACATGCTCAAGAAAACTTGCTCTGATACCACCTGACAAGGGTGCAACCCGAGACATGGAAAATAACTCAAAAAATAAGAGAATAATTTTATTATTTAGAAAATGGACTTATTACATGTAGAGGATCTCAAATCCTCAAGTTCTACAATATATGTGAGATATAGAAAATTACAAAATAACCCTTTTTGGATTGTGCAAACTTGTCCCCCAAAAAGCTATGCAAAAATTAGAAAGCCCCCCATAAATAGAGCTCCCTTTTGAGTTTGGAGCCAAAACAACATTCAAATTTTATTTTGGGTAGTTTGGCGCTGAAAATTAAAACTTAAAATTCAAATTTCAAAAGAACATTAAAAAATTAGTATCCTCTAGAAAGTGCGCCAACTTTCAGGAGCCATAACTTTTGATCTGGGACTCCATTTTTTGAAATATTTGAACAATTGGAAAGGCCTCAAAGTCAAGAACATGCTCAAAATATGCTACACCAATTTTAGCAAGTTTTGGGGTCATTTCAAGACTGTT
The DNA here is from genome assembly GCA_007258455.2 of Sequoia sempervirens. NCBI lineage: Eukaryota > Viridiplantae > Streptophyta > Pinopsida > Cupressales > Cupressaceae > Sequoia > Sequoia sempervirens. The sequence goes on from VDFB02271358.1 coordinate 118,289,830, forward strand.
TAGTGCCTCAAATCTAACCTGGAGGGTTTTTGGTGCAATTCTTGGAGATTAAAATTGCAATATCTTCCAACTCAGGAATAGAGAAGAAAAAATGTAAGTTGGGGAGAACATTATGATGAAAAGGGTATCAAAAAATGTAAAGACATCAAATAAACTACCAACATGAAATGAAACTCTATTTTTTTTGGGTGATGCAGGATTGCCCTTACACCACTGGATGCTCCTGCATCATTAGGTCAGCCTAAGGGTATATGCAGGATCATGATGGGCTAAAAAGTTGCAATATGATGGGTATGTGTAGGGTATGTGGCCAATGATGTTTTTTAACCCAAAATTGATGAAATAAAAAGGGTTTTTAAAAGAGATTCTCATCTTTCCACCAATATAAATTATGCTTTACTTTGAATTTAATAAATTATTATTATTCATTTTCTATATGAATTATGACTAAAGTCCTGATTGATAGGATGATTGAAAAACATCTATAGCTTTCAAATAGTATCACATTTTTGAATCAAACATTTATCACATTCTATGCTTCACATACTATAATATTTTAAAAAATGAATTTCATGAAGTTTTGACCAAGTTAAGGTCATTAGACATACAAGTTTTTATATTTTTAAAAGTTGTAATAAAAAAATTATAATTAATTATTTACTTGGAAAAAAATTACAAAAAAAATGCATCACATCAGAACATGAGTCCTCTACTTATATCTAAAATATTATTAAAAAATAGTCATTTTATTGTGGTTAGGGTGGTCAGATAGACAACTACTTATTTTTTCCTTGAACTTTAAGTACTACTGCATTGAAATTTCAAATTTTCACCAAATAGATTTATTTATTTTTAAAATAAACCTAGTAGTTTAGAAACTACATTCAATTTTCTATAGATTCTATTCTAACATATTTTTTAAATAATATAGATAAATTATTGAAATTTTTATGTCAATTTGCCTAACTCTAATTTTTTTGATTTTTTTGCCACTTAAGGGCCTATTTTTTCCATGATGATCCTACACATACCCCTAATTAGATGCATTTCATATTTACCAAAAATACTAACTTTCATCTCCAGTCATTCACAAAATATTTCCAAGAAAGTAAATTCAAACCTCCCACACACTACATTATGTCAACATAGACCTAAAATAGGTCACACCTATGTCTGTATAGAAAAATTAATTCACCATATCACAATTAACCCAAGAAGTAGGCCAAGAATAGACTTCAATACAAAAAGCTAACAGAGAATGTATTATCCTTAACATGCATGCCTTCAACAACCATAAAAAATTATAAAAACTACAAGCATTAACTACCAACTGCGGAGGAATGTAGACTAGAATACCAAAGAGTGCAACTCAAATACCAATTCAGATACCAGACCAAAATACCAGATCAAGCACTATTTGAAACTTGCAGTCACAACATGGTGACATCAATGACAACAAAAAACCATAGAGATAGTCAATCTTCTTTGTTTTTCCAACAATCTCCCCCTTTGTCATTGATGGAAACATGTTAAAAAAAAAATCTCCTTTAATCTCTCCCATCATTTCAAAATCTCTCTCCATACTCTAACTCTCTCCCCCTTTGACATCGATGGAAAAGGGTGGCCAAAAAAAGATGTAAACAAAGGTTTAAACATGGTGACATCAAAATAAAAAATATTCCAATTCTTCATAAACTTCTAGCCATCCAAAAATTTCAAACATCAATTCAATTAACTTATTTTTCTTCCTTTTCTTATTTGCCAAAGAAAAAACAACAAAAATTGAACAATGAGGATTCAAGTAAAAATGACACTCTTCACCTGAAACACTTTCTTGTATCTTTCCTTGAGAACTGAATATAACTTCTTCCAGTTAAATGTAGTTGAATCCATTCTTGTGTAGATGCTTTCCAATAATCCCAAAAAAGTAAAACAAGGTGACCAATATGAAAACTGTTTGTCAACATCTTCTACGTTAGTAAGTATTCCAAAAAGATGGTCTAATCTAAACTTAGAAATCTCCTTAAGGATCCAAAAGGTTTTCACATCATCTCTTTTTCTTTGTACAACAATTAGTTCAACTTGTAATTCACCAACTCTCAATCTTTCCTTCCCTTATTTTTCTTCAAAGATGTCAAAATTCTTTCCAATGTTGTTCACTTCAGATTCAATTGCTTTAATTCTACTTCTAAAATTATCTACCATAGCAGGCCACCAGAGACAATATTTGTAAATATCTGATATTTCTTTAATGCATTTATTTGTTTCCATGATCAGTTAAGATAACCTCCCCTTAGCTTTAACACACCTCTTTTCAACCAAAGCTTCAAACTTACGTCCTTTTGGACTTTCAAGCAACATTCTTTCTTCAACAATATCAAATAGATTTTTTAGAAAGGAATCAAGAACAACTTATACTCCAATACCTTTCCAAAGTAGAAATTCTACCAAAGCATCATCAATTTTTAGTCTATCAATGGGATAGGTTGCATTCCATAATTCACCAATCTTCATCTTTCCCTTAACCATCATAGACTAGATGATATCAAGATCAGTGGATCTAGATCCAGTCAAGGATTCTTTCTCCTTTTCTTCTAAAATGTCAATGATATCTTTAGTTATAACTTTTCTCTTCTTTGATTCTGGAGGGGAATCACTAATGGAAACCTCCAATTCTTTTTTTCTAAAGGAAGAGACCACTTCAAACTGACTCAATGCAAATATACCAAATCAAAGATTTTTTTTCAAGGATGTGAAATAATATTTTCACATACTTTGATTATCTACCAACACTTCCAAGTATCTGTAGACTTATTTCCCAATAGGAATACCAGATTCCCACACGACATTATCTTTTCCCAATAGGGAACTCAAAAATTAAAAAACCAAGCACACCAACAAAGATCCAAAATGAAAGGGATAACCCTTAATTACCAACATTTGAACATTTTCTTAAAGATTCTCTAAAAACAAGCTACACAAATCAAATTTATTGTTCTCCTTAACCATCGTATGTGCAATGTAAACAACCATAGCTGATGTGGAACCTTCATGATTTCTAAAATAGATCTTGTATGAAATGTCATATGCAACATACCTTATAGCCAAATCCTCGAGAGTTTTTATCAATAGAGCTCATGGGTCTTTACTAATGCCAGCCAATTCCTCCACATCTTTGTACTTCACAGTTTTCTTTCCAAGAAGATCCTCAATACTGCATAAGCTAGTAATCACCTCAATCACTTCCTTCATAACTAAGTAGGGTTTTTCCAATACAATACTTTCATTCTTGAAATAATTCAACAAGAAAAAAATAAACTCTTTATTAGAAACCCATGGAAATTCACTCCACAAACCCATACCTAGTGTTTTTATGTTTTGTAATTCATTTTGTTTAGCCCTAGTTCTATTTATTTCATCTTTATGTGATCAAATTCTTCTAACTCAACTCCTTTCAACTTCAGAGGGATGACACCAATTGATTCTCTATCAATTTATATACTTTTTTAATTGATTAATCATGACTTATTCATTTTTGCAAATAGAGAAAGCATTCTAGATTACCTGAGTCAATTTTTGAATTCCCTTCAAAAGTGCTACAATCCCGCTTCAAGATTATTTTGAGATCACTTCAAGATCTCTCTTGAGTGCCTTCCAAGTTCTCCAAATACTTAATTAATTGAGAAGTATCTCAAAATTTAACTTAAACATGTCGAATTTACCCTAAACTTATTGAATGTGGTAAACATCCAAAAGCTGATATTAAAACATTCATCTCAACACAAAAAGCCCTAATTCAATTTGCAAATCATCATGCCAACATGTTTTCTTCTGGTTCTTTTTCTACGACCTCTAATTCTTCATTCTTGATGTCTCATCCTTGTCCCAGCCTCTAACACACCATTTATCTAAGGGGTTTTTATAATTTATCTGATAATGCTCCCCCAAGACCATGGTAGTTCTAATTCCTAGAGGATTCATCTATACCTGATGAGGGCACAGACGCATCAGTATTTTTAGGTTTGTATTCTTCTTCCTTCTTCTATATCTTATACATCTCTTGCTTCATTTCTTATTTTTCGACCTTCTTTACAAGATCATTCTTCTCTATCAGAGTGAACTTCTTTCCTTTCTTTCTTCTACAAACCTTTGAAACATGTCCTAGTTTATACAGTTATAACAAATGACATTTTTATGATTACTCTGACCTCCATTTCCTCTCAATATACATTGATTTTCTCTATGTCCAAATTTGTTAAAGGTATAAAAATAGCCATTAAAGAACTAATTCATTCTTCCTTCTTTAAATTTGTTCCTCATTACCCGATTTATCATTCTCACCTAAGATCTACATTCAGTAGCCTTATGTCCAATCTTCTTCCATGAAAAACATTGTCTAATGAAAGAGCCCAGAAACTAATTTTGATTCATCTTGCTCCTACATTATATTGCTTTATGACCATATTTATTATAGGAAAAATAGCTACCATTGAAAGAGGGATACCTTTGTGTATTAGGTTGTTTCATAGGTGGTCTCTTTGCAAAATTTCTTGAATTTCCCTTATTCTTTCCTTTGTCCTGAATCATCTGATTGTCCTTACAAATTTCTCTTGCATCATTTCCTAAACCATATTTGTCTTTACTTGATTTATGTCCAACAAACAATTCTCCAAGTTTATTAGAACTTGATTTGAAATTATTCTCATATAGCTTTTTCTTTTCTAGTTCAATCCTCAAGTTTACCATGTCCTATTCAAGTTTAGAGGATTCATCCATTTTGTTCAGCACCATTGTATTCAGACATTCTTTAATTTTCTTCTTCTCTTCTACTGCCACTTTCAATCCAATTATCTCTTATTTCAACTACTCACTCATTTCTTTATTTCTTTGCTTGAATTTATTTAGTTTTTCTTTCAGTTTCCAAACACATTCATTTGCTTCATCTAGATTGTCCTTCAAATCTATGTTTTCATTTTCAAATCTGTTAAGATCCTTATGTGTAGTCCATAGTTCTTCTTTATCATCCATCTGATCACCAATCAAGATCCTCCTTAAGTGGTTAAGCTTTGATACCAATTGTTAAAATATGTGGGAAAATTGAGAGGCGAGGGGGGGGGTGAATCAGTTGTCACATGATTCAAACTTAAAAACTCCAACACATCAATTCCACAACTACACTATCTATCATTAAGTATGAGCATGAAACATAGATAACAGAAAGTAATTTAGCACAATAAACACCATATTTTTATGTGGAAAACCCAAGGAGGGAAAAACCATGGTGAGGATTAACTCAAAATATAAAGTAGTTTCAAAAGTAAAATAAAAGGCTCACTGCTAAGGGCTCACTACCTTGAAAGGACTCATTGTCTAGATACAAAAGCTCATTGCTTACAAAAGAGGCGCACTACCTACAAAAGATTAACAAAACAAAATTGGGCTTCACAACCAAAATGAACTGAGAATAATGCACTTAACAAGTGTTGATGCAGTTCCGGTGATGCTCAATAGACCTATTTAACACACTTCATCCCTTTTTCTCACTTCCAAATTTTATTCACAGCTGCCTCATTGATTGTGTACATACACACACACTTCTATTTCTCTCTGTCACTGTCTTTGTATATCAAAATTGTCTGACATATTCATTTATATACTTGTTCTTTTTGACAAGTATCAATTAGGTCAGCCTAATTAGATGCATTTCATATTTACCAAAAATACTAATTGTCAGCTCCAATCATTCACAAAATATTTATAAGAAAGTAATTCAAAACTCCAGCATGCTACGTTATGACAACATAGACCTAAAATAGGTCACACATATATCTATATAGAAAAATTAATTCACTATATCACAATTACCCCAAGAAGTTGGCCAAGAATAGACTTCAATGCAAAAAGCTACTAGAGCACGTAGTATCCTTAAAATGAATTCCTTCAACAACCACAAACAATTTCTCAAAACCATAAGCATTAACTACCAATTGTGGAGGAATGCAAACTAGAATACCAGAGAATTCAGCTCGAATACCGGTTCAGATACTAGACCAAAATATCAGATCAAGCATTGTCTTAAACTTGTAGTCACAACATGGTGACATCAATGACAGCAAAAAATTATAGAGATAGTCAATATTTTTTGTTTTTCCAACATTCAAATGTGGAAACATAGTAGATTTTCAAAAACAATTATGAAAATAATGTTCATGCATTGATGTCCTTTATCCAACAAAAAAAAAGAATTTCAATACATACAAAAAATGTTATGTTATATATAGTTTTCCTATGTCTAAATTGTAATTGGTTTTAGTTCAAAGTTAATTAAGAAAAAATAATTTGATAAAACACTATGAAACCAAATGAACATGATAGGTATCATAGTTACAAAGATAAATTTGAAAAATAAGAATTTTATCCTTTATAGAAAAAAAGTTATGTTGTTTATGGTGAACATCACTCTTTAAAAATGATGTATACTATTAACAACTAGTTTTCAGAGGAGATGGAAAAATAAATGCAATTTTATTTCAAATTTTTTAAAATATATATATTTATAATTTATAGACAAAATGTTAGAAATCACTAGTTTGCATCATTTTCAAATTCCTCATGGTTTAGCAGCTATATGTGCTCAAAAGTGAGTATTTAATTCAGTTCAATGTCTAGTTTGGACAAAAAAATTAAACCAGTATTATGGGATCACCTAGAAGAGGTATGGAGTGGTTATAAGCCTTCAATTTCTCATCTTAGAGTGTTTGGTTGTATAGAATATATGCATGTTCTAGCTAACAAGAGGAAGAAGATTGATTCCAAGATACTTTATTGTATCTTTTTGAGGTATAATACAACTTCAAAATCTTATTGTCTTGTGAATCTTGAGACAAGGAAGATTTATGAGATTTTGTGGTGTGATATGTGATGTGTAATCTTTTGACTTCTTAACACATAATAAAGATGCAACCACCTCTGAGAGATCTCTCTCACAATGAAATAATGAGAATGAATATTCATCTCAAAAAGAAGAGCTACAAGGAGAGTCTTTTGTTGATCTTGGTCCTTTGGAACATCATTCTTCATATTAGCAACAACATCAATGTCTAAAATGGGTTCAAACCACCATCAAGGACTCCCTTCTAGATTCTCTTCTAGATCTCTGATTACGACTTAAAACAAGAAGATAGGGAAGAAATGAGGTTAATATTGCATTAATGAGTTCAATTATTGACAGTATTGAACTTGATATACTCTAAGAGGTTCTTAGTTAGCCACATTGGAAGAAGGCCATGGATGCTGAGTATAATTCTTTGGTAAATAATTGGACATGGGTACTTGTTGATCTAGCTATAGGGAAAGAAGCCCATAGGCTGCAAGTGGGGTTTCAAAACAAAATACAAGGTAGATGCATCCATAAAAAAATATAAATAATGACTTGTTGCAAAGGGCTATTCTCACTAGGATGGCATTTTTTATGAGGAAACATTTGGACCCATTACAAAGCTCAAAATAATCAGATTTGTTTGTGTACTAGTAGCATAGAAATGTTGCAAGCTTAATCATATGGATGCCAAGAGTTCTTTTGATGCAAAAGAATTTAGTGGTGTATGGTAATCTTGGATTAGAAAATAATAATAATAATAATTTCATTATTCTTTTGTTTTGTTTTTGGCTTGTTGTAGGTAGTTTTCGAACACCTAGTTTTGTAGCCTCAAAGAATGGGTAAATGATTTATCAAATTGGATGGGTATTTTAATGTTTTAATTTTATTCTTGGATTAACATTGAGGCTAAAATAATGTGATAGATATTTTATTTTGTTAGACCAAAATTTGTAAATTGATAATTATCAAGTGCATATTTATTATGCAACTTAAGATAAATGTTAAAATTTGAAAACCCAATACCCAAGTTGGGAATATTAAATAATGGCCTATAAGATATTTTTAACACCCATGTGAAACTAGAAAATTAATTGGGTAGTAGACTTATGTAGGGGTGGTTGGAAATAGAAGGAGTTACATTTGTGCATGCATTTTTCTAGATTGCAAGTAGTGGGTTGTAAGAGGTTTTGAAGACCTTTGGGAATGGTTTTAAAATTTTAATTGGTAGCATTTATAAAAGAATACAAGCAAGGAAGAGCGGGTAGTTGAACACAATGAATGACTAACCCTTCAATGATGGAATATGTATTAACTCACATGACAAGTGTTTTGTGAGTAGCTATTAACCATACAAGGGGTGTTTCACAAAGTGAAGATACTTGTCTCAACCACATGAGATGAGAAAAAAATCTGTAAGTCCCAAAGTGGATAATTAAGCAATGTGAAAAGGACTATCCTAGTCAGGTTAATAACTAACTAGTTTGATAATGTCACTTTTACACCAACACCACCCCTTAAGTGTAACCTAAGGAGTAATGTATGTACTAATGATGATGAGTCTTAGTTACTACGCCATATTAGGAACTCATGTGCAATTTTTTCTTAAAGTGGATTAAAGGAGAAAACCTTGTGTGAAATAAAAACCCATGGGTAGATGCACAGAATTGAGTCCACAAAATGTGGAATTTTTTGCCTTAGCCAAAATTTTGAGATTGGGTTCAACAAAATGGGATCCTTATTTTTAATAAATATGATCCTGTTTAGGTTCGGGGCTCCAAGCCAAAAATGGGATCCCATTTCATAAATATTTTTATGCTTTATGAAATGGGATCCCATTTCAAAATGGGATTTCATTTTGAAAATGGGATCCCATTTCAAAATGGGATTGCATTTTGAAAATGGGATTCCATTTCATAAAGCATAATTTTTTTTTTTTTAATGAAATGGAATCTCATTTTAGAACAAGATCCTATTTTTGAAAATTTGATTTTTTGGTAGGATTTTTTCTTTGTTTTTTAGTTTGGGAAAAGGCTTGGGGACTCGAACCTAAGCTTTGCACCTGGTTTAACCTACAACTTGAAGGTCATGTCAATGTCACAAGAAAATAGTGACTTTGGACATATGTCTAAAGATCTTTTTATAATTATTTTGATGAAATTAAAACCTCTTATAGATGAGATAGTCTAGATTCCAGATAAGTAATTTTTTAAAAAATCAGATTATTTTTCTTATTTTCAATTAATTTCTAATGAAACTAGTTCATAAACTTGAAATATCGAAGATTTTTAGTATTTTAATAACTTTTTATTAAAATATTTTTTTGAAAAATAAATTATATGAAAACATACTTCACACAATTCTTTTCAATTTGAAAACAAATTCAGAAAAATGATAAATTTAGGTCATCTTATGTGTGACTTACATGACGATTTTTCAAAACAAAAAATATGACCAATAAAAAATTAAGACAAAAAATCAATAAAAATTATCAAAAAAATATCAAAAAATGTTTTTCAGTGAGTTACAAATATTTTCCCAAAAGGATTTATAAAAAAATGATTATTTAATTCAAAATATGGATGATGTACACATTCATGGTAAGGTAAAAAAAGAAAATTTTAAATAGTTGTTTTTTAGAAATTCCTATTGAAAATCAATTTATATCATCTTGGTATTAAAATAAATTACATATTTGGAAACTAGACTCTAAGTACTGCATTTTATGCTCAGTGATTCTTTTTAAGATTTCATCTCGAAGTGCTTCAAATTTTAATGTCAAATGTAATGAATTCTGAAAATCAGGGAAAACACTTCCACCTTTTGGCCAAAAAGTGGACTCAACTTAGATTGCACACACCCCCTATCCAGAAGAGAAAGGATATAATGAAGAGAGATTATGTATCCCCCCATAAGGTGATGATAACTTTTCTATATGCTACTTGAGTTCTCCATGTGAAAAACTGATGTAAAGAAGTTATAGATGCTCTTGATGAAGTGTATTTGAATTCTAATTACGAGGCAATGTTCTACTAGAAAGAATCTTTGGATGCTCTTGATGAAGCACATATAAAGCTCATGTAGTAGATGATGGTGGATGACATGATCACTAATTATTTTTAGTAATTCCCATATTCTTTAAGTTGTAAATTAGAATCACAAAATAGATATAAAATAAATGTAAATTGCTCATGGGACAAAGATAATGACAACCCACCTAATTATTTTTATCCCCCCTAGATTAACACATTACATATTTTAGTTCATATATCAATTTCAAAGTATTGAATAAGGGAACTTTATATTTGAGTGTGATATCATTTCCAATGAAATGGACAAGTGATATTCACTTTTACAAAAGCATTAGCTGATGTGATTAGCTAATCGAAAGATATAGTAATAATTTATACCTAATTTTCACTTAGAAACTAAAAAATTTAGTGTTAAAAGAGGAGAACAACTATATTTTAAAAAATACATTTTTCACATCATCTCAATGCTCATTTTTTGACTCAAGAGGAGTTTCCTAATGACTATTCACAATCAAAATTTCAACTTACCATTTCCAAGTTACGGAAAAAAGGAATAAAAACTACCCCCTTTAGACTAATAATGGTCAAATTGAGATTTAACACAAACTTGATGGATACCACAAATCGCTAATGGTTAGCATTTAATAGTAGTGGTTAACATCTAGTGTGACAAATAATATTTAACGTTGCAATTAAATTAGCATAAGATGCTACAATGCTATGTTGATATATACAAAAAAATATTAAAATAAATGCAAAATAACCATTTGACCAAGCACTTGAGTGGATGTGGAAAAAATATTTGAATAGATATAATTTTCTTCTAATGGGCACCAACAAACTTCACTTCCTCCACTGCAAACCAATAGAAAAGAGGTCTGACATGGATCCCCTATGAAGAGATCATGTTGTAGGAAACTCTCACCAAATGCAAACATAATGAAGCCAATGGTCGTATTGTTGAGAGGGGAGATGTGGTGTACCAAAAAATCCATGTGCTGGTTTATGAGGATCACGCATAAGCTAATGGAGAGAGGTTGAGTGATATTGTACCATACATTTTGTTGTAGACATTTGTAGCAATTGCCAAGACTCGGGCACAAATTTATCATGCCATTATCCCTACAAACATAAAAACCAACATAAAGGGAAATTGAGGAGGTTGCATTATTTTTAACAAGTGCCTCTCAAAGTATCTTCCTTGTGTAGTGTTGTGTGGTCTCTCAACACACCCCATTTTTCCCCTCAAAAAAATGTGGACCCCTTTTTTCTTCCCTTTTCCCTTTTGCCACCATTTGCTTTGGTTTGGTTTTTTCATTTTGTATAATGCAGGTTTCTTTTTAGTTTTCCTGGTCTTTGTTTTAATCCTTATTCTTTCTCAAATTTGGTGTTTCGGTCTTTTCATGAAGTTTTAATATTTTACCAAAAATCAGAATCCCAGAGTTGTATCTTCAGTTGGTCCTAGTCTTGCTCGATATGTCACTAGCCAAAAAAATTTAATCCTGGTGATACCCTTTTTTTAATAGAGTCTGATTGTTGCTATTTCATTGTCTTTTAGTTAGAACTCAAAAAATAGAGGTTATGTTATGAAAATTTTTAATTATTTTGATCCCTCTTGAACCCAGTTCCCAGTCTCTTCTTTGTTCCAGTTTTCTTTAAAACTTGGAGGTAAGTGCCCCAGTCCTTGGTATTCTTTTCAAAATTTGGTATTGGAAGTTTTAATCCCTATTATCACAATTGATCATGTATCTTAAAGGCCTTTTTCCTCAAAAAAATCAAAGTGACACCTGAGTTCCATGTAAGATCTTCATGCCATTTTTCTCCTCTAGTAGCGAGCCTACGTAGAAAACTAGGCATTCATAATTTGAAACCTAATTCATAACAATTACACCTTTATTCAATAAATTAATGCATTATAACATGTAATTAATGGGTATTTGCAGGATCATCATGGAAAAAATAGGCCTTTAAGTGGCAAAAAAATTAGAAAAATCAAAGTTAGGAAACTTGATGTAAAAATTTGAATAAGTTATCTATATTATTTCAAAAATATGTAAGAATAGAATCTATAGAAAATTGAATGTAGTTTCTAAACTACTAGGTTTATTTTTAAAAAAATAAAATCTATTTGGTAAAAATTTGAAATTTTAATGCAGTAGTACCTAAATTTCAAGGAAAAAATAAGAAGTAGGTGTCTATCTGACCACCCTAACCACAATAAAATGATAATATTTTTGTAAGATTTTAGATATAAGCAGAGGATTCATGTCCCAATGTGATGCATATTTTTTGTAAATTTTTTTCCATGTAAATAATTAATTATGAATTTTGTATTACAACTTTTGAAAAATATAAAACTTGTATGTTTGACCACCTTAATTTGGTCAAAACTTCATGAAATTCATTTTTTTTAATCCTATAGTATATGAAGCACAAAATGTGTCACATGTTTTGGATTCAAAAAATGTGATACAATTTCAAAGCTATAGATGTTTTTCAATCAACCTATCAATCAGGACTTTAGTCATAATTCAAATAGAAAATAATTATTATTATTTATCAAATTCAATGTAAAGCATGATAATTTATATTGGTGGAAAGTTTAGAATATCCTTTAAAACCCCTTTTCATTTCATCAATTTTTGGTAAAAAAAAGTTGCCAACCGCATACCCTACAAATACCCATCATATCGCCACTTTTTGGCCCATCATGATCTTGCGCATACCCTAATGAAGGTGACAAACTAATCATGTACTTGGAATCACCTCAAGCATGAAATTACCTCTATAACACTCCACTTCACATCATACTACAACTTTGCAAAGGACATTGAATGAACAAAATAATATCGGTGTGTAAGGAAAGGTAAATTTTGAGAAACTACGAACACAACTACCAAGGGTTTTGAGGATTCATTCTGAAAAGATTGTCATCATCAACCAGAACTAGGTATGTTTCAAATAACCAAAATTCTGTTAATCATTTTCACACACAAAAATCTTGAAAATGGTATTTCCCTAGGAAAATTGAAATGTTGATTGTTTTTTATTTGAATTTAACCAATAGGTGAATTGAAATTTTTATAAATTTGTAAGAAAATTTGGTTAAATTTAACCTTAACTCACACACAAGACATACATTTGAAAATTCAGAACAAACCAACAAAAATGAGTACTTTTGAAGCAAAGATAGAAGATGAATTTAAATATTGTATTTCACAAGCCATACCAATTTTCATGGTAGTTATAGATACTCATATGGGGTGGTCTTTTGATGTTGAAATTCACACTCAAGTATGACAAGAAAATGCTTCTCATTGTACCAAAAATGTTATAGCAAATGAGTTATTTTTATCAGGAGGTGTTCCACTAGCAATGGAGGCCCCTGAATTTGTCATGGAATGTATAAATCATTATGAACCAAACAAATGAACTATTGAGAAGGAGGTAATAATTTATGCAGATCTCTTCGAGAAAGGAATTACATACGCATTTGGGCCCCCTCTATTCACTTAGATGTACAACATTGATATGAGGGAAAAGGTCAAAACTTATAAGAGTGTTCAAGAGTGCAATAGAGAGATTATGAATACACAATGGTGTTAAGAGTTGATTACAAAATAAACAAAGGTAATCCTAGCCTGGTCTATGTTCAACCAAGATGTTCAAGATATTATAACTAGGTTGAACAAGATAGTTGGGTTGTGAGATGCCAATAAATTTGAACCCTAGATGTTTGTGAGAATATCCAGATTGATGGAAAGTCACGTGCAAATGCATTGGGAAAATTTTATTAGTGATAAGTTGCACGAATAGATATAGTCATTTCCCAATACTAGATGTTTTTATATGTCTTCATATGTGATTTATGCCTGCACCATAAGGGTAAGTAAAAAAGGGTTGAAAAAGATTGGAACTTTGGGCAAAGAAGTATGAAATAGTTTAATATATGTTCATTTACCCCAAATCACTATCTATTCATACAAAGAACATTATAGAAAAGTTAATGATGTGTTTTCCATGAATTTGGTCAGAATGATCGAAGGTGACAAAGCCTAAATATTTTCCTTGGAGGCACAAAGTGTTATTAGACTAATGGGAGGCTGGTATATTCGGTTCCCTATTTACTCATACATTACAATGGAAGGGTTTTATGGACATCCTTTCATGCTACCAAGGTATCCTACAAAAAAAATTGTGTGATTAGAATTGTTGAGATAGTTAAATTCATCTCAAGCTCTTTATATCCATGCACTCATAAGAAGGCTTCCTTCAGATTTCCTATTGTGATAGGGAATTCTAAATTCTTGACACAAGGTCCACTCTTATATAAATGTTGAAGAAGAAGAATTCATACAAGGAACACTTGCTTTAGAAGTTGGGCACCTTAATGTTCTTGAGATGGAAATAGGGGAGACTGGAGGGTAGGATCCTATTGATGAAACATTTATTGAAGATACCTTCGATTCCCAATCTTTGCTTAGGAATGATCCAAATGATAATAAATAGCCGCAAGTCTTTGAAAAATTAGAGGAGGATTGGGTTGAAGTTGAAAATAAAGAAACTACATAGGTTTTAGGTGAAAAAGTTGAAAATGAAGAAAATCCTGATGTGATAGGATACAAGGAAAGTGATGTCCTAGGACTTGATGTTGAACACCTAGTTAGATAGGAAAATATAAGTCTCCAAATAAAAGTGATTGTGTCAAACCCTAGTAATCCAAAATCTATGCTAGAAATTGTTGAAGAATTCATATTTCAGAGGACATAGCAAATAAAGTTGAAGAAGTAAGAGAATAAATTCTTGAATCAATTGGAAACTAGGAAAAAGGGAATGTTATAAAGGTAAAGTGTGATTATGATTCACTTGAATGGTTTATCAAGGTATTGGATTCCCCAATGGAAGTAGAAATATTCCCTCTAGATCTTCATAGTTTTATACAAGAAGTAGATACTCCTAAGCCTAGGCACAAAGCTAAAGAGAAAAATGTCATACAAAAGAATACAGATGGAGATAGAACAATTCATATAGCTACTCTAATATATGATAAAGATAGACATGAGATAAGGCCCAAGGAGTATAAGGTAAAAGTATCAATCTTGGGCTCTCATCTTAGACACAAGAGCTAGAAGAAATAAAGATGAATTTAGATGCAACAGTTGCTAGTGTACAAAAGAATAAAAATAAGAAAAGAGAGTTGAAAGAAAAAGTTGCTAGCCTAGAAAATTTTATAATTTCATTAAACCTATCTATTAAAGCACAAACTAAATTTCCCAAAAATATAGTACTAATGTCACAAGAACAAGTGGATGCAATTGCAACAGTTCACCATAAAATCAATGTATTTGAAGAATGGATTGAATATTGGGTGAAACAAGGAGAAGAATCTATTATAGATGTAATAGGGAATTATAAGGAAGCATACCATTGGTCGAAGAAATCTAGAAGATTTGAAGGTGAATGCAGGTTTCACTAGGAATAGGTTGATGCTAAAAGGTGAGATGTTGAAACTCTCATGCAAATAGATGTCGAAGAATTGATAATAGAAAATATAATTTCAGAACAAGAAGTTTCATTTCCTAAAAATGGAAGAAACATTTGAAATGGGAAGGTGACACATTGACACAATGTATTGAAGGATTTGAAAAGGTCATCGAGAAATGTAGTAAGTTACTTGATAAAGATCAAGATTTTATTGAAATGTTAGCATGTCAAGATTATGATCACCAAACACTAGGACATGAGGGTAAATAATAAAAAATCCTTCAAGAAATGGATTGAAAGGATAAATAAAGACCCTATTCAGTTGTTAACCTAGGAGGTCATTGATGAAATCATATGGTGTAGGAACACTATAGCCAGATATGAAATATAGAAAATACAAAGGAATGCTAGTATACTCCAGATATGAGAAGAATGCACTAGGCTCAAGTTCAATTGGAAGGAAATACAAGGGATTTCAAAAGAGCATATGTTCCAAATATTGAATGCTTTCTGAGAATATCAACTGAAGAAAAGTGGAGAAAAGATCCCAAAACCCAAGTCCTAAATGATAAAAGGAAGTATCAGATATCGGATACCAGAAGTGTCACATAAATATTTTTGTTACAATTAATTTTTGCAGGTTGTTCCTAGTCCTGATGGATGTTTCTTGTTTGGTATTCTAAGGGATGCTGGTAGCCTTTATTTATGTAGAGTATTGCATACCAGAGTTTGAAATTGAAAGTGTTGTTGCTAAGGAAGTCAAATATTTGACTTCATCTAGAAGATTTTGATGATAGCTAGCATATGCCACATGCTACATTTTCATTTTTTTATTTCTTATTCTCTAGATAAACTTTAATTCTAAACTTTTGAGGCCTGTTCCTATAAAAGGCCATTTGCTGCTTTATTTTTATTTTAAGTTCAGAATTTGTGGATGTCAAAAGAGCCAAAATTTCTTTAGGTTTTGTTCATTTTTCTTGTTTTCTGAATCATTTTGATCTAAAATTTGTATGCACATATAATTTAATCAATATCAAATCCAATTTGATAGCTACCTATCTAATGAATCTTTGTAGCTAGTTTTGTTAGTTTAGTCTAATAAGACGGTGTGTTTTGATGTTTAAGGGTGCATGTAGAGCATACTCAATGTCCAAACTAAAACCCCTATCTTTAAAATCTTGCACCATTTTATATGTAGCTGTGAAGCAATCTGGTGAAGTATAAAGTAGTTTTCATTGATTTGATTAACTCTTTGGGGCATGCATGGAGAATAACTAGGAGAAATTTTGATTTTTAGTATTTTTATGCTTTAGTTTAGAATAGTTGTTTAAATTCTTGAAAATTTTCTAAAAAATAGACAAATGGATGGAAGTTTATTGAAAATATTTCATTTTTTATGAACTTGTTGAATTCTTAAAGCTAAATCTACTTAAGTGATAGCAAAAAAAAATTTGTTGAAATTCATAAAATACTATTTCAAATATTGTGTAGAATGCTTGCTATCCTTAATGAAATTAGAGACAATCATATTCCCTTTGAGATTAATAGCAATATCACATCATACCCTAGAGCAAACTTAGTATGGTCAAGACTTGACTACCAGAGACTTGGGATTGAACTGAGCCAACCTTTTTTCCTATCATACAAACACACCCCTGTAGGTTACCTTTGGTTAAGTCTTTCAAGAAGGATAGGCTCTATGTAATTTACTTGTGAGGAATTTATATACAATATTTTTGTGAGTGGCATCATTGTCAATAGGAACTGACATTAGAAGGAGGAACTTATTGTTGTTCTTTTGGTTTTGTTAAGTTTTAAACTAGATTTCCATAGAGTCACTAGATCTCGATCTGGTGATCCTTGTGTGACTTTAGTTGAGCTTAATGGTTGAATGCCATCTATACCTCAAAAGCATTGAAGTGTTAGTGTAAATTCTCAAAATCTAACTGTTGTAACACCACCACCTCCCCCTATAGAGATGTCCTTCTTTAATGTAGAGTCACCAATTCAATTTTCCATGTACAATGATCTACCTAAAAATCCTGATAAGTCGTGTCTGAAATATTACCTTTACAAAGATATGGAGGAACATATTAGTATCTTTAAGGAAACATGTTTTTAGAGAAATAATTCAACATGAATATGGCATATGTAGGTTGTTCTTGTACAACCTAAGAAATGAATTTTATCAGTGGTATATCAACCTACCTTGTAATTCTATCAGATCATGGCAAGATATGGAAAGTCAATTTTTGGCCAGATTTAGAACACCAATTGACCCTAATTTGTTAAATCATCAATTTTTTCAAATCAAGAGATTCAAAGGAGAACCTATAACTACTTTTAATGAAAGGTTTCAAAAGTGATGAAGAGTACTCCCCTTATAATCTAAAACTCACAAAAACAACAGATAATGGCACAATCAAAATGTAAGAAGGAAAGAAAATATTTTCTATTATCACTTAAATGAAAATGAAATTACAACATTATATTTTCCATCACATGGGCTTTCTGATTACATAAATCTACAAGTCTGCAAATTGGAGCCACCATCTACTCTACTATGGCCTCCCCTCTATAGTTCCCCTTTACATCCTTTATTTGGAAGGTTGAACCACCTTAGAATCTTCTGGAAAGTGTAACTTCCTCAGGAAGATATATTTTTTGAAGTAGGTCTTGGAATGTTCCATTGTGCCTCTATTATTTCTTCATCAATTCTTCCCTCATGATGTTCTGTTAAATCTGAGATGTTCAACATAGGTGAAATATGAATTCCATCAAGCAACTCTACCTCATGCATTTCCTAAATCATTCTTCTTCAAGATCTTGCATGGTCCAAACTTCTTCATCTTCAACTTGTTGTATGTA